>JAWWEW010000112.1:42951676-43125373 GCA_035583185.1 Anabacerthia variegaticeps | reverse complement strand
CCCCCCCCCCCCCCCCGACAGGGGAACAAATATAACCAAAATGTATGTTTAGCAAAGTTTCTCAAATCTTATTTTAATCATTACAGTTTTCTCTCAAATTTCTATGCATAGCAAGAAATGGGATAAAATACTATGTGTAAAAAAATATTGTCATATTGTATGTACCGCATATCAATGTCATATCCAGATGTTCTCTGGTACTCAGTTTTATACAGTTGATGGACTTTTGAGAGGTTGTCTGTTAAACGTATTTTTGTACATATGGTTATAATGCAAAATTCTGATTATTTTGAGCCAGCAAGGTCTGCTTCAAGTAATGTAGTGAGATCTGCTGCGTGACATACCCATTTCTCATGAACATGAGCAGAATGAAATTTCAGCCTTTTATCGGTTATCATTTAGAGTCCTTAAATTTGATACCACTGAAACTGCTTTAGAATGCCTGTTTCCACTGGGTAATAAGTCTTACGGATGATAATTTGTCAAAACAGAAGATTTTTTGGAATGAAATAGGAGTTTGAGAGACAAACTCAAGCTATTGTGTACCTGAAACTAAAATCCATGTACCCTCTTTGACAGTCTCTTGCACCAATGGATGTACTGGGTGTGTCATTTGCTTTAGGGAGATTCTTTCTACTTCAAAAAATTAGACGCCCTTAAAAGCTGTATGCATTGGAGCGAGTGTTTCTGGTGGGAGTAGTGTTAGTATTGTTCTAGTACTGAGTGGTTTGCTATTTGGAAGAATTTGGTGATCTCTGGAGATGTCCAATGTATGAGTCTTTAAGGTCATACCATGGAATCCAAGTAAGTGCTTAGGACAATGCAAACAGTCTGAGATCACCAATGTGAACGTGGCAGGCTTAATCTGTCCTCCTGCCTGAAGCAGCATTTTCACTATGAAACGCAGTTATAATAGAAGCATATAAAAGAACTTTCTTGTTCTGGCTAAAAATGGCTTCGTGCATTTCAAAAGCTCTCTTGAGTACTGTGTCAGCATCTGAAATCTACTTTGTGGAACAGGCAGCCTCAGCTGTTTAATAGATGTATTGTTTTATCTTTTCAATGAGTGGATGAAAAAGCTTATTTTGGGCCTCACTGTACTAGACTTATGAAAAGTGAAATTGCCTCATGAATTTTTGTGACATATTGACTCAAAAAAGTCAAAGCTTGCAATCTTGTTCTCTTTTCCTGAACAGTATCTTCTCTTGCAGTACTTGACTTCTTATTCAACTTCAGTGCAGCCTCTGAACCTGCTTCCTAATTTCTAGCTTGGAATGTGAAATAACTGTCAAAATGTTAGCACATCTCTACTTTCTTATCAACTTTTAATTAAAAGCCATTTCTTCAGATAGCCAAGGAGGTGCCAACTCCAGTGTTCCTATTTTTTTTTCAGAATAATCAAAAGCAATTGTATGCACTATGTGGAAACTGCCTTCTGCACATATCCCAAAAACGTTTGAGATAATTTCTGTAGAAAATACAGTGCTACTGCATTCAGTTACTAAACAGCCTAAACATATTTTTCACTTAGAAATCTCCCTTCATTCACGAAATTTTAAATTTTTGAAGATTGATAATGATGTTATTTAGCTACTTCTACTTTTTGATGACATCATTCCATCCATGGAATCCATCCAAAATTCTTATGGTGTGACTTTTTTTAATGAAATGGGCATTTTGTAGTATTATGTGGTTTGTTTGTTGTTGTTTTTTTCCCCTTGTTTTCTTTAGGCCTGCTCTTGGACAGAGTGCTTTTTAATTGGAATTTCAATAACCATTTGTGTGCTGAGCTAGAATTATAACAGAAAAGATAATTTCTGATGTCTCCAATTCTGGGAAAATGTAGAATGTGTTCTTTTCTTGATTTTAAAGTACAGCAGTACTCTTTTAAATCACGGAGTTGCTTTTTGTTTCTGTCAGCATTTTATAAGAACTACATAAAAGACTTAGCATTTTAAATATTATAAATATGTATTAACAACTTGAAGGTAAAAAGATTGATTTGAAATGAAGCATATGTAATATATTCCTTTCTCAATATACAATATGAATATTTTCCTTTCTGTATACTCTTCTCCTAGTTTACAGATGGTGTATTTCTCTTTCACATAACAATTGGTTGTCCTTTTCCTTGTCTTTGAATGACGTGAATGTGGTGTACAAGTCCTGTCTTTATCTTTCTAAGCTTTGTCTCTTGACAGTGACTTGATGCATTTGTTGTTTACCAACTGCATTATCATAGTATTTAGCATCCTGTACAGTGGGGTCATCCTATGAGGACACTGTTCCAACAGGACAAAGGAATAGTCCCTGCCTTGTGGATTATGCAATTTAAATGAGAATACATGCATTCAAGCTGTGAGGGGCAATTGAACAATCAGTGGACTTTTGACAATTTCTAAGCCTGTAGACAGTACTGTTTCTACTGAGGTTGTCCAGCTTGCTTGAGAAGCCCCCTGAAAATTACTTTTTTTGGTTGGTTTTGAGTGGAACTTGCTTCAATGTGATGTTTCTGTATTATAAATGAAAATGAATCATCTTTACCCTTTCAGAATAATTCATACTATGTCTAATGTGAACTCCCTTATTGAATAGGTTCTGCTGGCTGAGGAAAAGTACATGTTGTGCAAACAGATTTTTGCTCCCTTCTCTTTTTAAGGTCTTGAACTACACTGAATATATGACGTATTATACAAGATTTGCGTTTATCTGCTGACTGATATTTCTTTGTATGAATCTTATTTATTACATACCTCTGTCATTATGTGTTGAAGACTCTTCAGTCTCAAAGATGAAACTACAATTAAAATTCTGTATGATCATTACTTTAAGGGTAAATCTATTTACGAAGAAACTAATTACTATGAAATGTTGGAGGCACAGACATAAGTACGTCTAAATTCTTTAACACAGGGAAATGTCTTACAATCATGAAGTCTGACATACTCTGTAAATGATATTCTGGGTGTCTTTTTAGTCTCCCTGTAGAGAATGGATTACTTAGTACTCAATAAGTTGGGTTCTTTTTTGTTATTCATACTCTGTGACACACTAACTGGTATTTGCAATTATTAAAGATTTTCAAAAAATGGTGTCAATTAATAATGATAATCTCTGAGGAGTTTGGTGCCTTCCCCCTACGTGCCCCCTTCCCCCAGGATAAAAAGTGGCCAGTGTTTTTATTCAACCCTTCCCTGAAAAAATTCTTTGGTCTAAGACTTCAGTGGTAAAGTGTTTGCTTTTTGCCTCATGAATCACATTATGTTGTAAGCTTTACTGTATTTCAAGCTTCAAAATTTCAGTTAAAAATAACTGAACTGAATTGGAAGATCACAAATCAAAGATTCTCAGTGTTTGTGTCAGTGGTAGTTTTGCTATTGATTTAACTCTAATACTTTACAAGGTTTGACCTGAATAAGATAAACTTCAGTTCCAGTTTTGTTGTTAAACTCTGCATAGGCTGCCTAATTGTACTGTTTATAGTAACACTGTAAGAATAGGAGGATATCCAGTTTGTTCTGGAAATCGAATTAGCCTTAGTGCATTTTAGTGTCAAAACTTGTGCTAATGGAACAATAGTATTGGTATTAATATTTTAAGAAAATAGAGTGCTGAAACACTCAATCACACATTTATCTAAGTGAATTTTTCAGTAACAGAAGGTTATTTCTAATAGAAAATTTAAAATAAATGACAGGCTGTAGTCAGTAATAGCTCTGTATAAAACACTGATATTCACTGAGTGATAACTTATGTTGCTTGATGAAAAACTTACACGCTACTTTTTAATTAAACAAAGCATGAATTGAGGTACAATGTGTAGTACCAGATGTTCAGGAAAAGTAATAGAAGACAGGCTAAAGAGAAGCTGCTGAAACTTTGTGATAGATATTCTTTGCTATAATGAGTTACACCAAAGAAAGTGTGTCTTTTGTAATGGCATTTTTAGTTCTTTTTCACTGAACGGATGTAGAATATTTTAAAAAATCTAAACCAACACATGTATTGAGTTTCATTTTTAATAGCTGGAAGATATAATATATAATTTCTCTGGAAAAGCCAAGATGGCAGGTGGGGGATCTTGACCATATGATAAACAAGTCTAGCATTTTTGAGGGGTCTATTTACTGTTAAATCTTACACAATTATTCCTGTAGATGACCATGAGATTTTTGTCAGCCTGTTAATGTTATTTCTTTTTTACCCCAAATCTTGCACATGTCCAAAACTAGTGCAATTCCATTGTTTTGATGAGAAATGTGATGGTCTTATACCACAGAGAATCATGTGGGCTGTTGTCACTCTTACCTGTAGCTCCTTTCTCTACATTCCCCATGGTTGTTTGCAGATGCATTTCTGTAACTATGTTATTTCAACAAAGGATTCTTTTCAATTTCTACTCTGATATTTCTCTCACAAGGAGAGACTGTCAATGTAAAGAAAGAGAGCATAGCTAAGGAAGTGTGCAACAAATAATCACTACACAGCAGCTCATCTGTATTTCCATTTGTCAAATGAGGGTCTTCCCATCCTTCTTCTGCCTTTTGTCTATGTCTGCATATTAATCAAGTATCTGAAATATGCATATGAGAATTAACCATTTATACTGTAGTAGTTATAACATTAGTTGTAAATTTTATGTATAATAATTGAGCCTTTTTTTTCATGAGCTCTGCTCATAATTTGTTCATTGTATTATTTCCAATCCATTTTCCACAGCTGCAATCTGAATAAGTGCCTCAATTATAGTTAGTGTTATTCTTTAATATTCACTAAGCCTCGTGGAAAACTTTGAAAGAAATATTCTATTTAAAGACAATTATGCTTAAATATCACAGTTTTCTAAATACATTTGCATGAAAAAAAAAGCCACCAAAACCATGAAGAATTCATTTTTCTCTTTCATACTACTCTCTGGAGTAATAATTATCCCATGTGACATCATAATCAACCGTCATATTATATGATATCACAGTTTAGTGTGACCAGAATTTTCTAACTTGAACACACAAGTAAGTAGTCTTTCTTGAAAACCACACATAGCTGTCACTTTGCTTCTGAAAATTGGATAGTTTTCATTTAGGAATCATTAAGAAATAAATGCTGTTAATAGATATATTAAAAAAATATAAAAACATTTGCTAATGTAGTCTGTTTCCAGAAACTTGTATTAAAAACCCTTTTTTGTATTATTTTGGAATTTTTCAAATATTACTTCTTTTTTTCCAAGTGACAATCTTAGTTTTAGGAAATAATACCTTGTGACAGATTTCTTTGGTGACTTTTCTGGTCCAGAACTTGTAAAAATGCAGGCAGCTTAGAAACTATGTTCATTTCTCCTTTGCACCCTTCTTTTCCATTCCACTTTTAAGTATAAGCCTGAAGGCAGAATTTTCTTGCAAACTTTAAATTCTCATGAAGTAACCATTGTGTAACTGCTCCTCTGCTATACTGGCCAAATTCCTATCACTACTACCCAACCACGTGTTTCTTTGAAGAGTGGAAAGTCACTGGGGTGAGCACGCAGAAAATGCTGTGTAGAATCCATTGAATGCAAATTAAATGTCTGATCTTCAGCTTTTGGCATATTCGTCTGGCCTATACTCCTATTTTATCAAATTGCACTTCCCATTTTTTAAGATTAGTAGAGCTTGAGAGTCATGGTTTATAGAATTGTCATCTTGATAAATAGTAGAGATTAATGCTTTCATCCAAATTATGCATTCTTTTTAGGATGATAACATTACATAATAATAGGGGCAGATATCCAAAGTCTTGATCAACAAAATGATCACAGAAAGACTTCTTAAATAATTCATTTCCATCTATCAAGGCTGACATGAGGCAGCGTTACCAAACAGCCTCCTTTTGACAGGGTAGTCCAATAGTACAGTTCTTATTCATTTCTCTGCTACTGGCACAGGAACGTTTGTGGGCAAGTATCCAGGTCCCCAGGAAACTTGGAATCATTCCATGTTAAAGAACTGTAACTGTAGCTAACAAACCAGCTGCTGTATTGAGCTCAGAAGGAAGGCTTTGTAGCTGTGTGGAAGGAACTTAAGTTATTTGCATAACATCCAGCAGTCTTAGTGGGAAGGGTTGGCAGGAGCACAACAGCAGAGTAGGCATCCAGCTTTTCTTTTTTGACCTTATCTGTCACTGATTCCATTCTTCAATGCTAGGATGGAATGAAAAGAGAGGGAAGTGAACTTGACCAAAAGAGCTGTACAGGTCTGAAGAGAAGGGTACTCATGATCATATTGACAGCATTCTTTGTGGAAATAATAGTTTATTAAATTTAGCAAACAAAATTGTTTTATAAGAAATAGTATTAGCATCTATAGGGCAATATTTGTGAGTTGGTAAATTCTTACTATGGAGAGAGAAAAATCTTAACAACAAATACAGGAGAATATAGTGCTATCCATCAGCACAAGTCAGCTGTCAACCAGAGCATGCTGTTGTACTGAGTTACTGAAATTTACAGAAATGGTCAGTCTTTTTAACAACAGCAGGAGTTTTTCCATTAGGCCAACTTTAGTTTAAGGGGGGAAAAAAAGTAACAGTATATCTTAAATGTACTGCATCACTTCTTCAAGCATTAGTATTTCCAATAAAATATCAATCTACTGTTCCACACAGGGATTTCTTTGGTCTTCTGTTACACCAGCTTTACACTGTAAATTCTTTGTTTAAGTATTGTGTTTTGCAAGGTACCTTTGTTTTAAAATACTCAGGCCATACTTCATCTACTTAGTATTTGAGCTGCCACCACCACAAAAAAAAAAAAAAACAAACAACCAAACAAAAACAAACCAACCAACCAGAAATACAAACAAAAAAAAACACCTAAAAAAAGTCGTGGTTTCCCGTGGCCTTCAGGCTCTTTCCTGCCTTCAACAAATACAGCTGTTTGTGAGGCCAAACAGCAAATCACATTGTGGATTTGAATTGATAATAAATGGAGCAGTAGTGTCCATCTGTTGCTTGCTCTTTCATTCTGCCTCCCACTACCTCATCCCTAATTTAATTTCAACCTGCCTTATGTTCCTGGTCCAGTTCACTACTTTTGCACAAATGCTTATCACAGAAAAAGGGTTAACACAGGTGAAGAAAATAATGGGATTTTTGCAGGATAGCCTTTTCTTAGATGTATTTTTCTATTTTGTAAAAAAATATTTTTTATTTAAAAATGCATAAACTAATGACTAATATGAATGATTTTTATGTAGGAAAGGACAGAAAGGCTAGAAGATGTATTTCACAATGATTTCAAAGAAATTTGAATTAACCTTCAGTAAGAAGTTAAATTTCTTTCCCCCTGTGTGAAATTGAACTTTCTGTCTTCTCACTCTTTTATATTCTTGCAGAAACAGAAAAGATGATCCTGAATAGTTCAGTTTTCCTTCAGAGTTTTTATTTAGCAAAGGTTTCTCACACTTCTGTGATTGTATAAAGAACAGTCTAAGAGATGATCAAAAAGCTGTCAGCTGTTAATGTGTATCGCACAGAAATTATTTGTATTTCACCTTTGTAATAGTACTCGTGCTCCAAAAATGTTAAGCATATTGATGTATCTGAGAGCAGTCCTGCAGAGAAAGTCCTCGGGTTATTGGTGGCTGAAACACTAGACATGACCTGGCAATGTGTGCTCGCAGCTCGGAAAATACCCTGGGCTGCATCCAAAGCAGTGTGGCCACAGGTCCAAGGAGGTGATTCCGCTCTTCTGCTCCACTCTGATGGGAGCATACCTGGAGTAATGCATCCATCTTTGGGGTTCCCAGCACAGGAGGGACACAGATCTGTTGGAGCTAGCCCAGAGGAAGGCCATGAAGATGATCAGAAGGGTGAAACACCTCCTGTGAGGGAAGACTGAGAGCTGTGGTTTTTCAGCCTGGAGAAGAGAAGGCTCCAGGGAACCCTAATTGCAGCCTTCCTGTAGCTAAAAGGGGCCTAAAAGAGAGATGGAGAAGGACTTTATAGAGGGCAGGTAGTGACCAGATGAGGCTTAACTGTTTTAAAATAATAGAGTGTAGGTTTAGATTAGATATTAGGAAGAAATTTTTCACTATGAGGGTGGTAAGGCACTAGAACAGGTTGCCCAGTTTGCTGTACCAAGCACAACTTTGTGTCAATTGTTGAAAAGCAGGGGAAAAAACCCTACCACATTTTAATGTATATTATCCCTTTGTCCCTCATCCCACCTTTCCTTCCTCTGTCCTCTCCCAACCCCCACCCCAAGAATTTTTATGGCGTTAAATATAGTTGAAAAATATTCATCTTCTGAATGCCTCTTACTACCTCATATCTTGATTGAAATCAAGAGAGAATTTGTATATCAGGCTAATTTGATCTGTCTTTTTCTTAATCTCTGGTAAATGCATATTATCCTTATTTGTAGCATCTTAAAAGATCATTGTGTTGGCATTTGTGTTCAATGAATAAAATCTGTAAAAGAAGTACATAACATTCTGTCAGCTCTTATTTTAGTCTGCTTTTATGGAATGGATTAAAAGGATGGGCTCTGTCTGCAAATGAATCTTCACAGCATGAGTCATGGTCATTCTTAAGACCATTGAAGCCATTGGAGAATATTTTTATACCCTAACAGTTCGAATTTTGTAATCAAAATGTGACTTGTCAATAGGGCTACTATCTTTTCTTATTTGTGGAACAAGACAGACATATTCTTTAGCACAATAACTGAGTTAACAGGCTGGCTTTCCAACCAGAGGAGTATAATATAACAGAAACAACTGTATAAGTGTTTTACACAGCTAAATAATGGATTGCACTTCAAAGAAAGGAATCTAAGTAAATCTCCCTTTGAGAAGAGAGAGGGTGAAAGAAATGAAATACCTTAATTCACTGATTTCATCATAGTAGATGAATTACTTATCTTTAAAATGTTGTTTTCAACGGGACAAAACACATCTCTCTGTTTAGAGTCCTATCTGCTTCATATATTTTACTTTTATTTTCTACCAGTCTCGCCCCAAAACTCCTGTGTGTATTAGCCCTTTTCAAAAAAACTTGGAAAAAAGTGTCTTACGTGTTATGTAAACAAAGCCCAGTGATTAGACAAAGAATAGGCATCTAAGTTGCTGTCAGCATTGCAGGAATGCGGAGAGAAATGGCTATGGCTGTTCTGCTTGGCAGAAGGGGATGTGCTATTCAGTGTGCATGTACTGGTGTGCCCATGAGAGATGCAGGTTCTAACTGCTCACGTCCTGTGGAATCTCATGGAAAAGTGGGATTATTGCATTTGTTGGGTTTTAAGGAGACAGAGGATAGAAAATGATATACAAAGCAAGTCTCATTAGTTTCATCCAGTTTCGTGGGATTTTATGTATATACAAGCAACATTGGATGCTTACTATTATTGACTATAAACATTTTAATGCACTTTTTTTTTTTTTTTTGTGAACAGATATAAGAATTTTGTCTGGATCAATATTGAACTGAATGCATCCGAACTGAAGGAAATGCTTTGATCTTGCTCTCCTGACAGAAGCTGTGCAAAAATGGTACACTGAGGCTCCTGCCTGCACCTCTGGGAAGACTGTAACTGTATTTTATATTGCAGTTTATTGGCCTATAAAAGACAATGTAATAACAAATGTAACAGTAAATTTATGCAATACTAGTGTTTCCCCTCCCACTGACTGGACATGAGTGATCAAAGGTCTTTGCAAGAAGATAAGCACAAAGTTAGCAGAACTTCCTCAAAGTTCAGGGAGTCTTCAAGAAGCATGCAATCTGATGATTACTTCGCTAGAAAACTTAAAGCCTTGAATGGTAGCATGGGTCCTCCAGTTTCTTCAAATGCATCTAGCAAAGCTGAAAATAATCAAGCTAATGGTACACCAGTTGTGCCTAAAATGGGTGTTCGAGCAAGGGTATCTGAATGGCCCCCTAAGAAGGATTGCTCTAAGGAACTGAGTAAAGCTGCTTGGGAAAACAGACCTCCAGCCGGTTACGAAGGTGTTGCCTCAGTACTTCCAAATGGACAAAATGACCAAAGTGATGGACAGCAAGAAGAGCTAGAATTGGAATTTACGGAGGGAAAATATTCAATTGGAGATCTTTTTGTTCATTCCCCTCAAAGGGGACTTCATCCCATAAGGCAAAGAAGCAACAGTGATGTGACAATAAGTGATATTGATGCTGAAGACGTGTTAGACCAAAATGCTGTTAACCCAAATACTGGAGCAGCTCTTCACAGAGAATATGGCAGTACTTCTTCAATTGATAGACAGGGCTTGTCTGGAGAAAATTTTTTTGCAATGCTAAGAGGATATAGAGTGGAAAATTTTGAACATAAAACGCTTGCTCCTTTTGGATTTTCTGAGTTTTTCCACTGTGATCCTACTGTTTCTCCAAGTCTACATGCTGCTGCACAGATTTCCAGGGGAGAATTTGTCAGGATTTCTGGGTTGGATTATATGGATAGCGCCCTGCTTATTGGTCGAGACAGGGAGAAGTCTTTCAAGAGGAGACTAAAATCAGAAGGGGTAGAAACATCTCTGTTTAGAAAATTGCGAACAGTTAAAAGTGAGCATGAAACTTTTAAGTTTTCATCAGACCTGGATGATAGACTTGAGAGAAATGTTCGTTCTTGGAACTGCCAGAAATGTTTTGCACATTATGATGTTCAGAGCATTTTATTTAACATAAATGAAGCGATGGCTACCAGAGTAAATGTAGGAAAAAGGAAAAATATAACCACTGGTGCTTCAGCTGCATCACAGACTCAGATGCCAGCAGGCCAGACAGGAAACTGTGAATCTCCTTTGGGAAGCAAAGAGGACCTCAATTCAAAAGAGAATTTAGATGCTGATGAGGGTGATGGGAAAAGCAATGATTTAGTATTGAGTTGCCCGTACTTCAGGAATGAAACTGGTGGGGAAGGAGACAGACGGATTGCACTTTCTAGGGCAAATTCAGCATCTTTTTCTTCAGGTGAAAGTTGTTCTTTTGAGTCCTCTCTAAGTTCCCATTGCACAAATGCTGGTGTTTCAGTACTGGAAGTACCAAGAGAAAACCAGTCCATTCACAGAGAGAAAGTGAAGCGTTACATCATAGAACATATTGATCTGGGAGCATATTATTACCGCAAGTTCTTCTACGGAAAAGGTAAATTTTTCTAATGCAACTGTTCTGACTTATCCATGCACTAGATTTCAGTTGTTTAAAGATTATTTTTTGTTTTCCTTCCTCTCTATAGAGAGACATAAGTATTACAGAGGATCCTGAAACTCATTGCTAAAATTAAGCCTGTTGTTCTTGCTCTCTCAGGGGGATATTCAACAACCAGTGGGTTATGTGTAAAATTATGCAATACCTGTGTGAGTTCACTAAGTGATTTAAGGAAAGGTCATTTAAAATAGCATGTGAACTGACTTCTCCAAACCAAACTTTCTTGATCAGCAGGAGGAAAAGATGACATTGGTATCTTACCTTATACATGCATTGGAAATACCGATACTCAGAGTGGAAATCATTATTTCCTTAAAGGTGCTTCCAAAGAAGAAGGTTTTATTATTGAGGTTTCTGGCTTTCTTCTAGATTCTACTGTCTTCAAGTGTCTTATGGGGCCTTTCATACTATATGCACATATACATACTCCTTAAACAGAGAACTTCTAATGCTACTTAGTTTGTCAGATTAAAGAAGGAGGTTTTATGCCTTTTTACTAGCCTTATACCCTTCTCTTTTAGGATATGTTCACACTGCAAAAATGCCAGGATACTTTTCTCAGCAGAGTAATTATCTTGGCTTAAATAATTATTCAAATAAACTGTTTCCATTTTATAGGTAGACTTTGACAGTCTGTATTCAGTACTGCATTGTGAATTGTGTATGAAATCTGTTTTTTTGGAGGAAAACCCCAAAATACCTGCCTCTGTCCTCTCTGTATCATGAACTACAGCTAGATCTTTTTTTGCTGTTATTAAAAGAAAAAAAAGAAAAGAAAAAGGTCTGCTTCTGTTTTGAAAAGACTTTTACAGCCCGTGTCTTCTTGAAATCATACTTCCTCTGCTTTCTAGCTATATTTGAACATCAGGAAATAAACACTCTACTGTACTCCTGTCCCTTGTAACCCTTTACAAGGCACTCAAAGGTGGATCCAATACAGTGTTTTTCACAATATGATAGACTCTGAGAACATATTGTCTGTAAAAACACTGTATTTAAAAGGCAAGGAAGAAAAGAATCTGGATTGGTCATGGAAGAGGAAGAAAAAGACCCACAGCTAAGCAAGGAACAGCCAGTAGTTTCAGAGGTTCAAAAAGGCTTTCAGTCTAGGCAAGTTGTAAAGTATAAAAAAAGTGTTGAGGGAGGGAGAGGAAGAGAGTGATGGGAAACTTGTAACAAAAGAATGGCATATTTTTTTGAGGGACAGAAAGAAGAAAGGATTGGCATAGACAGAAATGCAAAGAAGATTGATATTGGACAAAAGTGGTGGCAGGATGGGAAGTGGGGGGGGAAGGGGAGTGAAGAAGAGGATTAAACCAAATGAAAGAGGACTTGTTTGTGAAGTGCTTTTATCTTGGATGAGTTGCAAGTGCTGAACTGCAGTAGATTTTTTGTGAAGAGAAATGTTCTCAGAGAGATATTAAAAAAGTAAGAGCAAAGAGTACTCAAAGCCACTTTAAATAATATGATATAAACAAACCTAATGAGCTTTCTGGAAAAATTGATGTGAATGTAATTAGTTTTAATTAACTTCTGAAATAGTATCTGAGTTTTATCCCACATAGTATAATACTAGGAAACTTGAATTGTTGCTGATTATTCTCTAGATAGAGTTCTTCAAAAGTAAATATGATGTAATGCATTTAATATCCAGTAAAAAATTGTTACCCTCTCACCTTTACAATGATATGTAAACCGTGCCCCTGTCTATAGAGCTGCAACAGAAGCTCCAGGAGAAACCTGTATCGGATGGCCCTTCTGAGACAGAGAGCAAATCAGGGCAAACGCTCTTGAAACTAAAAACATGATTTTGAATATCTGTTATCTTAAGAGCTCAAGCATGTAAGGTATCTCCAGATTATTTCTGACTGACCACAGTTATCACCTAAGCAAAATTTTCTGTGGTTAGAGGAAATAAACCAGACATTTTGCATTGGGCACTGTCTTGTCTGCTGCCCTGATCTTCCATATAAGAAAAAGTGACATTTATATGCATACTGGGTCTACTTGATGCTCTTTCATGGCAGTGAGCTTTCCTAGCTGATTGTTCATTGAATTGTAGATTTAATAGCACAGTTGAATTTAGTAAAATAATTGGGGAAGGATGAAAAAAAAAATTAACAAATAGTCACTTGTATATAATGCCACCAATTTTCTTTGCCTTTAAGAAAATATATATGAAAATGAAATAACTTTCCGAATATATTATTTAGTTCACAGCTTTATAATTGGCACTTGTCAGCGTACAAGTTTTATTTCTGTTTTAAGATGCATGAAAGAAACACCCTGGCATGTGTAGCACTAATTATTCCATTCCCTTTCAAGAAATATGAGATTTGGAATTCAGTGTTTTCTGAAATGAGCTGTGGTTTTATATTGAATATTTATAAGCTTTGTAAGTATTGTTAAAATCAAATTCAACACGACTGATGTAAAATATGTTATGTTTATTGAAGATATCTTCTCAGTTTTCAGTTAGGATTTGTAAAAGCTAGAATATATTATTTTATCTCATGGTTGTGATTGTCATTGATTTGTCCTTTTCCCCTCATGCAATTACCCTCATAATACCTTGAGACTTGATTATTATTACCATGCTTTTTATTTGAGGAATGCTTGCAAGAGTTTCTTAATGTTGCTATGTCTATCTGGTGATATGGAATTGAAAAAATGTCCTAGAAGAAATGTAAAGGCTTAGGAAGCTTCTGGTATTAACTCAGTTTTGTACAAGGAAGACTTCTGTATTAGAAAAAAAATTGACAATTATTCCTTGAAATGAAAAAGGAAAAAATGACAAATATTTTAACATCTCTCTTTAAACAGCTAGAAAACAGCTCCTATTTTCTTCTTTTATTCCCAGCTGATACTTTTAAATCTACAAAAATACATTTAAATGAGCTTAATGAGTTTGTACTTTATGAAACTAAAAAAACCCCAGCGCCTTGAGTTAAAAATGTTTCCCATATCAGTAGCCATGCTATTCTTTGATTTACTTCAGCTGTTTTAGTTCCCATTCCTGAAACTGTTTTATCTATTTTATTTTTAATGCACATAAATAGTGTCCTTGGTCTTGTGTCTCTCATATTGTACAAGAAATTAACAGGTATCTGGCAAAGTTGCATTTTTCTGCTCAGTAATACTGCAGCCAAGGAAGCTAGTGACTGTGTAGTATTCTTGTCTAGATTTCCATCAAAATGGTATGCTATAGTACTCCTCACTGAGAAGTTTGCCTTTTGTCAAAGCCCGAATTATGCAGCTGTGGGGAATTTTTATGTTCTTAGAATTGTTTGGCCTCTGATTTTATCTCTCTCCTTCTCTCTATCTAGTCTGTAAAATCCAGTTCCGTTTGATAAGTTTGTCCATTAAGGGCTCAAAGTTTTAATTTAACACTGGGAAATCCATGAGGTATATAATTTATTCATGCAGGTAGAATCCTCAGACTGAGGAAGGAATGTAGTTGGTGAGCATGAGCAAACAATTTAATGCGTGTGCCTCTTTGATTTCAGGTGTTCCTTTCGAAAAAAGGATACTAGTAGTAATGTACTGCTGCTCATTTTCATTCCACTGGGAGATGGATTGTAACCACCAACATACTTTATAGATTTATTTTTGAAAGGCTGCTGGAAACCTAACTTAAACTTGATTTGAGAAATAAGACTGTCATTTTTGTAGAGATGACTTCATCTTTTTTTATTCATTCTGAGAGTATGGATAACTTCCTAGTGAAAGATATTCTGCAGCAAACTTTTTTAAACATTTCTATGAATACATTTTTAAAAAGTAAAATACATTTTAACTAGCCCAGAAATGCTAGCAAAATGTTTTTTAATCCAGATAATCTTTAAGGCAAAATTAGTCTTTATGCTATTTGAAATATGAGATCATAGCGTAAATTGGATTGGAAGACATTTCTGGAGGTCATTCGGTCTAATTCTGTTTAAAATTGCCTTTAAAGATAGGTTCTGAATAGGTTGCTCAGAAGCTATTCCCCTTTAGCTGTCCATTTAGCTTTTTTACTATCTCTAAGGATGGAGATTTCACAAACTCTCCTGGCAACCTCTTTCTGTGTTGGATTCCCCACAACGAGGGGCTGCATCTTGTCCTTTCGCTGTGTGCCTTGGAGAAGAGTCTGTTTCTCCTTTCTCCCTAACCATCAGCTGTTGGGATCCTGCAGTTATTTCCTCCGTTAACCTTCTCTTCTCCAGGCTGAACAAGCTTATCTCCTTCAGTCTTTCCTCATCTGTGTTATATCCTCCAGCCCCTTGATTGTCTTGGTAGTTGTCTGCTGGGCTTGTCCCACTCTGTCCGAAACTGGACACTGCTCCTTATGTGGCCTTGAGAGTGCCAAATACAGAGGCAAATTATCTTCTCCTGAGCTGCTGGTGCAGCCTTTTGCCTCTGCTGGAGGGGTTCTGCTGGCTGCTGGGCAGCCTGAAGTGAGAGTTTGTTTTAACATGTCAGGTTGAAAGCTTCAGTGGTTTTGTAGTTGCTTCACATGGAGCTCAGCTGCCCCAGCTCAGCAGCAGCTGCCTCCAGGGGAGAGGGGGTGAGTGGGAAGAGAAGCACAGACACCATACACTCTACCTGTGTGGCTTTGCCTTTACCTGTTTTTGTAAAACAGTGCAAGGTTTATGCATTTCAGTATCTGCCCTGTGCACATATTACTGATTTGTTAAAAGCCTACCAGTTATTCCCCTTCATCTGTTGCACCCAACAGCAGTACTAACCTCCAGTACATGACCTGTTCTCCTTGAGCTTGGTCGTGTACATAAACATGTTGAGGATGCACTCCATTTCATCATTTAGATAATGTAAAAAATCCCTATTAAACAGTAAGAGCTCCACTATCAAATTTTGATAAACCTTTTAGTAACTGGCCACTAATTGGTAATTCATATTACTGATCACAGTCCTTTGAGGCCAACTGTCCAGCCAGTTTCTGTCCACCTTGTAATTTGCATGTCCAAATGATGTCTTTTAAGTTGAGCTACAGAGATACTATGGCAGGGAGACTGTGTGAAAAGCATTGCTAAAGTGCAAGTAGGTGACTTTCATTGCTCCTGCCTCATCCATAAAGCAGTTTTGTCATTGTAGAAGGCAACTGGGTTGGTCATGCACGATTTGCATTTTTTAAATCTGTGTAGGCTGTTTCCAAGCATCTTTTTGTCCTTCATGTGCCTGGAAATGTCTTCCATGAGAATTTGGTCCTTGATCTCCCTGGGAAGTGAGCTGTATTGGTGACTCGTCAGTGGCTTCCCAGACCCCCTTTCTTGCTGTTTTTTAGAGGTGGCTGTAAGTACTCACTATGACCATTCAAAGGTGATAAAGAGTAGCCTTACAGTGGCATGGGTTAGTTCCCTCAACATGTGTCCTATTTGATCACAAGAACTGAAGTATGTCTAGTCTCCTTAAATGGTCTCTAATGTAAATCCTTCACTTCTGTCAAAAGTGCTTCAGTCTCCCAGGTTGGACCAGTTGGCTCAAGGATGGATTTAACTAAGTCTGAAGAGTTACTAGCCTCAGTTTTCCCTTGTTCAGGCTGAGTTGCTGTTTTGAATGTAAAATTGTAAATAAGAAAAAACTGAATGAAATGATGGAAACTACATAGCCCCTTATTTGTTTGAAGACTCTTAGCTTTTATTGAAGATTTTATGTAGGTACAGTTTCTCAGAACTACTTTCTTACAGCATCAAGCAAAATGATTAATTTCATAGTAAAAAAAAATGAAAAATATTCTTTCATTGTAGCAGCAGTTATAGTAATCTATGTGATATGAGTGACCATTCTGCTCATCAAAATTAGCATTTTGTGGTTTATGTACTTGTTGTACAGTTCAGAAGATCACAAGCCATGTATTTACAGATCTCATAGCTCAATTTAAAATAATCTCTTTTTCTTACTGCAGAAATATTTTTACATTCAATGAACATTTTCTAGGAGACTCACACTTTACTATTCTCTTATCTCTTCATTCATTCTTGTGCAAAAGAGCATCAGAACTACTTTGGAATAGATGAAAACCTTGGACCTGTAGCAGTCAGCATCCGGAGGGAAAAAGTGGAAGATGCTAAGGAGAAAGAAGGATCTCAGTTCAACTATCGTATAGTTTTCAGGACAAGTGAGGTAATGCTCATTCAGTAATTCTGCAAAGGAGTGGAGCAGTTAACTTAGAGTTCAGTATACTATTTGCATACTGTGAGTATGTTGCTAGCTTGGGAAGAAAGCCTGCTAAGGGGAGGCTTGTTTCTTGTACCATTAGTAAATGTAGTTGCTCCCGAACAAAGTTTTCCTCTTCTGTGCTGCTTAGAATTTTTCTCTTTCTGAGCAAGGACCCAAAAGGAGGTGAGTTGGCTGAAGAGAACTGCAAGGTACAAGCAAGGGACCGGATGTTAAGAACACAGCTGAAGATAAGTGTGGATCAGGCTGCTTGATATGTTTCTAGTGACAGAAATAAAAGATCAAGAAATGTAGAGAAAAAGGGATGTGTAAATTATGAAAACTAGTATAATATGACTTATTTGCATTTTTTGTTTTGCTTCAAAATACTTTCTTAGAAGCTTTTTTTGTGAGGTGTTTCTATATACTTCTACGTGTATGATTTGTGGAAGGAATAATACTACTTTCAGAAAAATCATGGTCTTATTTGAAAGACTAATTTACTTGTGGTTATTGTGGAAGCACACGTCTCATACCTTCTATTTCAAGTGATTTAATGTCTCATGCTAACTAATTTCTTTATCACGGCAACTACCTTAGATTTGTATGAAAACACGATGTTATTGTAGCAAACACCTGCACATTTTCATAATCTTCAGGACTATTGTTTTTTATTTTGATTAGGGCATAGAGAAGTGTTAACTAAACTCCTGATATCACTGGGCTCTTGTGCTTTTGTAGATAGATTTAAAAATAGATATATATATTTTATTTTTTTTTTAGCCTAGGTTTTTATTTTATAGCCAAAAAAGGTGTGTCCATGTATGTATGTGTGGAGAGGTGATCCAGGTGCCAAATCCAATGAAGGTAAAGTAGCATGGATTACAAAATAAGTGAATGGGTTAAGTGAAGGTGCTATTAGCTGTAGCTTACCTCACCTGTCCAACCTCACATTTGAATTGACTATTTTTAGTTTACTCCACACTCCTCCCCCTCCCCAAAAAAAGAAAAAAAGTAATATTCATAGGAATTTGAATAAATTAATAAGATGGTTAGTGAATTTCTTTAAGCAAAAAATATATTTGTCACTGAAACAGTAAAAGCTTGCCTGCTCTTTAAAAGTTATTTAGTAATCTTTTTACTGGTTAAAAAAAACTAAAAGAGGATTTTTTTTTTTCTTCCATTCATCTTTTCCTAAAACCTGAAGGTTATGTCTTTAAGAGTCATTGTGGTATTAGAACTAAAAATGGGGGGTGTGTTTTACCTTTACTGCAGCTTACTACACTTAGAGGAGCAATTTTAGAAGATGCTATACCATCCACTGCTCGTCATGGCACGGCAAGAGGTCTGCCTCTCAAGGAGGTACTAGAGTATGTAATACCAGAGCTGAGCATTCAGTGCCTGAGACAAGCTTCCAACTCACCCAAAGTACCTGAACAACTGCTTAAGCTGGATGAACAAGGGGTATGTAGCACATGACTTCTTTTTTAAGGACTGTTCCTTAGATAAATAGAACAAAAAAATATTAAATATTTTGCAGGTAGTGTTAAGAAATATAGATCTCTAATGCAAACCATTCACTTTCTTGCTTTTAGAGGTACTTGTTTATTTTCATTGACAAAATGAGATTTGCTTTCCTAAGCAAATTCTTTTCAAAATACCTTTCAGCTGAAGGAAATAAATATTGTTCTATGGAGATTGTTTTGAGGTAACTGAGTGAAAGAAAGATTATTAGCTTTGAACGTCAGTGAGAAGTGGTTTTTTACAATCTATTTGCACTTTAATGTGTACAAATCACAGAATATTCTGAGTTAGAAGGGACCCACAATGATCATCGAGTCCAGCTCTTAAGTGAATGGCATGTTGAATGCAAATGAAAATACATCTAACACTTTATTGTGCATAGGTAAGCATGCAAAAGCATTTTAAGTCTCTACATCTAAAATTTTTGGTTGTTTTTTACTATAACATTTTATGATTAACTTGCTGTAGTCTTACTAGAATAGAATGCCCATGGGTTCATACAACTGAAATTGTGATTGATGAATTAACTGTATGGCAATTAAATATTCATGTGGCTTAAATTTTGACAGAAAATGGTGAGGCTTATTGAGTTCAATAAAGTGAATCTGCTTCATTCAAAACCAGTGATTAAATTTATAGGTTCTGAGTATTTTGTGAAGGACAGGCTTCTGATGGGTTTTAAACCAATTTTTAAACCCATGTTTTCAAGAAAAGATCATTTAAATTGAAGATTTTACTTTCTAGACAAAAGTCACTACCTATCTGTTGAAGTCCAATCAAAGGATGGAACTAGTTGATTATGATGATGGTATAATTAATTTCTTAATGCTGATTAGGTTTTGAGTGTAGTTGATTGCATCTAGCATTGGTGGTGTCTACCAGAAGTCTTCTGTCTTCTCTTGTAACTGTAATAATTGCTCAAAACCAAGTACATGAAGTCAGAGGAAGAGAATTAGTTTCTTTGGATGGATTGTTAAGCTAGTTTTTGTATGTTTATTTTAGTACTTTTGTTCACTCTGGTCTTTGAGGAGGACTTTTAATTGAAAGTTAATTTTTCCAAATGTCCTTATTTTCTCCTGTGTTTGTCAGTTCTGGTAAGATAATACAGGAAAATCAGAAGCACTCAATTCTGAATCCAAGAGTTCCCAATGTGCTGCTCTTTCTTTGCTGTTTAACCTTCAGAGTGAGTTTAGGTTAATCTTACAGATAATATTTCCTCTCAGAAGGGGAGTATATTCTAGGGAGTATTGAGTATGAGTGTGTTCAACCTGATCTGAATATTTCCCAAACTCATTAAAAGTATTTCTCAAAAACTGGAAATGGAGATTGTCCCTTGAACTGACTAAAGTGATTTTTTAATCATCAATTCCTCATTTTGAGAAACAGCAATACATAGCGCTTAGTTTTGTTTTGTGTGATCAGTTCTGAAAATTGCTCTAACAGAAATATATACACTTTGCATAACACACTTTTTGGACACTAATCGTAAAGTTTGATTAAGAGACGTGTATAGCTGGAGAGTTGACTTGAGTAATGAATATAAATATCTGAAGACAATCTGGTGTAACTGATGGTCTCTGAAAGTTTGTGAAACTCTAGAAATGTCAGTTAAGAAGAACAGGACTAATCCATTCACATGGTGGTTTCCTGTTTGTCAGCTTAATAATGCATAAAAGCTAAGAAGACAACAGTCAGCTCAAGTAGTCATCTCTTTTTATACTTAATGGTTTATAGATTTTATAATTAATTTTTGTACAGAAGTAATTTATCTCCTTAATCTTCCATAACTGAGACCCTGTTTAACAAAGCTATTTAACTGCAATCTGACTGCTAGCTCAAAGTATACTTTTGAAGATGGAAAATACTTTTTAACAATGGACGATCTTACGGGAAGGCAAAAAATTGTGTATAACAGAAATTGCTGTTCTAAGGGCCTGTTTTAACTGAACTACATTGAACTTTAAAGGGTATAAATCAGGGACAATAAGCTAACCTTGTTTTATATTATTTTCTTTTTTTGTTGTTGTTTATTTTTTAATTTCAGCTGAGTTTTCAACATAAGATTGGTATCCTTTACTGCAAAGCAGGCCAAAGCACAGAGGAAGAAATGTATAACAATGAGATGGCAGGACCAGCTTTTGAAGAGTTCCTTGATCTACTGGGCCAGCGAGTACGGCTAAAAGGATTCAGTAAATACAGGGCTCAACTAGATAATAAAAGTAAGTTACATTTTCAGTCTATTGTAGAAATGGTAATTATCCAGTTGATCGTCAGAAAAACGTGTTGTCTTTTCGTGCTTTTGTCTTTGGGTTTTGAGTAGTGAGATTATATGGTAAACGAGGAAGATGAAGCATATGATAAGAGCATGTATCAAATTTTGTCTGAAAAGTTATTTACTTTTTCTGTGGCATTAGTAGAACTGAAAATTAAAGCAACTAATTTCATTTGCTTGCACTTAGTTAAAAACATACTATATGAGTGATATTTCAGAATTCCCCAGCTACACTGTAACATCTTAAAAAGGCAAATGGAAAGATACATGGTTTGAAATACAGAGCCATGATAAGGGACATTCTCCTTATGTCAGCTAAACTTTGTGTTTCCTTTTAACCAATGTAGACATTTATATTTGAGGAGAAATCAAGTTTTCTCAGTTTTCTAGCTTTTCACACATGCACAGTAAGCATGCTATCATGCCAGAGTTGATAATTATTCATCTGCCACAGTGCTGTGTTATTAGCACCATTTCTTCAGCTTTTTCTGTTTCCCTAAGTGTAACAGTATAAAAATTTAACTGTACAAATTGGCTGGGCTTTGTGGCAAAAATAGGAACAGAAGTATTGCTATTGAAAAAAAAAAGCAGTGCTATGTTAACACACTTCTTTATTAGCACTGTTTTCACTGCCCTTAACCCATTCTTAGTTTAATGATGTTTTAACAGGATTTTGGTAACTGATCCCTGTGAGCTGTGATCTAAGGATATCTAGTTATTCACCTAATTCATTTTAACATAGTGTCAACCTGGCTAAGCACCACATTTATTTCCATTAATGTTATTGCCTTTTGCTTAAATCTCTGTTTCACTTTAATAATTCAGACTTGATAAAGATTATTGCATCCTATTTCAGTACAGGATAATAACTAATTTTTCAAATTAATGTGTAGAAATATTTATTAACATGCTGTGGATGTCAGACTTCTGGAATTAATTGAATAAGGGTGAAAAATTGAAAGGAGTAAGGAATGTTTGGGTTTTCCCTTCCCCCTCTCCCCTCAATCAGAGCGTGACCGAATATCACACAGTAATTTGTACATATGAAAATATATGCTGGTCTGTCAAGAAAATTCAGTTTCTGTATTTGCTGTGCTTCAGTATGGACTTGCACTGGTGATCAGCATTGTGTATGTTTCAGTCAGTAACATGATTTTAATGTTTTACTAAGTCTTTGTGCCATTAATGATATTGTTCTGTCATAGTATGTTCTTGTAGTTTGCAACAAGAAGAATGGAATTAAGAGATTTCACAAAGATACAGTCTTCAGTATTATATTAAATGTAGAATACTGACCTAATGATCATATTTTCTGTGTTATACTTGTTTTATTAATATAATAATGCAACAAGTATTACTGGCTGTTGTATTTATAATTGAATAATGCATTGCTCTGACTGCCTGCAGGTTCAGAATAGTGCATTAATTTAAACTCTAGGAGCTACATTTTTGGTAGGCACAATGTTTCAATAATTATCCTCACTCAGTTCTTGGAGGATTCACACTTGTTAAGTCTTTCTATTCTCAAATGCTTGACTAGCTCTGAGATTTTTTCTGTAAAAAGTTCTCCTTTTTTAATTTGCTTGTTTAGTATTTTGCTAAGTAATTGGTTCATTTCTTATGAAATAGAGAAAGGAGAATGTTGTGGTGGGTTAACCTGTATGGCAGATAAGCTCCCACCCCTTGCTTGCTCACTCACCCTCCAGTTTGTGAGTTGAGATTAAGACAGTTCAATGGGTGAATGGAAGAAAGGAAACCCCTCACCTCCCAAAAAATCCCTCAAAACAAACAAAAAAGCCAAACTAAAATAAAAACCCCAAAACAACAACAACAACAACATCAGCAAAGCAACCCACCGCTGCAATAATCAGCCAACCACATAAGTGATGCAGAGGCAATCCCTTGCCACCTCCCATTCGTTGACTGATGCCCAGCCAGTCTCTGAGCAAAAACAACCATGTACAAAAACCGTCTCCCCGCTCTGGTTTTATATGGTATCGAATATGTCTGTGGTCAATTCGATTGACTCTCCTGGCTGTGTCTCCTCCCAAACTCTTGGCCACCCCTAATGTGCTCCTCAGGGTGGGGGACAGTGTGACAAACAGAGAAAGCTGTGGTGCTATGTAAGCACTGTTTAGCAATAGCTAAAACACTGGTGTGTTATCAACACTGTTTTGATCACAGACAGAAAACACAGCACCATATGGGCTGCTGTGAAGAAGTTATCTCATCCAAGCCAGACCCAGTGCAAATGTGAAGAACATGTGGAATCTATTAACTATAAACTATTTCCTGCCCTTCTTTTAGTGCAGTTTTAGTGACATGCAGTTCCAAATGCCGAGATCAAGAAATAAGAAAATTAAACCAAATCAATATATAATTTGTTTTAAAATATATCAATCTACTAGAAATGAGAAATTAAAGAATTACAGTTGGAACATTAATGTTCTCATTTGCAATGTGTAGATTATAATTATGAATAAATTTATAGATAAATTAGATTATGTTTGCATTTAATTTCCTTATACCTATAAACAGAGAAATGAAGATGAAAAAGATTGGGGAAATGTTATAATTTTATATCTACAGAAGGATAGTGCTGTTTCATTTGGTAAAAAGTGCTTTTCTGCAAAATGTCTCATAACTAAAAAAAGTTCTAGCCAATTTCCTCAAACTTTGTGAAACAGAAGTAATGTTCAGAAAGGAATGAGGCGCAAAAATGTCAGCCCAGATATAATTTTTTTTCAGTTAAATTGTCAGCTGAGTGATGTTTGCTGTAGCAACTGTTATGTAAATTTAATCACAGTGGGCCTTAGTAGGTGTTTCAGTAGAGTATGTGTTGCGTTAGATTTCAGCTTGCTTTGTGTAATGGACTAAATTTCAGAAGAAAAACTTGTTAACTCATTTCAAAAGTCAAGGTGATACATCAAAAGTGTTCAACTAAGTAGGATGTTGTATTAGGAAAGCATTGATTTTAAGAGTAATGAACTATAAAAGTTCTTAATAAGTATTTAGGTAAGTATTTCTTGAATAAGTATTTAAAGGGATTGCTTTTTGCAATTTTTTTCCAAGATAATTTGATTTTATTTAGTATCTAATTACAAATGGAGTCAGAGATAGGTTTGCTGACATCAGTGTGGGTTACAGATATTTGTTTTATATTTCCAAGTATAAATGATTTCCTCTTTCTGTCTCTTCAAAACTGTCTTTCTAAAACGCTACCAAAAGGTTATAACGGAATTAGATTTTCAAGTAAGATTTCCAAATAGAGGAGTGCAATAATGTTTCCTTTTTTTAGCAACATTTAAGTAAGAAACTTCAGTGGAAATTATGCTTCCTACTTCTTGTGCAACTGTAATTTGTATTGCATAGGTATTAACAAATGAAGTTAATTTTATTGTTGTGCAGACGTAACTGATGAACCCAGTTGTAATATGAATGTGCTCATGATTATATCCACACAAAATCTTTTTAGATTTAGGGCTGCAGATAGGGTATGGTTGCTGCAGACAGAGTATGGTTGCTGCTGAATTTTACCCTTAAGTGTAAATTTACATACTTTTAACTGGAGAACTAACATGGCTAATCAATTTCTTTGTGGAATACAGTTACTATTTAAAACAAAGTAAGACCCCAAAACCTTAAACAGTGTGTGAAAGAGTGTGCTGGAGAATGTTTATTGATGTAGATAACATAAAATTATCTTAAAAAATGAGTGAACATGGAAGAAGAGAAGAAAAACTGGTAGTTGTCTTGAGTCAATAGCATGTTCATTAAAGTCAAAAGTTAAACTTTTTAGAAGTTTACTGTACTTACTTAAATAGTCTGTACATATTGAAGAAGGGGAATAAAAAGGATTACTTTATGTCTACAGTGTAAAACTCATCTAATTTGCTGTAAACATTGTGAAATGCTAACTTTATGAATAAATTTTCTAATTATAAGAAACAAAAAATATTAATATCATGTATTTAATGTTTTTAATGCTTATTTTTAAATGCTTATTAAAATGCTTTTTAATAATTTTCAAATGTGTGAAAATTCCCATAAAAATGTAATGTATTATGTATGCATTTTATGTTTTTAAAATATCTGATCTTCAATATGTGTTTTAATGTCATATTTGAAGTAGCTAATTCCTTATTAGTAAAGTATGGATTTAGTCAATTAACTGTTAATGAACTGTTAAATAATGAAAATACATATTACATAAAACTATACTCAAGTAGCTAAGTGTTTTTTCCTTTCTCATGAAGTGCCAATATAGTCAAGATTAGATCATTTAGGTCTCAGAGACGGCGAACTCTTTGGGCATTTTTCCACAGAACCCTTTTATGTCATAATATGAAACTAAAGAGTAGATCCTTAGCTGATTCAAACTGGTTTTGTTCTATTGAAAAGAAAGATTTAAATTGCTTCAATAGATTTAAATCATAGCATGCAAAGAGTGGTGTCCTAGGAAGTAGTATGAACGTTCTCATTTACTGACCTTCTTGCAATTAAATTAATTTGCAGCTGATTCAACAGGAACTCATTCCCTCTATACTACCTATAAAGATTATGAGTTAATGTTTCATGTATCAACAATGCTTCCATACATGCCCAGTAACAGGCAACAGGTATGTTTTTTTAGCTTTTCGTTGTTATTTTACATTATCAATGTTTGACAGTGAGTGTTGGGGTTCTTTAACAATATTGGTTGAAAACGGAATTGTTTTATATGAAGAATGACTCTTGAAACATTATAAGACATTAGAAATCTCATAGGATTTTTTTTCAGTATCGTTCAGGACACTTATCCAATTTTCCCCATTTCATTTTATTATTAAAAGGCAGTATTGCCTGTGGTGAATGAGTTATTTTCAGTTTGGACTGGTTTTACATCTTATGTATGTTTTAAACATTGAATGGGATGAATCTTGAAAATAGTCTAATGGTTAAAATATGCATGTAATAAGATTTTTTTAAACTATTCCACTTAATTCTTATATTACAAGTCTTTATTAATGTGTCAGCGTAGTAATAACTGGTTAACTGTATTCTTCAAGGTGTCTGTGAAGACAGAAAACTGCAGTGTATTTATCTTATTTCTAGAGAATTCCCTTTACTTATGTAATAATTCTGAATATCTTCAAAGCATTAAGGATGGCTAAAAACCAGCACAGCATCCAAAGTGTGCAGTGCACCAGTAAGGTTACTCTGTCTTGCCTGTCTAAGATATTTCTTGGGACTTAATTAAAAAGTGCAAACTCATTTGGTATAATATATCAGTATTAATGCATAAAAGAAAAGCAGTGGAATTGCTCATAGGTCAGACTGATGATAGTTGGTAACTTTCTGTGCTACTTGTCTTTTTCTAGGTCTGCAGAAATAAGTTTTGACTTTAGTTTTAGAATATTCTTGCATTGTCATGCAAGATACAAAAAAATCAGTTATTTTGAAGGGTTGCAATGAAATAAAGATGCTATCTCACTGTGGTTTTGAACAGCACACAAAAAATGCTTACTGATTGTTAACCACCTGTGAGTTGTATCCTTCATGCCTACCCTATCAATAGGTCTTGTGTGAGGAAAAAAGATAGGTCAAGGCAGCAAGAAAAAGATAAAAGAAAACAAAACTATTCAGAAGGGATACATAAAAATCAAAATGAAAGAAAGTATATCATGCATTTATGTATTTGAAATGCCAGTGTGTAGAACTTTGAACAGTTTGAAGAACTGTATCAAGTGAACTGTTAAGACAACTTTTACTCCGTTACACTTAGAATTTAGATGTGGTTTAAAGAAACTAAATTGGGAATTGAAAGACAGAAACTTTTCATCATATGAATAATATGAAGTTTAGATGACTCACTTCTTAAAATGTGTGGCTTTCAGGAGACAGAGTGTTCAGGTACATTAGACACTCAATTGTGACAATAGCTATTAATCAAGGTATTGGATCTTCATCACTGATTTTAGATTTTTCCACTTCTCTGAACTTTCACTTATGCCTTATTACAATACAGGATTAATTTAGGAAGTGCACTAGAAGTTGTTTTGTCTGTAATCAGTCATAACAATCTTTGACTGAAAGTACATGTAAATAGGGAAAACTGTACCTTCTTAAGAAGATATAATACACTGAATGAGCTTGCCTTAAAAGAATAAAATTAATGTTTTCGTAGCAAATCACAGGCACTGACAGTAAATATGGCCTTACTTGGAGTTTGTTACTTTTGTTGTTGTCTTTCATGTATTTCCCTTGTTTGTGAGAACAGAATATCCTCTTTGCCGTGATCCACTAATTTTCACAGTTTTTTTGCTCTATGTCAGCTTCACTGCTGTGTTGCTCAGCCACCCTCTATTACTGTCCTTTCACTTCTTCCCATGCCTTCCTTTCATTCTTATAATTTCCCTATGTGTCTTTCTTTATAGTCAGGTGCTGATTCTTGTGTACAGAATTTCAATTTTAACTCCATGCAACAAACACTCCTTCCCACAGTGTTTTAGTAAGCTCTCATCATTGTCCCTTGAACAGGTTCAGTATTTAGCAGAAGCACTATGTTGTTATACATGGCTTTCTTGGGATCAAAATAATGTGGCAGTTTTCCAAGTTAAAGCAGTATGCCTATCTGAAGACCCACCACATTATTTTTCAGGTGATGAGACCTATCAGTGTTTGCACAGCATGCACACTGTCTTAATGAAACGTGACAAGTGCACCCAAATTACCAGAATTTAGCCAGCCTTAATGTGCAAAAGGGGTCTATAATAATTGTTTATTTTATTTCTGTTCACTTGCAAAGTACATAATGAAGCATGAAATGTATCAACAGTGTTATTTCTCACAAGTTAGGATAAAATTTGATTAGGTCTTCTTCCTTGAGACCTTTTAGATGCTGAAGACCACAAATGCACTTGCATCAGTTGTGCTCAAGACAGAGAGAGGCTTACAGGTGCTGTGGAACATGAATGTTGTTTGTCTCTTCAGGGTTTGGCTCACTAACTACATACCCACGTAAGGGGCAGTCAGGGACCATGGTAATTTTCCTTTTAGGTTATGTTAGCAATGAAGACCCCCATTCAGCAGTTATTTGCTGCTAGCATATTATGTACGTACTGGCTGAAGGTGTTGCATCTAGTTCCCATGTCCTTTGCTTGGTAATGACTGGGCAAGGTATTCAGTCACTCTTCATAATCTACGATGGTGACCTTCAATGAGCAAGCACTGAGCGCTGCTTATGTTCCAAATACCGGTGAGCCAAAAACAGGCCGCACCAGAACTGTTTGTTGCTTCTTCCAGGATATAACTACGCCCTGCCTGGTCCCTGATCAGGACATCCCTCTAGTTTTAGAGCCAGCAGGAGATCCAAAGCGCAAGGTAATTTTCACTTTGGCTGCAACATAGGCTGGGAGCTTTCAAGTCAGCTGCTCCTTCCCTAGGACAGAGAAGACTACCAGCCCTGGTGTGGCCAGTTCCTTTTCCTTTACTGGCCTTTTCTTAAGGTCATAGTTCAAGGCTTTCTCCTTTAAACTTTACCTTTGCAACGTCCCTTTCCAAATCATTCCCTTGCAAGTTTCCCATTCACACATTTGTAGTCTGCTTGTTTTACACATGTTCAGACCTGATTAATCCAAATCAGATCAAATAATCAGTTTTTACTATTTAATGAAAACTTAAAAGTTAAACAGATATGCAATAATGAAATAAACTTGTCATGTTTAAACTACTGTTAAAATTGTTGGGTAACAAGGCCTGTGATTATACCAAACTTGGTTTACCCAGATCTGTTGAAAGATCTTTTGCCATTCATTTCTTGTTTTGGTACAGATTAAGAACACAAATTGAAAACAAAACTTTTGAAACCACTTATTTTAGAAATGTACTAAAATAAGCTTGGAGGTTGTCTTATTTGACTCTTAACACTTTGTCATTTAATTGAATGTAGAGTATATTTCACTGCTATTTCAACAATTCCTTGTTTTGCAGTTTGACAAGGCAGTTAATTCTACAGAAGTGGGCAGATTTTTAAGGCTGTGCGTAACCTGTAAATACACTAAATTTTAAGACAGTTCTTTTCTTCAGAAATGCATATCTGAAAATTAAGTATTGAGTTGTTAAAATCAGAGAAATAATATAATGACTATTATTTAGTGCAAATAATTTTAATTTATTGGATTCTGCTTTTCTAACATATTTTCCTTTCTGATTCCCCTTTGCCTATCTTGTACTTCTATGTAACACTTAACTGATTTCCTTTTGGCTGCCTATTGTACTTGATTAGGTTCATTTTCAAACTCTAACATGTCAGTTTAGGCTGATACTGGAATGATGTCAAAGTGTGTTTGATGTCTCCTTACTGTAAGTAATTCTCTGTAGTCTGTGCACCCTATTGAGAGTTCCTATTGTGCTCTGCATTGGCATGAGACTCTTTAGAGTATGTTAGAAAGGCAGATTAAAAAAAATAATAATACAACATCCAAAAGCCCCAAACCTGAGCAGACCTCAAAATGGGAGAGGAAGGGGAAACTGAGAACCTGGGAGAAAAAAGCCAAAACAAACCAACTAGGAGGTAAATGATGGGAGGTTATAGAATGGAAATTAGAGAAAGGTTTCTTGCAGATCTTTTTTCTTAGTTCCGGTTTCCTTCAATTCCTTTTTCATTTTCAGTATGCTATCCTTATCTCACATTTCCCAGAGAAGTATGTGTTCCCTCTTTCTTCTCCATTCAATACTTTATTCTTTTCCTGTTCCTTCATCCTATCCAGAACACTTCTTTCCATGTTCCAGATCACCCCGGTTTACTTCTCTCCCCTTTCGACGTTCTTTGCATTATGATACTCTGTGCACAGCCACAACTGTGCTTTGCTTTGCATCGTGTTGAAGTTGACTGACCACTTATGCATGACAATTATTTATAAGTGTTACACTGGTTTTATTTTAAACTGTTGAAGAAGTCACTAAGATCTCTACGAGCTTGGTAAGGTTCTTAAAAATAATTACCTGTCTTCCTATTTCTGTTTTTGTACCTTGTAGAGGTTTCAGCTCTTGAAAACTAGTTTTGGGATAGGATATGGGAACTGCCATAATATAAAAAAATGCATTTGCTAGTAAAATTTCAAACACTTCTAAAATTTGTGTCTTACTAAGTGACCGCTATTCTTGCTTAACCTACCTAGGAAGGCAAGTAGAACCTCCTAAAGGGGACTACAAACACAGAAAATATGCTTGAAAATAGCAGTTGTTTCAAATATAACTTCAAAGAGGATTGCATTCTAATTTTTTTCATTTGCTCTGTGGAAACGAGCATGAACAACTATAGCAAGAAAGAGTAATTGGGCGCTGAGATAAGGCAGAAATTAATCACCCTGTACCCTTCAACTGGAAGGTTTCTTCCAAATTTAACTGAGGTGTATATTCCAACTGGTGAGATAGCAATAACTTCTAAACATGAGCTTGTGCTGCACCGCTATGATCTAATTGTATGGCTCACTAGCTCAGCAAGCTAGAGCATACCTGTTACCCTGAGTTCTGTGATCAGTTCCACGGAGTGGACTTGTGCTGTAATTTGTACACAACAGGTTAGTTATAAATTTAATTGGCTCAAATAGCCAGTTACTTTGATTTTAGTCTTAAAAACATGAAAACTTGACATGAGAGCCACATGACTTACATCAAATACTATTTTTTTTCGTATGCCTGTTTTAAAGTTTCATAAGGAGTCCTATGTCTTTGTGTTTCAGATTTTGATTATGTTTAAAATAATACAGATATACTGAATGCTTAAAAATTGTGGCTTTGGCCCTTCTTCTACCTTTAGAATAGCATCCTCTGTGTTATTGTAAGAAAAATACTTATGGGTTTTAGGCTTTAGCATGTGCAACTTTGCACTTTTTTGTTGGTACCTGATATACTAACTTTTAATGGAACTGAGAAAATGCAAGAAAGTACTCTTTTATTGGACAGATTAGGTTCTGTAAGATCAGCTTGACAGATAAATTATTACTTGCTCTGTCATAAAGTTTTCAGATAAATTTATTTTTATATCGTTTTTAGTTACACATGAGCTAAGGTGCAGCTTTAAGTGTCTGTATGCCATTAGTTGACAGTGCAAGGTCTTTGGGTAATATTTTAAATGTAGCACTTGGTTGACTACTTTTATTCCTATCTTTAATATGTATGGATGTTTTATAAGCAAAGGTATTTATGAAAAAGAAATGTGAAAAATTTGAGAGTTACAACATACTTCCATGAGGAAAGAGAACATTATTTTACTGTGTTGTTTTGTTGGGTTTTCTTGGGGAGAGAGAATAGTGGTTCGCTATTGCTGGACATGTTTTACAGTTTTTACTACGTTTTAGCCTGTAACAATGATGTAATACTTTAAATTAGTCCTTAAATATATTTTGATGATAAAAGCTACGAGTTACAAGAATAAGCTTTTAATTAATATGTTTCTGATAGCTATTATTTCTTCACAAGTCTTAGTTTTGTTCCTCATTTGGTACATGTATTCGTGATAATCTATGGGGTTTTTTTTTAAATTAAATTGTAATATTGACAATATTTAATAGAATTGCAACATAGAAAAGGAAGTTTTATTGAGAACTAGAAGCAATATTATATTTTTATTGTAGACAAATATTACACTGTAAAGAAGGAACTGATATACAGTTCTCTAGACAGTGAGAAATGTCAGGTGATGTGACATTATTTTTATTGCTGAAGTGATGCACTAAAGTAAGAGAAATACATTTTTCTTATAAAATAAAACAGAAATGAGCAGAAACTATGCAAAACTAGTGTGGGGATGCGAGAGAACTCACTAGAATTTTTGTGAACTTAGACTAATTTCCTTTCCTTTTTGCAGTTCAGTCCAATGCCTTTTACCTGTAGTTATCCAGGATATGATTGACTAAGTTATGTCTGAAAAATTATGCTTAATTTATTTTGGTTTGGGTTTTTTTCTAAGATGAAGAATGTGATTTTTTTTTATAACTAATTTTTCAATGCATGTTTCTTGTCTAGCTGCTAAGGAAAAGGCATATAGGAAATGATATAGTTACCATTGTCTTCCAAGAGCCAGGAGCACTTCCTTTTACTCCAAAAAATATTCGTTCCCACTTTCAACATGTATTTGTCATAGTCAAAGTGCATAATCCTTGCACTGAAAATGTGTGTTATAGGTGAGTAGAGCCTTATAAGTATTTAAGTTTGTTACTAAGACTACAATGGAACTGTCTTCTAATACTTTTGTATTTGTTAAAGATATTCTTTTTATTAATATGTCATGAGATTGGGCCATATTACTGTCTTTTAGCTGCCCATTAGAACTTAAACTATCTTTTAGAACTTGATTTTGTTTCAGTAACTGTTTTGTGTTTAATAATACATGACATTTCCTAAGTTACATTTTTCTTACTACTAAGCAATGTCTGTCATCCCAAATGTGACTGCATTTCAGTCAAACTAGTAGTAGTTTTATGCAGTTTGCACCATATTTTGAAGTTCTTTTTCAGTTGTAATATGTTATGTATATATCAATTAGAGATGTATCAGTTAAAAATATCCCTATTTCTCTTACCCTTTGCTGTGAACTGCCTATATCAAGAATTGCAGATATCTTCAAATTTTATGAACGTAGAATAGCCAGTTTAAACAGGTGAAGAATGCTCCTGAAGAATTATAGTCACATTGGACACCAGTAGTTTCTTCCCACTTCATTGTAGCAAAATACCCAAGGATTAAAATGAATTGTTTATATATTTCTTAGTTTTAGATGATGTAACTGAGTGACAGCTGAAAATTAAGGATTTACGTAAAAAAAAAAAATTTAAAAAATACTCTCATTTATGTCTCACAATGCATTTTTTAATTTATGCCATTAAAGGAGACAGTGATAGCCTAAGAAGTCATCTTTGATATTTTTTGTGTTAGTAAATAGTGTCCTTTTTTAATAATATCCCTTATATTTTAAAGTAGAAAGCCAATTTAAAACAGACAACTGAATCTGTTTTCTTTGATGAGTCTGAAATGTCTGAAAATTGACAGGTCAGAGCTAAACTCAACTGTGTAAATGGACTGCACAGATCACAGTTCTCCTTATCATCTGATTTTTTATTATTGTTATTTATTTTTTTTTTAAGGAATTAACAATTTTTATTTTTTTTCTTTCTATTTCCAGTGTTGGTGTTTCACGATCAAAAGATGTACCCCCATTTGGTCCACCCATTCCCAAAGGAGTAACTTTCCCCAAATCAGCAGTCTTTAGGGACTTCCTTTTAGCCAAAGTTATTAATGCTGAAAATGCAGCACATAAGTCGGAAAAATTTCGAGCCATGGCCACAAGGACACGTCAAGAATACTTGAAAGATCTGGCAGAAAATTTTGTTACCACAGCTACAGTGGATACTTCAGCAAAGTTCAGCTTTATTACTTTAGGGGCGAAAAAGAAGGAAAAAGTGAAACCAAGGAAAGATGCACATCTGTTCAGTGTTGGAGCAATTATGTGGAATGTGATTGCCCGAGATTTTGGCCAGTCTGCTGACATCGAATGTCTCCTTGGAATCTCCAATGAGTTTATTATGTTGATTGAAAAGGAATCAAAAAATGTTGTGTTTAACTGCTCCTGCAGAGATGTTATTGGATGGACATCTGGATTAATGAGCATCAAAATATTTTATGAAAGAGGAGAATGTATTCTTCTGTCTGCAGCAGATAATTGTACTGAAGACATCAGAGAAATTGTTCAAAGACTTGAAGTAAGTAGATCTTCTAAACTGGAATTCGAGTTTTTTTATCAAGAGTTACTCCTATATGTCTCCTCTGAGATATAATTAAAAATGTCCTATGTTTATAGTTCAGAAGTGTTTTCAGTCTTCACAGAGCATTACAAATAGTAATCCTCACAAGAATAAGTGAGATAAGCATTATCAACCCATTTTTTCAGGGGTAAGGATTCAAATACCATTAATCTGATTACTTGCCCAAGGCCATGGATAGTGCCAGTGTTGAAATCAGGACCAAAAAGCTGAGCTTTTGCATCCTCTTGCTGTAGCCTATTCTCAAATCACACCTTTGTAGGTAGAAATATCCTTTAATTTTAAATACAAAAAATATTAATGCATAAAATATACTCACTTTGACTTTGTGAATATTAGAAGAAAAATTTGTGTGATTCTGCTCATTTGTTCCTCTACAGTGAGCAACTGCAGAAAGTAAAGAAAATTAGAGCAATTAATTCCGGTTTTTACAGCTGACTGGATAAAGTTTTTCAGATGCTTGATGACCCTGTCAGTATTATTGTCCTGTAACTATTTCAGTCAGTACTAATGAAATGACAGGAACTCCAAGGTAAAAGTGCTGATGCATCTACATCACGTGGTTGCTTTGATCAAAATTTAAGTGATTTAGCTGGGTTTAGTTTTTTTTTTCTCTTAGAAAGCCTGGCACTAAAAAGAAATCAGTATGCTTACAGTTTTCACACTGGAACAGTTGCGTTGCTCATGAAGTTTTAGAGCCTCTGCAGTACTGCAGTCACATTTAGCATTGCTCAATATCATGCTCTAAATAGTAACTTTCTTCTAAAGTACAATTACTCTTTCAAGAGGCAAATGTCTTTAAACTCTTCTTGCCATTGTTATATTATCCTTTTCAATTGACCTCTTCAATTTCATTTTCCTTAGACGGATATTTTCCTTCTGAAAAATAGTGGTCTCATTAAGTATTGTTAAATGAACAATATAAATTGCTTAACATAGATGGAAAATGAGATTTAAAGTTCTGGTGAAAACTTCCTTTGTCGTAAGTGACAATTTCTTTTGCTGTTTTTTCACTTACTGAGTTTTATAAAACATGGAAATATCCCAGTTGCTGAAAATGGATCTTTAAAACTCAGTAGTTAAAACCACAAAATGAAATGTTCATCTATATTTACTTGAAAACTTCCTCTTTTTTTATGGTTGTATTTTTAGATTAAATATTGACAAATTGGTTTTTAAGCCTTAAATTTAGCATCAGTTACTGTAAAGTTTATCTGAATATTTACTTCAATTATCTATTCCAACGAACCCTGGCTGCCTTCTCTTTCACTGCCATCTAACCAATTTTCACACTGATTAAAGAATTAACTGTCATTACTTGTTTTAAAACATTTTTAATTCCTGTTTCTGGTCTCATGTTTTTCTCCATTTCCCCTGCTTCTTCCTCTTTTGAAAGCTGCATATTAATGTTATTTCCTGGTTGTTTTATACTGCTGAATGCTTTCTACAGTCCTTATATAGACTTGGTAGGAAACCATTACAGCCACTAAAAAGTATTTAAAACTCTGACACCGCACTTTAAATGCATATTTTAAAAACCTTTTAAGTGACTCAGAAAACAGCTAAGGTCAACAACCAGATGTGCCAGCAGATGCTAAAGATGAAACCTCAAACTGTGATGTAGTATCAGTCTTCCGTGACCAGATGATTAACCCTTTACAGTCATGAGTAAAAGCTTTTCTTAAAACTAGTGAGTAAAATTTTGCAGTTACTAAAAGAGGTTGTCAGAGAAATAACTACCTTTTATTGCCTGGATTTGTATCATGCAGGTGAATAAGAAACCTATCTGAATATCTAGATTAAGAAAAGATGTGAAAAGCTGAGACCATGATTTTGGTTTGAACCAAAACAGAGAAAACACTGGGATTTGTCAGTCTAGATAAATTTTTATTTTTGGTGGAGAGTATCTAGCTATATAAAGCAGAAAGAACAGCAAAAGCAAACTAGTTTAACTTGGAAGGCTGAGTTTGAAGGCAGAAAAAGCAGGGGCTTTGAACTTTAGGATAACAGAGAATGGCAGAGTGATATAACAGTAAATGGAAACACTGAATGGATCTTTAGACAAGAATCTGAGCTGACAAAATTTTCTTAGTATCCTGTGTATTGAGAAGCTCTTCACCTTCTTCATGGCACTTAGAGCATCTCTGTCTTTTAACTTCATCTGTACTAAGTGCATTCAGAGAAGCTGGCTCTTAGTTCATTAGTGCCCACAGGAACAGTGAAATGGCAACCAAGTAAGTGGAATGAGCTGTTTTGAAGTGGAGCAGCACCACGTTTAATGTGACATGAATACGTAGTATGCAGTGATACCTTTTAAGGGGTATACACTTGAAGAAGAATAGATCTCCTGGAATACTTCCCGCTGGGAATAGAGGAATCTTTGGCAAGAATGTTTTTTTTCTTATCTTTTAACTTTGGAATATTTAACTATCTTGAAGAAGAGATTTTTATGCTCTAAGTTGGAAAAATCCCTATACTTTGGCTGGTGCATTCCTTTTGCAGTATTCTGTAACTGTGACATAATGATAAAGAAGTGTCTGCCCCCCCAAGAATATTATGTAGTTAAAATTCCATCCCTCAGCTGGGCTCCTGACTGTAATGACAGGTTTTTCTTTTCACTGCATGATTAAATATATATTTTAGAAACTTGTGACAGAAGTGTAGCTAACAAAGAGCTGAAAATTTCATTTTCACTTACGTAGTTCACAAATTATGAAAGTCTTATTGAAAATTACTCACGACTGGAGAGATGTAAAGAAAAGAGTTTAAGTTTTCAGAATGCTGTACAGTTCCAGTACTATCTGCACAGTTGCAAACACAACAGAAAGTTTGATTTGAAAAGGGCCATTTCTAAAATATGCCAAAAACTCAGAGCTGACTAATGATAAAGGAAATACCTGGGGTTTTTTTGTTAGGAAATCCCAGAATGTGATTTTGTAAACAAAACCTCCAGAGTACGTTTTGGACATCTCAAGGATGACTTTCACATTTTAATTTTGAAACCTGCGTCTTCAGAAATAACTGGAAAGATTATGCATCAAAGTGCTACAGTTCAAGTAGCCCAAATTTTCCAAGCAATAATTCTCAGAATATCAGATCCTTGCAATATCTTTCTCCAATATTTCACAGCTCATAGAAGATTACCCTTAATGAATGAGGGCTAATTGTATTTCATTACCTTGACTTTATCACAGGCCAAAAGCATGAGCATGCAGCAGCTTCCTCAGATCAGCAACTTTAAAATAACTCATTGTTTTATGGCGGTTTGTTCTCATTTGTGCAAATTCTCAGGTTTTTTTTCTGCTGAGTGACAGCTATTCATATAGAAATATCCTAAAAAGACAACAGTGCTTTAAAACTTACTAAGGTACAGAAAACTGTGGCTTTCAGACCAAGGCAGGTAGAAGTTACACAAACACTCCAAAGTATTTCCAGTCAGCCATTGGTTTGGGAAGGGAGTAGATGTTAGGACTTGCATCCCTGACTCTGTGATAACTATGGACAAAAGATAAGTCTAAACAGGAAATGTAAAAAAGGAAGTATGGAACAGCTCAGTGTTGGCTGTGTGGTAGATTCCTTTGTCAGTGATAGAGATGTGCGTTCATAATTGTTGAGAGTGAAGGAGACAGTCCCATCCATTCCCTGCCTCCCACCCCTTTGGAACACTATTTTAAAAAGCACCCTGGTTTTCAACTATATCTTATCTCTGCTCTGCCTGCATAGCTGCACAAGTGTTAATGTGATGCAGGGGACAGCACAGGGTAGTGAGATCTTAGGTCAGTTTAAACCTCCAGTGAAACTGCACCCAGTCAGCTGCTTCCGACTCAGGGGGTGAAAGGGGTGATTTTGTGACAGCTGCACCCAATCACAGTGCCAGCATCTCAGTAGCTGTATGGTCCCACTGCCTCACCATGCACCCCTGAATTACGCCGGGCCATTCTTCTGTGTGAAGCACACAATAAACTCAAAAGCCAGCCTACCAAGACTCTGACTCAAATGGGCAATGGAGAGTGAGAATGACTCTTCCAAAACAGCCTCATGAATTCAACTCAAGTTATAACACAACTTTTTTTGCAAAGACCTATCCTGCACAGCTGAAAATAAAGGACACTAGCCTTCTAACTTAAGCACCTGCAATTAAATTTTGTTGAAATGAAATAAAGTTGAGTAATGTGTGCATCTTTGTGATGCACACTGAATACAACCAGCAAGAACACCTTTCTGGAACAAGGTGTGCTGTGGAACTGCTCTTAATGCAGCATGGGAAGACCTTGGGAAGATCCCTTGATCTGTATTGTAATATGCATCTCTAAAGGGCAGATCTTGCCTCACTGGAGTGTTATAAAGGACTGTGAGATCTTTGATATGCATTACAAAGAAAGATTTTTTGTAGTGTTGTTTTGCAGTGTTTTTTGTTTTTTTCCTAATTGTACTAATGGAGCTAAAATGCATACTAGTTTTGTGACACTGACTAAAGGGAATACTAGGCTCACTCTCAAACTTACCTTTTAATGTGGGCTAGAATTTCATCCTCTGAGTCTGGTGCAGTATCCCAGCTTACAGGCTGTTGTATGATTATATTTTACACAGTAACACTCTTGAGGACTTGTTTCACAGTATGTAGAAATGAACCTGGTTAGCAAAATCTGAATTTGAAGGCTTTTGGCTACTTTGTATAACAATAGAATTACTTTACATTGACTATGAGGAAAACAATTTTTTTGTTTCCAAGTTTTCCAGTGACATGAAAACCCTTATCCCATTTTGGTGATGTCCACATCTGGAGGTGGTGGTAGTTAGGGATCTGGCTGTGAAGCAAAATAAATCAATATTGTCTTCATTGCTATTTTCTTGAGGAAGAAAAGCTGCTAGAACTGAAGCACTTCACTCAATTTGGCTCATGTCATATCTCAAGTTTAATACTGAATAAAAAATGCCTGCATGCCTGCAGTCAGCCAACAAGAATGATGTAAACGACAGGGCAGTGTTTTTCTTGCTTAGTGTTTTGAAACTAAACCAGATGTTAAGTTTTGAATAAGATATAAATGGTATTGTGTTAATGTTGGGCAAGGGGGAAAGAGCTTGACACGGGTCAGCTGTTTGCTCTGGGGATGTAAGATTTTCAGCATCGTGAAATGTTTTGTTCGTTTTGTTTTATGCAGAAACCTTCATGAAAACATAAATGTTAAAATAATTTTAGTTTATTAAAGATACTTAATGTCAAGCCACACATGGCTTAAGAGTGGTTGAAAACAGGTCTGTTTGTATGTCTGAAGAAGTGTGTCCTGACAATAAATAGCATAACAATCTGATACTTCCTTAGATAGTGACCAGAGGATGTGAAACCACGGAAATGACCCTACGGAGGAATGGGTTGGGCCAGCTTGGATTCCACGTGAACTTTGAAGGGATAGTGGCTGACGTGGAGCCCTTTGGTTTTGCATGGAAGGCAGGCCTACGGCAAGGGAGCCGCCTGGTTGAGATCTGTAAAGTGGCTGTGGCAACTTTGACTCATGAGCAAATGATTGACCTTTTACGTACATCGATGACAGTAAAAGTGGTGATTATTCAACCACATGAGGATGGAGCACCTAGAAGGTAATGAGCAACAGTTCTCAGTGTCACATTTGTATTTGTTCGGGTTTTTTCCTGTGATATTGCTTAAATGATGGCTCTGTTATTGGAGACCTTCAGAAAGCAGATATTGTCTGTCATGTTTGGTGATAACATTATTGAGGCTCTCAAGGCAATCTTTTCCCCTAAGGCCATATTGACGTGCAATAGAAAATAAAATGAGATTCTATAAGAAATTTAATGTAAAATTTTCTTTTGTGTGGCTTTGAAAGGGTAAAAAGTAAACCTTAGTGCATCATGACTGAGCTGTTCTAAAAGCTGATATTACTTTTCTTCCATAGGACAGTTTTATGTTTTAGTATTAGAACTTAAAAATGTGGAATTTTCTTGTAAAATTGTACCTTGTCTGTCTTTGAGATTTCTCCAACATCTGACCATTAAATCAGATTTGTTTTTTTCTTATGTTGAAATTTTAATGAAGGTAGTGAAATACAGGGTTCAGGACATACATAGTACCAAGTCTTAGAGACCTCCTCACTTTCTACAGAAATCTAATTTTGTTATATTGAATAGTGAATTACATTAAAGATCATCAGTTAAAGCAAAGAAATCTTGTTGCAACATGAAATACATGCTCACACTCAGGAAACAACTGTAATAAAAATCATTATAGTGACTGTACCATTGTTTTCAGGGATGAAATGCATTTGTCTATTGACTGTACCATTGTTTTCAGGGATTAAATGCTTTTTTTTCATCGGTGTTCCTTTTTTGGTGACAAAACTCTGAATTTTTGAATATTATAGGGCAGTGAACTAGGGAAAAGTTGAAACTTTATAGCAGTGTGACTTTGTTTCTCACATACCTTGTCTAGTCACTGTTAATTTGGCTCTTTTTAAATGAGAACTCTACCAGAGTATTTAATTACTTCTCTTTTTTTTGTTGCAGGCCAACTTTAAATCTCTTGTTGATTTTTAAGTTAACAGAAAAAACATTAGATGTGTTGCTTTTGGCAAGACAACAAGCAATAAAATCTTACATAGCATGCAGCCCTGTGAAGTCGCTGCCAGCTGCATACGAATACTGTTTAATTGGTGGCAATTCTCCAAGTAGTCATTGGCCTGATGTATGACACACAAGTGCTGTCCCCTGCCTCAACCTGCATGTTGATGCATTGAGTTCCTTTCTGAAGAAAATGCCTGTGAATGTAGAATAGCACCGTTTTGCTTAGTTGGATAGCATTTGCAATTAAGCCTCTCTTTGCTTAGCTTTGCTATTCTCACCATCTGCTTCTGGGTATGAATTTTCACTGACTTGTTTGGTATACATTTCCAAGCTGTTTACAGAATATGAGCCTAATGAGCTGATCCTATTATATTGAAGGTAAAATGTGTATTTTATAAGCTCTGATAGAAAAATGTATCCAGTGTGAATTGTTTATATCTTCTTTGATATATTTCTAGAAATAAGATGTTAAAATCCCATATCAGTGTGATACATAGCACTCAGTCTGTGTGTAGGAGGAGTTTTAACTGAGTGCCACCACACTGGAAAAAAAATCTGCAAAAGCTGCTTTTCTTTGTAATTTTTTTTTTAGCATTTTTAAAATTGCAGCTAATTACTAAGGAGAATTCACTTTTTAAAAAAAACTGTGTGTCTATTTTAAATTTTAAAAAAGCATGTTTAAGTTTTTTTCAGTTTCACCTTTCCAGTATTAAAAAAAGAAATGTCTCTTTCTTTCAAATGCCAACTTCTCACTGAAACAGAAAGCTCCTCATTTTCCCTTTTATATGCCTAAAATATGATAAGTGATTTTGATTTCCCAATCTCCAAAGACTTTTGATCTTGCCTTTTCTCAGTGTTTAAACAGAGCAGACAGAAAGCAATATAGGTATTAGGTGAGAAGACTGAGAGCTTCAGTTGACAAATGTGATCTATGACATTATTTGGAAAATATATTAATGAATTGGGAAAATGAGAAGGCAGAAAGGAATAAATTACCAAAAGTTTGGAGACAGAAGATAGCCTATCACTGCTACTGACTAGTTAAAACTTGTGCAAATCCATCTCCCCATTTCCTGCTCCATTGCTTGTCTCAGCTTTCTGCAATGTCATCCCTTACAGAAGCATAGAAACAGAGAATAGGTGAGGTTGGAAGAGACCTCTGAATGTTGTTGAGTCCAGTCCCATTGCTCAAAGCAAGGTCAGCTAGAGCAGATTGCTCTGGGACGTGTTCACTGGGTTTCGTATATCTCCAAGGACGGAGATTCATCAATTTGCTATTTCAGTTTCAGTATGCAGTCATCCTTGCAGTAAGAAATGTTTTTCATGTACTTTCATGTAATTTCCTGTATTTCAGTTTTACACCTTGCGTTCTGTGCTTTCACTGGATACAACTCTAAGGACTCCTACTATGTTGTCTTTTCTCCCCATCACCCCATTAGGGATTTATATACATTGATAAAACCCCTCCTGAGCCTTCTCTCTCCCTTCCTGAATGATCCCAGCTCTCTCGGTCTTCCTTGTGTTTTAGATGCTCCAGTTCCTTAATCATCTTTGGTCCTTTGCTGGATGTGTGCCATATGTTCATGTCTCTCTTGTATTCTTGGTATCAGGTTTACTCAGAAATTTACAGGTAGTGGTTTTGGATGTAAAACAGGGGTATCTGGAAAACTAAAATCCATTTCGCCTTCATTTGACAACAAATGTCGCGGTCCTTGGAGAGTCCATACTTGGCTATATAGGATAGAATTGGGTGTCTGTGAGCAATTTCCATCACATTCCTGTGATGAACATTTAAGGGAGGTGTGCCAGCTCATCAGACGAGAACTTTTTTACTGTCAAGTAGCTGTAGTAATTGTCAAATAACACTAAAAACAGACATACAGATATTTCCTTCATACGCGGGGGTCCATCAATCCTTGATCCACACATTACGTGTGTCTAGAATGATGGTTCAAAAGCAGGTGAAAGCTTCACGTCTATGTTTCAGTAATGACTGCTTTTATTCACAGCTGGTTTTAGAGGTTTTCTTCTAAGAAATGATGCATCAGTCTATCTGACATATGTGGAAAAGTTGATTTGGAGGCTAAAATAAGTATCTTGAAAGTTTGACTCATCCTACAGAATATATGATCTTCTGGCAGTTGGTTGGGTTTTTTTTCTCTGTATTTCAGCCTGATTTCTCAGAGTAGAAATTGGTAGTTTGTCAATATTTTTTGACTTTAAATGCCTTAATGTGGAGTTTCAAGTTCAGCCACTAAGTTTTTGGCCACAGTGCATAGATATAAAAATACAGCCATCTTTGTTTCTACAAGAATCATTTGCTTTAAAAATTTACACCCATTTACAGGAATATAAATTTAATTTTAGAAGAAAACCCCTTAATTTATATTTTCATGAAAAAAATCAGCATGTATCATTGCATTAATGCCTGTTTTTCATTTTCTGAGGTGATCAGCTGATTTTCACTGCTTGAAAGAGTAGTTTCTGATTAGCTCTGTCTGCTGGGTTTTAGGAATATGAAGCAATGAGGAATTTATCTTTAGGTTGCTTATTAGCACTGGTTCCTTGCTGGGATTGAATTCTGAAGTGAGTTTACAAAGATTGGTCATGAGTGCCATGGAGTGTCTTGGGAATTGTACCCTTCTAGTGAAAATGAGTTTCAAGTGTGCAAGGGGGTTTTCAAAGCAGTCCCAGTCCCAGTCCCTTGGAAAAATACTAGCTGAATTGAAGATCTTTAATGGAATTCTTAACTTGATTTTTTCGTATCTGTTAACTTACCCACAAATCACCCTCAATCCATCAGTCTTTTATATTTTAAAAGAAAACAGGTAAAATGTAAGTGTGCACACTAAGAGTGTCAGCAATAAATTATTAACAAGAATTATTTTTTTTTTATTCTCCTGCAAACTGTCTTGTATTCATTTATTTCACCATGAAAATAAACTATTTGGATGTTGAAGGTGCTTACAAAGGAATGTTACAGACTGATTAGGAAATTACAAAGGAAAATTCTGCTCAGTAAATACCTTCCACTACTTAATGTAGACCCTTCTACTTATAGTCTTGATAGCAGTATATGCAAAAGCAATCATGGAATAAGGCTTTTCATTTACTATCCTGTAAAAATTAATGAACTTGAGACAAAGCTCCTGCTGTTTTCACTTTGCTCCAGCAATTAAATAATCATGCACAAATTGAGAAATCATAATTATTTGTGTGGTGCCAGGCTGATGTTTAGATAGAAAGAAGAATTTGCTATTTGAAACATAAATTCTTTAAATTACAAAGCACCATTAGAACAAGCATACTGGTCATTGTATTTAATTCCAAATTATTATCCTTGTGTCATATATTTGTTTCTGTGCCATGTCTGTCCCTTCAAACTTGTAAATTTGTTCTTCTGTTGTTGTCAGTATTACATAGTACTGTGGCACAGTTGCTAGAATTGTATGCATTTTAACAGGAGAATAATTATGTTCATTCTAATTTACTTTCACTGGTGGTGTCACAGTAGTGCTCAAGGACACTATGTCCTTAATCAGTCAAACCCAATCAAAGAATTCAAGTACTTCTAAATCCATTTTAAATTGTAGATTCTGATAGAATCTTTTTTACTACATTGAAACCTATGTGTCTGTCTTAGTTCAACTACAATTATATATAAAAAGAAATTGCTTAAGAACTGCTTAAGAAACAATTTCTAGGAAATTTAGAAAACAAACAAAACTTTAAACAAAATCTCCATTGCTGGGCTAGAAACAGAAGCTGAAGAGCTGTGGCAGTAGTAGTCCCTACTGTTGGCCTGAACAAGTAAGAGACTCTTTTTCTGCTGTTGTAGGTAATTTTGAAAATGGAAATATTTTAGTAACTATGACTGAAGCTGCTTGTGTGCCATTTTTAAGTACTACTGCATTTCTTTTGAGGTTGCTTTATTCTTTTGAACTTTGCAAACTCTTTCTTACAAATAAAATAGGTGTAATGACTTATTTTCCACTCCTGATGTTTGCTCGTCTTAAATGATTGTGATCTGACTAGAGAATTATGTTTCTGAGGCCTTTTTAAAGTAGCAGATAACCAGCAGAGTATAGAATGTTTGGAAAAATGTTTTTAAGGAGTGGCAGAGTTTACTGTGTGGTGGAGTTCAAATCTTCTCAGAAGAGCGTTTGCCATAAGATGGTGGGATAGTTCATAGGGCCTTCAGATCCTTTGGGGTTTTTATTTGTTTTGTTTGTTTTTTTTAATTATGCCACCTGAGCTAGAAAGAAACCTGGTCTAGAATTGCTGACTAACAGCACCTGAGGCAGGTTAAAGCAAAAAAATCCCTGAAAATGAATATTTGGTTGTAAAAGTAGGATTTGGATGTACCAAAGTTTCCAATTCCACCCCTGTTACTAATCTAAGAAGGCTGAAAATACCTGAAAACTCTCTATTATGATGGTTTGTAGAGGTAACCGAAAGAATTATCACTAAAAGAATGTAATGATACCAATTGGAAGCCGTACCACTTGCAAAAGTTAATCCTCTCTACCCAACAAAAAGTAAAAAGGTGGAAAATGCTTAACTTTCTTTACTGTCTGAACTACTGTACTTCATATAACATTATTAGATGCAGGGAATGAGACATAAGGACTGTGATTTAGTCTGATGGAGACTCTTGGCAAAAACAGACTCTGTTAGAACTCTGATTAGCACCAGAGATTCTGAGCTAGACTGTTACATTTTAAGTGCAATTCCTAGTAGAAGGTCAATGTCATGGTAAAAGTTTTGGCTCTTCCCCTCAGTGCCATGTCTCTGCCACTCCTCCTGCCTTTTGAAGAGTGACAGCACCAGCAAACAACAGAGCTTAGGCAGAAGGTACAGACTGCACTCTTCCCCATCTTTAGTATGTCCTGCAATCTGTGCTGTGTCTCTTCCTTAGATAAGCAAAACATCATGGTTTTCCTCTGCACAAAAGAAAAAAAAGAGTTAGAAAAAATAAGTTTTCTGTTACTTTTTATACATCTTTTGAGTTTTATTCTTCCTAATATAGTTTGAAAAGTGTATACTACTTAAGAGAGTAAGGCTAAATATGCAGCAGCATTATTGTCATCCTTGGGAAGCTGAAACTTTATTGTACAAACATCTTTTTCTGCTTTGATTTGCATCAAAACGAAGGAAGACCAGGCAATGTGTGTAACATATGGTCTCCACCCAGTAACAGTCCAACAAAAGAACCATAAACTGGAAAGGTGCAAAGTGGAAAACAATTCTCTGATGCTCAACTGTATTTCTCATCCAAGTAAAAACATTGATTTTTTTTCTTACATGGAGTTATGAATGAACTTTAAGAAGGAGTTAATTATAATTACTAAATTTTATCATGTGTGCAGTTGTTACAGTCAAGCAGAAAGAAACCCCAAAATGCCCAGGAAAGCTCTGATTGTCTCTATGGAAAGTTGCAAAGAGCTCCAGACTCTTTTTGGGGTTTTTGAGGGTTTTTTTTTGTTTGGTTTGGTTTTGGGTTTTGGGTTTTGTTTTTTTGTTTGGGGTTTTTTTGTTTGTTTGTTTTTTTTTTCCTTTTTTCTTTTCTTTTCTTTCTTTGACCTAGTCATTGAATCATAGAATGTTGTGCATTGGAGAGACCTTAAAAATCATCTAAGTCCTATAGTTCCTATCTGTATTTCTTTTTTTCATACAGCAGTACAGGTGTAGAGGCTGTTAGGAGGCCTCTAAATTGTTTGCCAGCTCATCAACACAAAGGTTCTGTTTGAAACTGAATAGTAACAAGGATCAGAAGGACAATGAGTGTATCTTCATAAAGGAGGGATTGGCAGCTACAACTCCTTGACTTTATGGAGGGTCTGCCAGAGAGTGAGCACTCACCCTGAACCAGGAGTGATTAAGTGGGCAGCAGCCTTTTCCAAGGTTGCCATGAGCAATGTCATACATCTATTGTGGTATGAAATTATTTTAAAATAAAATTGATTTACTCTTTTTCAAAGTGCCATTTTTTTCTTAATGCAGTTGACTACTATTAATAGGTTCCTGAGATGTCAGAACTTGCAATTTTTGTCTTGGACTTTTGGCCAAACTTCTCTTAGACCATTTCAGTATTATATGATGTCCCGGACTTGTGCTGTAGCTGATACAGGGAATCAGTGAAGTCAAGAGGTTACCTCCAGGAGGCACTTCAGAATGTCAGGAAAGGAGAAATCTGTGTATGTCCTACTTAACTATGTCCTGAATCTAAGCAAAACTAAGCTACTAAATTCTGATTTTCAGTTAAGTCCTGACAATCAAGAAAAATTAATCTATGCTTTATTATGTGGATTTAAGAGATTGCACAATGAGTCATCAGTCTCACTTTGGGCACTGCTGTAGTGTAAGAACAAACATACACTGGAATAGAAGTGATTGCAAAGTTTGAGTTAACAGAATGGAATTACTTTTGTGCTGCTAGAAAGAGATAAAGACTCCTTATTGAGCAAGAGTAAATGTTTTGAATTGAAATGGTGATAGTAAGGGGTAATTTATCAATGCGCAACTGATGCACGCTAGTGATTACTCCTCTGTCCCTCCATCGCCCTGTGATACACTGAATTAAAGTTAAATTGTAACCAGGTATTCTAGTTTTGTTGTTACCCCAACAAATCCTTCATGATGCATGAAATCTGTAGGTGGCTGGGGTCCAAATATCGAAGTCATATCCAGTAGTTGATAGTCATAGGCCATAGCAGAAGAAGAGGGCTTTTGTGTAGCTGTCGAGGTGAGAAACTGCTAATCGTGGTATATGAAAGCTTCCAACTTTTCCATGGAGATGAATATTTACTTTGTTTACTCACATCCTCGCCTAATGTAGGCCCTTCACAGAACCTATTACAGAACCTTCGTATGGAATCTGAAATTAATATTTGGTTAATGTAGTTTGAAAAATTTAATGGACTGCTTGATAATTGTTTCAGAACATAATTCTCCTTGCAGGAACATTTGAATATTGAAGATTTTTATAGTGGACTCTTAAATTTTAATACACAATCATGACCTGCTAGCTGTATCATAGAGTCATGCTCTCTGTAATTGCAGAGTAGGTTTTATTAACCAAATTTTTATAGGATAATGTGGCTCTTGAACCAAAGATATTAGTAGGAGTCTGTGCTTTATGCTGAGGAATTGATTTAATTAGTAACAAAGTGTAGTGAAGGAAGTGCTATCATTTCTGATTCGTGGCTAAGACTTGGTCACATTTGCTTGTTAAATAACTTGAGTCTGTTTTTCAAATGTTATATTGGATATAATTGTGAAAGATATTTGATATCCTATACTTGTTAAACATAAATTGAAGTATCTTCTTAAGATCATAAAATAGAGATTTGCCTTTACATATCCTTTAAAGTGAATTTTTAAAAAATATAAAATTAGAAAGTTAATGAAAAGCTATCATTCAATACCAGTGGCAATGTATATTCTTGCTTCAGTGGAATAAGTAACACTATTATAACTAGATATCAGATAATGGTCAAGTTAAATATGTAAGGGGGAATTGCATTTAGCTTTGTGGTTTTTTTTCATGCAAGGTATCTTGCAGTTTGATCCATGGTGGGGAGTGGAAGTAGGGAACCTTATGGGACTGCAGGAATGAAGATTCTCTTTCTTTCTGAGAAAGGACGTAGCTACAATTATGACTTTACCTGTCTCAGTGTACTGCATTATCTGTTTGTTAGGCAGTGCTTGAGAAGCAGTGAAACATATTTTTTTTGTATAAATGTTGAAGTGATTGATTTGGTACTTTTATATTGAAACTTAAAAGCCTTGTATGACAAAGGAACCTATATAAACCCATGGATTTTAAATTTTTTTTTGAAACAAACATACCTGCTTGTTAAAACAGGCATATCAGGGTTCTGTTTTGAATTCATAAGTAATACTGTTGAATTTTTATAGTGGCTTGAAATAGGGTTGTTTTGTAAGCCTTTTTCTGCAGGAATTGTGTCCTGAATATTTTCTTTTCACTTGTAAGGGTATATATTTTCTTGATGCAAACAAACACAATATTTTACAAAATTTTAAGTTCTTACTCATTCTGACAAAGCTTGTTTGCTATTTTTATATCATTCTATAGTTAATCAGTTAGGAAGCAGAGTCAAACTACATAGTGGTGACAACCCCTTTTGCCTTTAAAACCCATGGCTATTTTTATAGCAGTTAGAGTACTTTATGGGAGGTGTCTAATGAGGGATACAATGACAATTACATGCTATAACTTTCTCAATTACCAAGATGAACTGTGAAATTGGTATCTTAATAATAAAAACTGGGTTAGTTTGTTTCTAATGCCTAAAGCCTATAGAAATGAAGAAGGGGTTGAAACAATTCTAAGAAATTAGCAGTAGGGTGATTGAAATTTTAGCCTGCATAATTGTTCAACTTCCTAGTCAAATAATAGATAACTGTATATGTGGCCACATGAAAAATTATGCAGTGCCGTAAACTAATATTAATCTTGCTAGATAATCTCTCTGCATTCTTTGATCTAATGCTACAGGATGAACAGTTTGCCTATTTAGTACTACAAAATTCAGCAGACGGAAGCATTTGGCTGGATTAGATTGGGCATATACAGAATATCTAGAATATAATTGCCACAGTAGCTCATGTGTCTTCTCTTCAACAACCTTGAATAACATAGCACTTTTCTAATTTTTTTTTTTTTTTAACCTGAATGCTGATAATGAAAATATTCTTTGGGGGTTGGATTCAGAAGCTTTAGGCCACAATAATTTAATGTGTGAGAATTTATACAATTTCTTGGAACTGCACATTTGTGTTAAGTCATTTCTGCCTAGATATTTTCAGGATTAAGACTGTGAACTCTACACACACTCTATTACACTTTATCAAGATGATTTTAGTTTAGTTGGAAATGGTAAATGTTGAGTTATGAACAAAAGCAGTGTTGATCAAGAGTCAGCTCAAGGAATGGAGCAGAACTGTAGTTGAGACGCAGGAGGAAATTTTCACTATTTCTTACTTAACCATAAGGTATTGATTTAGAATTATTTAGGGTGTTTTCTTTATAGATGTTGACTTAGTACACACTACCTATCAGACCAAGAACGGAAATGGAATGTTGAGAATATAAAATATCTGCAATGATAATAAGTGCTGATTTAAAGTGAGTGTGAATCTGCTATTAACCAATTTCTGAAAGAATAACCCTTAATTATTAAGTCCAGTCTGAGTCTACTGTCAGTACTTTTACCTGAGTTTACACTCTCTGAGAATACTGCTGGTATTTAACTAAACTGTAAACTTAAAGCAGAGGTGGTAAGCCAGACTTCTTCTGATTTGTCTCTTCCTTCCACTCCTCATTTCTCTTCTAGGCTTAGAGATCCCCAAGAAGAGAGAGATTAGACAGTATGCTTTGAAAACACAGAGAAAAATATTTAGGTGCCACTTAATCATTTGCATTGTAGTCTACATGCTCTGTCACCCGGGGGGACAAGGTGGGATTCTAAAGGAGAGTTCTCAACTCCACTAGGAAACATAGTTGGCTGCAAAGCAACAAACATATTTCTGAAATTTAAACAAACCAAAGCTGTTTCAGAAGAACTTGATGTTTCATGACTTCTGAATGCCTTGTTTCTAAAAGATTTTATTATGTAAAATTCAAGCTGCAGATTGATTTATAAAAGTTTAATATGTTCTCCTTTTTGAAGGGTGAGGAGACAGCTAAAATATCTTTGAGCACATGACAGCAACTCCTTCGTTACCTGCTTGGCCTGATAGGCTTGAAGTGTTTCAAGTACAATGCTATATGAACACCTTTGGGCACCTGGAATCAAAATATGTATGTACTTCTCTGTTCTCTCCAGTGAGACTGATCAGCATTTTTATTTGTCCCACCACAGGGGTTGTTCAGAACTTTGTCGTATACCCATGGTGGAATACAAACTTGACAGTGAAGGCACCCCATGTGAGTATAAAACCCCTTTCAGAAGGAATACCACTTGGCATCGGGTGCCGACTCCCGCTGGGCAGCCTCTCTCTCGTGCCTCTCCAATCCTAGGAACATCTGACAGACTGCAGTGCCAGCAGCTTCTCCAGCAGGCTCAGACAGCCATTCCTCGCAGCACTTCCTTTGATAGAAAACTACCAGATGGTGCAAGGTAATATACTCTCTGGTTAATGCCTGTCATTTTCCTAATGTGCCTTACTTTAGAAATCTCTGCTTTATAGAACTTCGGTATCTGATTTTTTAAACCTTATTTTGTTGATTTTTGACAGTTATTTTAATTCTGAGGTTGTATTAAAGAGCATTCACAAGTGACTTTTGTTGTTTGTTGTGGAAATGGACAGTACTGATGATCCTACTGCTGAGGACAGTTTATCTGTCCCTTCAGTCCCAAATCAGTGGGAAACTGCCTTTGACTTTTGGATCTAAATAATGTCTTGTCCCCCACTTTTGGGAGCCTGTTCAAACAAATAATGAGTGTAAATAAAATGAACTCATCCCTTTTAAAATTAGTTTTTGATCTTGTTACCAAACTATTGGCATAGTCTCAAAGGGTTCTGCAAGTCGTTGCCAGTCCTTATGCCTTGATTTGCTTTTAATTAAACAAAGCAGAGCCTGTAATTTGAATATGTAACACGTTTTAGAGGACAGGATGGTATCCTTAAATGTTAGCTCTGTTCTAATTTAATCATAATTCTTCATTAAGATGAAACTGTAGTTTTAAAGATAAAAATTTGTAAATACATTTGACATTTGAATTATTTAGGTAAACTATATGTATTGAGCAGAACTTTCTGTCCTGTGTTGTTTGCATCATTTCAGTTTATGCCATTATTCCATGGGGTTATGTAGTTCTAATTTTCGAGGAAAAAAGTACTGCATGTTGAAAATATCCAATTGATATGAAAGTCTTAAACACTATTCTTCAATAGCTTTAAAAAAAAATTCTTGATGAAATCATGAAATACCACTCTTGCTGCATTGTCTATCTTGTTTAGTAGAAATGACTTAGTGACTTTTTACATTGACATGTATACAGGTAATGCTAGTACGTGTTTGAAAATATGTCTATATCATGGTGTGGGGAAGGCAGACTCCCAGTTATGACCACTCGATCATTTCTATTCTCTTTCTCCCCTATCCACTTCCTCACCCCCTGAAAAACTGAGAGGTACAATTACGTAAGGCAGTATATACCATTATAGAACTTCAGCTTTTTCCTAATGTCTTTTTAATGAAATTCTCGGTAACATCGAGCATAAGGAGACAGTGTAGCAAATGTCTGGAAATATTTCAGGGTTTATGAAGCCTTATTAAGCATACTGTATGCCTATTCAGAGAAAAAAATGAAAGCTTTCTGACATGCTGCTCATTTCCAAAAAAACTTCACGAACATAAGCTGCACTTCTTCTAAACACTCAGTGAAGCATGACAAAAAATGCTAAGACAGAGACTAACTCTTATCACGAAGAAATTCCTGTATCACTTAAGCAAAACAAGTGCAATGCAGAAATACTGTTCTGGGGAAGACATGACGCAGAGGATAAATAATGAAAAGAGAGGAAAATGATGGACTGTGACATGTAGGTCTTGAAACATGCAAAGAAAGATACCTAATTGGCAAAGTCTTTCCACATGAGAAGAGGCTTAGTTGATGATTTGGCAGAGAGATGGGCTTAAAAATAGACAAGTTGGAAGTAAGGTGGATTAGTGCCTATAAGAAGTCTTGCAATGGTGAAAATGTATACTCAGGCTAGGAAAATAATGGAGACATTTCAGAGAGTCAGAGACACAGTATTGGTTTAGGCAAATTGAGGAGAGCAAGCAGGGAGAAGCAGGTTGATAAAACAGGGAAGGTTTAACAGCTGATCTGAGTATGAGCTAAGAGTGAAGTCCATAATAAAATGGTTGATTTTATAGATAAAAAGAGGAAGAAGAAACAGAAATGTGGGCAAGATACAGTAAAAACTTCAGTTGCCCAGTCCCTGGAGTGAAATTAAAAACTGAGAGCTGAATGCTTATCCTCCTAATACAGTTCCTGACAAGAATTAAGTGCTTTGAGAATGCAGTCCAAGTGGTTTTGTATTGTCCAAGGAGTTTCCTCTGATTAGTCACTAAGAAATGCAAGGACAAGTTTGAGCTCTACTCCTGTTTTCTTAAAATGCCTAATTCTGTGACAGCTGCTGAAGTAAAGCTTCAGTCAGACTCACTCTTCTGGTTTTTGCACCAGGAAGTCTCTGTGTACTTTAGCCCTTGAATCACACTTGTAAGCTAGTGCATCCTATCCCCTGGAGTCTGGAATCCGTTCTTGAGAACAATCAGCTGGAACTTTTGTGTGAAGGAACTGCGTGAGGAATTCGTTGACTGAATTTCTGTGGTTCTTCGCCTTTTGTGGCCACTCTTCGTTTAGTAGGCTAAAGGCTTCACGCTTGTCCAGCAAATGGGAGGCTTGGGATCTAGACATACTTCAGCCTTGGCATAGCACAAACCAATGTCCTGGTTTGGAGGACAATATCCTAAACATGTCTGGAGGCTTGAATCACATGGGATCATAACTTACCTATTCCTTAATGCTCGTTCACCTAAGCTGTTCAAGAAATGCAAAACTCTTGGTAGTAAGAAGCAAGTCCATGGAACTGAATTAAACTGTAGCCTACAGACTACTTTGCTTGACTGAGAGACTCAGTCCTGTTTATACTTAGCAGAAAAATTTATACATGCTGAAAAATTAGGCACTATATTATCTCTTTATTGTGTATGTATTTGGCTGTTAGACAAAGTATAACAGCTAATGTCTTCAAAATTTTCAAGCTGGACAGCAAAGTTGCTGGTTGAATATCATGTCCTTGGGAAAGTGTTGTTGATAAATACAAAACTATCTCAATACATGCATTCATTTCTACATTTTTTTTTTGGGGGGGAGAGAGGGAAAGAAAAGAATGATAAATAAAGAGAATGGAATTCAAGGTAATGTCACTGAAGGAAATTGTATGGTAGCTGTGGAATGATTTGCACAGAAGTGAAGGAAAGGACAGTGATCCAAACCAAATTTAAGCATTGAATTTCAACTGTCTGAAAATCCAACAAAACTGCTTAGAGACATTGTTAAAACACGAGGCTCAAAAGTTTAAAGAATAAGTACAAAGTAATACTATTCATGGAAATGTTTTCTTAGTGCTTTTCCATGTCAGAGAATTAATAAAATAAAGAAGTGTTGGTATTGCCTCTTCTAAATTTACTATGTTGAAAATTGGAATATGTGCCAAGGAACTAACAATTGTTTCTGATCCACCATGAGAGCTTCCCACACATAAATTTAGAGACCTAATCCAGCTGCTCTGACTGCCTAGTAATCCCACTTGTTCAGAAGTAAAGCCAGATTTAAGGAAAATAGGATTTTGCACTTAGTCTGTCTTTTTTCGTGTTCTTTTTATATATTCAGTTAGAAGTATTTTATTAGTGTTGGAATGAATACTATACCTTTAAAATTCTTGTTTAAATTTTATGAAACTGAGATAAAACTCTAAATTGCCAAAATGAATGTAACTAAGTGTTCATACTGCATCTGAATCATTTGTGAAAATGAATGTATTTGATAAAAGAAGTTCAGCCCAGTTCAAATCTGAAACCCCACAAATACCTTTGTGCACTGTTAATGACTCTGGTAAACATTACAGAAGTTCTCCAAGCAACCAGTCCTCCTCCAGTGACCCAGGACCCAGTGGGAGCAGCCACTGGAGACAGCAAGTGGGATATGACGGGTATTGGTGATTTTTTTAAATTTTTAAGTAAATCTTGCATCCTTTTTCTTAAGCAAAATTCATGTGGCTGTTCTATATCATAGATTTATTTTCAAACACTGTTAGTATCTTTTAAGATGCACAGGTTTACTGAGCTTTGATGTAAGATGCATACAAATACAATTTTAAAGGCATCCTAATTTATCTCTTTAAGATCAAATTTTTATTTTACAATTCAAGTGAATTACAAATGGTTCTTAGGTTTGCTTTCCCAGAAACAGGCCAGAAATCAGCTAGTAACTCAGAACTGGAATAAAATAATACCTCCTCCTTTTGCTTCAGTAGAAAGGTGTTTGATTAAAAACCAAAATCTTTATAGTCTTAAAAATGTTTGTTTCAGTGACATCCATTCCCATTCATCTCTCCTCAAAAAACTAGCAATTTCAGAGGTCTGTTCTCCCTAAAAGGCTGTTGCAGCATATGGATGCTTCTTTAATCCCTTGTTAATACCTTGGTGCTGAAGTTTCGGAAGGTAGCTATCTGTGTATAAAAGACCACCCCAGTATAACTCATGTTATATGAATATTATGTGAGACATCTGTTCTAAACTGCTTTAAATTTACGACTTTGTTGTATATACACAGCTGCCAAAAACACTCCTGTTATAAAATGTTGAGCAATGGCAGTATCTACATAGTGTAATGTAAAAGCATTCCAGATTTGCCAAGTGACTTTCAGAAGCTACTTTTCAGAAAAAAAAAAGTGAATATTGAAAACATCAGCTTGACTCCTTGTCTGGAAGCTTATTAATGCTTTGACATTATTATTTGTGGATAAGATATTCCATGCAGCATATATATATATGCAATATCTTGGAGATTCTTTGAGGAATCTCAGATAACTCAGTGAAATCTCTGGCAGCTAAAGGGAGGCTAATAATTCGATTAAAATGGTATCACCTTTTTTTTTTTTTTTTCGACAGTAAGCACATCAAAATACATCTTGTCTAAAGTTTTCCAGCACAGTTACTTCTAACAGCAGCCTGGGTTTTAGTGTGTTGCTTTGTGAAATGCGTTAACTTTTGCAATATAGTACAAAGTGATGGATCTCGTACTAGCTTACCTGTTCTGACTGTAAAAACCTGCAGAACTACAGTTACTTTCTGTGGGGCTTAAATAATAAAGCTGTTAAGCATATATTGTCATGGTTCTTCGTTGCAAAAGCTTTTTGGGTATATAGCCCCAAGACTGCATTTCGTCTGAAAGTTCAGTGTCTTCTTGGCCTATTCACACTTAAGATAGAGAACACTGTGCTCTTGAAAAATCTGCAATGATGTATTTCTGTGCAGAGTTTGGAAATGCTTGGGAATGACGATTGTTTAAAAAAATCATTTTCAAACTATTTGGTTTTAAGAGTAAAAAGTGTTGTCATGTGACTAGTCTTGCAGGATCAAAACCCTAACAGCCTAATTTTCTGCTTGTGTTAAAAGATGCCAGTCCCCTTTACTCCATGAACATCACCAAGGTTCAGGCTCACTGGAGTGTGAAGGAGGCAGAGAACGAGAGGAAACTTTGGAAGGAACAAGACATTCTGGTAAAAAAAACCACTGTATGTTAAAAATAATTGTTCTTTGCAATGCAGTGCCTGTTGAAATGCCGCTGCCTTCTGATGTGAAGGTTTGGTGCTCAAAGAGCATGTAACATGATAGTGAAAGTAGGGACTGTTACAGACAGTCCAACAGAATATGGTGTAGAATATTTGGATAATACTTGAAACAAACCACTCCTGCACTTCAAAAAGCCTCATGAATGATGAAAACAGGTTGAATTTAATTTTATTAAAATTGAAAAGCTAGATCTTAGGATATTCTACAAAGATACGTGTCTGTGATTCCAAAGAGTGTACGGGTTTGAAACCTGATGCTGAGTCGTGTGCCTTTTTCCTTTGTGCAGTATACTCATCTTTTTCGCATTCAGAAATTAAAACACAATTATTTATGGCAGAAACCAAGTGGCATACACCATCGACCAAAGTCCTGAGCTCCTACAAAGACCGAGCTTTACAGAAAGAAGGCAGTGGCAAGGAGTCACCAAACAAGCTTTCACATGTAAGTCTTTTACTTCCATGTCAGTTCAAAACTCTAAAAACAAACAAACCCCAAAACAACAACAAAAACCACACAAAAATGCCCCACTCCAAACTTAAAGAAATACATCTTAAAATACATTTTAGTATTTTATGAGGGCCACTGTATATTTTGAGAGGCAAAGAGTATGCTCACCTAGCTGTGGGTTGGATTGAGTATACCTGATCTGTGTTTATAAACTCAGAGTTCCAAGAGGGCTGGGGTCTGGGGCATTGAGGAGATAAAACTCGTATAGTGTGCACTCAGCTGTGTATTTACAGCTTCTTTTATACTGGCTTGCTTAACCTGTGGAGTGTTTAATTACCCTCTAAAAGAGAATAAAATTGTATTCACCATACCGCTTTTCATCCTGTGTGAAATACCCATGAAGTGTAATTATCGATAAGCTCTGTAAAATGTAGATTGGGAATGCTTAACAGATTTCTAGTCTACCTAGTTTAGTGGCTTGTCTTCAGTAGTGCCAAAATCCTCAACAACCTAGTGATGGAAAATACACTATTGATAATGTTTGTTACATGGAAAATCCTGCTCTGTGTAGTAGGAGTCTGTATGCTATTTGTAATATTATACTGTTGAGTATACAAGGCCAGTTTCCCAGCTTAGATACATTGATAACTTATGAGAATCTGGCTTGATCCTTCTTGATAATGAAGTATTATCATAAACTGAATGATGCACATGAAGGCAAAAATACATTCTTTTACCCTAAGCCGAAGTTGACAGGGAGCTAAGATTGGTATATATAACAATAAGCATTAAACAGCATGAATACCAAAGTTCCTCTTCTTGGAAAAACTGCTTATTGTATTTTTATCAATTGTTCCATCATTTTTAAGACAACAGCCATCTTGCAAAGGTTAGACTAAGTGCAAACGTGACAATGTGACCCCTCCTTCGTTTTTTTTTTTCCTTAAAGTAATTTTCTCAAATTTTGAGGCCTGTTAATTTCTGTATGGAATAGAAGTATCATTTTTTGAAAGGTTGCCTTGTCTTAGCTGCCTTTTTATGTGTGAGCAACAGCATCTCCTAGCATCTGCTAGGAGAGGTATCTAATAAAAAAGTCCTCCTTCTCACTTGTATTCTACCTAATAGAAGTACATCTGCCCTAAGAGAAGTCCATCTGTCTTTCTTCTGGCTACTCTGTCACAGAGATAAGTTAATCCAACTCTCTATAAAATTTATTTAAAAATAAATAAATAACAAAACCCCTCAACTTTGTTGACACAAATGCCTTACATAATTATTCCACTTCAACAGACATGCTTAAATTAGGGCCCTGTGACTTAAGTTACTTTCGTCTGGTACATATACATCACAACTGGCTTATATTTAACTAGCCACACATCCAGTTGGATTTGATCCAATGAGCTGCATATTTCACCCACACTGAGAAAAAGCCAACAATAATTCAGTCTTTGGCATTTTTCAGATTTGCAGTAGAGCTTGTTTAAACAAATAGTTACCAAGGCTTCTAGCTTTAACAAAATGCTTATTTTAACTGTTCAGAAATGCAATTTTCTGGATGTCAAGCAGGCCCTATAATCAGAAAATTCATGTCTGATCTTAAGATTTGAGATAGAAGATGGAACTAGAGCCTTTTTGCAGTGACATCAACCTTTAATGTGTCTAGCCAGCTGTGCAATTCATTTCACAGAAACTGGTGATATAATTGGCTCTTTTCATACTTTGCAGTTATATTATAGCATACTGTAAAAAAATAATAAAACGGTCTTTGAATGGCACAAATTCAGTAATTTATATGAAAATAAATCTCTCACTATTTAACTTGAAGAGGGTCTTCTTTGGTTTGTTTTCTTGTTAAGATTGGGGACAAAAGCTGTTCAAGCCACTCAAGCAGCAACACCCTATCCAGTAATACATCCAGCAACAGTGATGAAAAACACTTTGGTTCTGGAGATCTGATGGATCCTGAGCTGCTTGGATTAACATATATAAAGGGGGCTTCTACTGACAGTGGAATTGATACAGCTCCCTGCATGCCTGCTCCTCTGCTGGCACCTTTGCATCTTGCTGGCAGCAGGTCTGGAGTACACTGTCGTCCTGAGCAGTGGACCGAGGCTTCTGAAACTCCCGGACCAGATGATGATCCAGCTAAAATCTATGCTGTTCATGGCTATGCCTCTGCTATCTCGACCAGTCACACAGCTGAAGGCAGTATGGGAGACCTAAGTGAAATCTCCTCTCATTCCAGGTATGCATTTCTTATAAATTACAGATTAAGGATTATAGATTAACATAGAGATAACTCTGTTTCATTTTTTCTTGTTCTGTTTACCTGTCTTTGAAAGTGCACTTATCTGATTTTGATATTTTTGTTGTATTCAAATGCCTATGTGGTTGATTTTCAGGCGATTTTTGATAAGCCTGCCTGAAAAGCATAGCCAGACTTCCTTCCAGGTCTGATGGAGGCTTTATATGTGACCCTGTGCACGTTACTTAAGGTTTTAAAGTTGGGAAACATTCCTGAGTAAAAGAGAAGTTTGCACCTAGAACTTATTTCCTATACTTTTGTTTTTTTAATACAGCAAAACAAATTATCTTGGAATTGATGCTGAGGGAAATCAGAAAAATTGCAATGGACAAGTTTTATATCTAGTGAAACTGCATTGTGTACCATCCCCCCTAATTTACATTTTTGTGATGTATGCTTTAAAGATTTGCTTGTTGAATTGAATTTCTGATTGGTTTTCAGCTCTTCTTTTTGTTACCAACGTGTGTGTGGTGCATCTGTTTTAAAGCAAGCTTTGAAAGTACACTTTTACAGCTGGTTGCCTTTATCTCCCAGTTCCCATTTTATAGTGACTTTGAAGTTGAAGCTTTAGTCTACGTGTTAAGGTTTTCACTCTATAAAGGATGGAAGGAAATTGTTTGTTCTTATTTTCCTCTGATTTTCCTCTTTTCAGTGTCAATCAATACAGGAAAATAACCAAATAGCATCTTGTATCTTCATTTCTTTATATGCTTGACATGAGTAAATTTGTCTTGTGTAATTACTCTGAAGAAATTTATTCTTCAAGGGAGTGTTTAGTTTATTTTAAATAATTTTAAGAGTTTTCATTAAAAGGTTTTGTTAGTGCCTGCTAGTGCTATTATTCAAATAAAATTATCCAGAATACTGTTTTGTTGAGCTGAAATTTACTTTTGTTAAATTTGTTGATAATTTAATATTAATGTGTCTGAGTGAAAGACACAGCTTAATCTGTCATGAACAGGCAAAATTAGTGTGAAATAGTAAAGCACATAAGTTTTATAATTAGATATTTGGGTAATTCCCTATAGTTCATGATGTAAATACGTTTGTACGTATTAGCTTTAAATTGCGCACACTAATTGAATATATCTATGTCTTGAACTTAGTCTTTTATTTTGATTCATATCAGTTTGCACTGGCATTTCTGTAAGTTGAATTCTCTGCATTATTTGTTCTAGAAACTCATCACAATTCTGTTCCCAAGAACTGTGTACACAGTTGATATGTAGAAAATACGTTATGCCAATATTGCTTCCTTGATTTTAACCTTGAGAAAACCTTAACATCAAGAAGTATTGCTGTGTACCAGGTGGAGCGTTTATTTGTTGTTGTATAGCAGATTTAATTTTTGCTTCTTTGTGTTTTCTTCACTTTTTCAGTGGGTCACATCATTCAGGAAGCCCATCAACACATTGCTCCAAAAAGAGTGGCTCCCTAGATACCTCCAAAGTCTATATAGTGTCTCAGAATAGTAGTCAGCAGATGTCTGGATCGGTTTCAAAACCATACCACAGACAAGGAGCAGTCAGTAAATATGTCATTGGATGGAAAAAATCAGAAGGAAGTCCTACACCTGAAGAATCTGAAGTTTCTGAATGCCATGAGTAAGCACTCTGTTCTACTTTGTTGGGGGAAGAAGGGTAGTGAAAATAAATTTTAAAATAGGATAGAAAAAATTGCAAATTCTGTTTTACTTTTAAATGTTTGGGTTTATTGGTTTTTTTTGTTGTTTGTTTTTTTTTTCCTGTACCTTTATGTATCAAAGGTACATTTAAAATGTGAAAATAAGTCAATAACTACATAGGATACTGTGTTCTCTTCTGTTCTATCCAGCTGCATCTTTTTCCCATGCGTCAAAGCAAACTGTCAGAAATTTCTAATAGTGTGTGTAGTCAAAAAGGTATGGCTATGTCAGACACTGAATTTCCATTTTGAATGTCTAGGAAACAATTAGGAAGGTACCAGTTTGTGAATGTCTTACAGAGCTTTTCTTCAAATCTTCAAGAACCTTATTTAGTTGAAAAAAAGCTTTGTTTCTCATGCTTTTGTATTAAACATTGCTACCTTATTGCCTGTTACATCAGCTGATACAAGTGACGGAGATGACTGTAAATATATTAGTAATCTATAGTGGATAAGTTTTAAAAAACTGGTTCCAGTTGAGGGTATTTTAGTGATTCCTTGGTATCTTTTTCTGACTTGGTCTTTAATGAACAGGTATAAAGGGATGGTTAGAATCCCACAAGAGAAAGATTAAGTGTAGATATACATGATCTCTTCATGAGATTACAGGAAGTGCAGGCATCTATAAAACTACATATTTTTCTAGCAATTGTCATTAGGTAAAAATATTCCTATGTACAGCTTAACACTTGAATAGCTCATGAGAAATGTGTTGTTCTTAGGTGGAAGAAAAAAGCTTGCACTCGAAGGAAAACAGGCAGTATCTCATATTTAGAGATGCTACTTTCACAGTGGTGCATCAGGAATAAGTAGTACTTTAATCTACTGGTTAAAACTAACCTTTAAATTCCTATTAACTTCAAAATCATCTTCTTGGATAACTTCCTTGCTTCCTTTTTGTGCATACTATTTGGTGCTGTCTCTCAATAAACAATAGTCAGCCCTATGTATCTTGGTAAATTGACGAGATGACATGCAGTACTTGATTTTCAAATATTTAATATGGAATTACTCTTTTTTTTAACAGAAATGGGTTATTTGCAGGTAATTTCTCATATTGCATATGTGTGCATATTTATGGAATGAGTCATACTTAAAAATATATGCTAGAACATATATGCTATGAAATATGGACCTTAAGCTAAGCTCTTAAATTACTAATTTTAAAAAGAAGATATTATAACCCTCCTATCCTGGTTATTTGTGTTTCTTTGTGTTATTTTAGTTTAATTTCATTTTTTCTCCCCAATGTTTTAGTTGCTTAAATTGTTCAGTTGTAGTAGTATTTAAACTTTAAAAGTGGTAGCTTCAGTAATTCCTGCAAGTTTTTGAATTTCAGAGTCGATGAACTGAAACAGTTTCTTTTTAGATTGAATGGCACCCTTAAAACAAAATTGCATAGTGAATCATGGTATTTAGACTGAAACAACGGCAATTTAGAAAATGATCTTCAAGAGATAGTTCTATTCAAGGACTATTAATTGAATATGACAGCATTTAATATATGAGAAAATATTTTCAGGTTTTTCCATGGCATACAGTATTGCCTCTCCTCTTTCTTTCTAGGAAAGCTCTCTATATATCACAGAGAGCAAATATCTCTCTGAGGATAATTATGTTGAAATAAAATAACATCTCTAATTAGCAATGATGATGAAAATCAGGTCAATTGCTGAATGTTGTGCCACTATAGGATATAATTCACTGAGAATTACACTTTACTATAGCAAAGCTTGTTTCCTCTCTGCTGAAGACAGAGTCACTGATTATGATGCACTTGACAGTAAGAGATGGATTCAAATGTGTGTTCTCTGTGACTGGGAATCTCTAGTCACTTCAATTACGTTTTCAGAGTAAATCTTTTAAAATTTTGTCTCTCCTCCCTCGCTGGAAGAAAGCTGAAGGATAATAATTTAGTTTGACAGTCTGTTGTTGACTGTAAATAGATTTTATGTGCTCACAAGTCAGGAAGACAGTTGTTTTATTTATCTAAAGGGCTTTATGAAGATGCTGGTAATAAAATGCACTTGGCACACTGCACAACTGATTACCAATACACTTCAAATACTGCCATTGATGACCATAGTGATTTTTCCAGACTGTGAAGCTGGATACAATATCACACTATAAAATATTGATATTTTATGATGAACCTTTGGAAATGCTGACATAAATATGGCTTTTATATTAATAGAGAAGTGTGGTGTATAAAAAAAGAGAGACAGGCTAAGAGAAACAAAGATTATGCTTTTTTACATTGTTCTTTAGGATTCCTAAATTTGATTTCTCAGTTGTTTGAGAATTTTGTTTTACACCCACAAACAGTTTCATAAATGTAAAGTGATCAAAAAAAATTTTTTAAATAGAGTGTGCTGGGTCAGGAGATAATTCTAACAATTTTCACTTTGTGACACAAAATGATTGCAGTCTTTTGAGATCAATATCTTGCTAAAAATACCAATTGTCTCAACAGAGTATATGATGATATTGATGCTGTGTCTGCATCGAGTCCACTCCAGACTTCTGCAAGGAATGCCATTGTTGAAAGCCAGCAAATCTTGTCCAAAGAAGATTTTCTGAAGTTGATGCTGCCAGACAGCCTCTCTATGGAGGAAGGGAGAAGAAAGGTTGGTTACTTTCTTTGGCTCTGTCTATCTCAGCCACAGTTACCTAGAAATGGATTCCTGGTATTCCCAAAATTGCTATAGGGGAGGCAATAACGTTTTGTACAAGCTGATTTTGTTCCATGGAGCTGTTATAAATACTGACCATAAGTTCCAAAGTATCATTTCCCACAATGATGGGAAGTGTTTGTTTGATGATTATGTACAAAATGAGTGTTTAAGTGTGTCTTTGCTTAGCTTAAGCAGAGACAGGTGCAGGTTGAGCAACTTAATTATAATTTGAAAGGTTAAAAGTGACATTTTCAATGTAGGATGCCTAAAATTTATACACTTTGTATTATATTAAGGTACATGAATAAAAGTAGCCCGCTTTCCCCTGCCTTGTAATAACTGGTACTATAAAGCTTGTTTGAAATCTGAGCAACAATTTCATGTAGGTATCAGTGGCAACTGCTCAGACGGCATAATTGTCAGCGCCAGTGGAGCGCTTGTCTAATCTTTATAGTATGAAGGCAATCTGAAATATTTAATAGTTCTCAAAAAGTGGATAGAGAACTTAAAATTTCTTACTCCCCAAAGTATAAATGGTTCTGAATTCTGTGCTTAATATGGAATAAAGAACAAATTACTTGTGGTAATTGTCCATATTAACTTAATGCTCTTTTAACATACTGTGTTTATACAATATGCTAAATAGCATAATCGTGTCTGAACAAAAGTAACGTATGTGAATCCTCTAAGTGCATAGCTGGATATAAAATTCGGATTGTATATGTTTTATAAAATGTAGTATGTTAAGTATGCATTATACATGTTTGAATTTTCATGAGTTATATCCTAGAGTTTTTTATCATTTATGATTGAAATAATAATTGGGGGATTTTGTGATGATTTCAAGAACTGTCAGTATTTCTGGCAACCTAAATAAGAATCAACAAAGACTGAGGAGGTGTGGCCATCCTTAGATAAATTACTGCTATGCCCTTCCCAACACACCTGAACAGAAGCGTAGTAAGAGAGACCATGGGCCCTGTCTCACAAGAGATCCTAGCCATAGGACTTGGCAGTATACAGTCTTGGTTATGCTTTCGTAGAGGGTAGTAATCTTGGTATTGATGAACCAGTTACCTTTGACACTGAAGCCAGAGAGGAATTTTCTGATGTGAGATTCTACACAACTGAATCACACTTTTTGTTTGTTTTGGCTTTACCTTCTTAATAGAGAGGGGAATAATGAGCTCTCTAGGGAAAGTTTAATTTTTATTGCACCTGAAAAGAGTCTCTGTAAAGATCCAACTATCCGTTCAACATGTTTGAACAACTTTTATTGATAGAAGATGCAGGATAAGGTTGAGGAGACTTGAATAAGAACCAAGAACTTCAGCAGGACACTTTTTTGAGTGCAGGAGAGAGGGACAGAGACCCTTCAGCTCAGAGGGTGAAGGCTTTTAACCCTTTGCTCAATGTAATTCCTAATTAAGATCGGATCTTTTGATATTCCTTAGCCGCTGCTTATAAAGGAATACCATATATCCATTCATTTAAGAATGCTGCATATGTCCATACTTTCCTCAACTAGCACTATAAAATGTATTTGAGTATTTTGTAGAGACTGTGTCTTGTAGCATTGACAAGGGGAATGGATTCAAAATTAAAGAGAGTAGAAATAAATTAGATATTAGAAGAACATTCTTTGCTGTGAGGGTAGTGAGGCACTGGCAGAGGTTTCCCAGAGAAGCTGTGGCTGCTCCATCCCTGGCAGTGTTCAAGGCCAGCTTGGATGGGGACTCTGCACAACCTGGTCTAGTAGAAGGTGTCCCTGCCCATTACAGGGGAGTTGGAACTAGGTGATATTTAAGGTCCCTTCCAACCCAAACCGTTCCATGATTCCATGATTCTTTCTGCATATTCCTTTTAGACGCATTCATTAGTAAGCAAGTTTTAGCAGAACTGCAATATTGTAGATATTTTTAATTTTATAGTATATTCACTGTTTTCAAAAGCTATTCCTCTTAAGCGTTTGTTCTGCATAGCTAATGTTCGACTCATAATTAATTACAAAGAAAACTGGACATTTAATTGTTATATGCAGGACAAACCAGTTGAAATAATTAAGGTGTTAACTGGCCTTTGTAGATGTAAAGAAAACTGGGTTTGCAGTGCTGAAGAATGACTTATGAAGTGGAATGATCCAGTTTTACGATACAGTAATATCTTGTTTTACTGTAGATATTTGGGTTGTGGTTTAGGAAGCCTTTTGAAATGCATAACCAGTTTTCACAAAACTCTGTTATCCTCTTTTCTAAGCCTACTTTGTGATATCTGGAGAGATGCAGTGTCTCAAGTCACTTTTATCATCCAATGAATTATGTGGCAGCATATATCAGTTCAGAATGTTTAACATTAAAGCGTAGTCATTTCAAATTAAAATCTAACTGTTCTATGTATAGTCTCCCATACATGTTGAGTCAGAATCACAGAATATGTTGCCAGAGTTGGTAACCTTATATACATTTCTTTTAAACGTTGCTGTCATAAGGCTATGGAGTTTTCATTTAACATTTCAGAATTAATAAAACTGCACAGTATCTGATTAAGTCATGGTGATATGTTCCAAAATATTGAGGAAGTATGAAAATCCAATTCAGTAACTCTTTTGAGGCCCCAGAAGATCTGATAGGGTGGAAAAAATCTCTGATCTTCTGTATTAGTTCAAGAATTCCAGAGTGCCTGCCCAGAAAAATACTCCCAAGAACTGATGATGGGATATGATTGTATGAATTATTTTAACGAGTAATATGTGTTCTTATTTTTATGTTTAGTTTTCCTTTTATGGAAACCTTTCCCCACGGAGGACACTTTATCGCACCCTGTCTGATGAAAGTATATGTAGTAATCGAAGAGGATCTTCTTATGCTAGCTCTCGAAGTTCAATGCTAGACCAGGCCTTGCCAAATGATATCTTGTTCAGCACTACTCCACCATATCACAGCACATTGCCTCCCAGAATGAGCCTGACTCCTGGAATGGGAAATCTGAGAAGTAAGTGATTGTTGTTGTTATTACTGAGTCTGGAATATTTGTATTAAACTCACACAAATCACAAAGCATTAATTTAGATTTTACTTCTCAGGTAAAATTAAGAAATGTCAGATCAGAGTTCTGGTTATTCTAGTAAAATGATATTTGGGCAGCAGTACACATGCTCATGCTTGCCTTTAGTGATCGATTCATATTTATCCTGTTTGGAGACAGCATTCACTTTACTTCTTAATGAATTTTCGTGAGAGCAGTGATAGGCAACAAACGTTTGTCTGAAGATATTTCTTGTTGTCAATTTATATTCCAGTGTGACCTAATTAAGCCAAGCTAGCCTGTTTTATTTTAATATTTTTATTTGTTTTTTATGTGCATTCAAATTACTGAAATATTCACAAATATATTTGGAATAACAGCTAAATGGAACAGCTTGTATTTAGATGATCCTTTAAAAGGAAATGTGCAGTAAATGTCTTTGACTTCAATTTCCAAATTGAATTTCCTGATACTCTTGTCTAACATGTTAGTAAAACCTTTGCAAATTACACTTCATTTATAATGGCAGCAAAATAATATTCTGAGGTGCTAAGTTAAAACTGTTTTATGAATACATCTTCTTACTTGTGAGGCTTTCATAAGTGAGACCTTTAATGTATGCTTAGCTTGCAATAATTCCAGGGGGAACTATGAAATTTGTAGTTACCTTTTTGGAAAAAAAAATGGAAGGAAAAGCTCAAATCTACACAGACAGATGCGTATGCTTAGACTGTATATCCATACTTGTTTACTTAATAAGAGCGAATTGTTTTTTTCAAAAATGCTGAATGTATATGCTTCTCAATTAGTTTAATCTGACCTATAGTGGATAGCTATAGTGGACACCCAAACTAGGAAAAAAACCCCGCACCTTTTTTATTTAGCTACTTTAATATTGCATTGCAGCTGACTGCAATTTAAAAAAATGTGGACTCTGAAGTCCATAGTTAAGAAGCTGGGGTGGATTTCTTGAAACCATTAAGGACTTTTCTCAGTTCACGTCCAGATGAATTAAAAGAAGTAGTAATACAAAGGGCTCTGTCATTCACATATCCTTCAGGAACTGGCAGTCATTTGCTACCTTTTAGAAATAAGTTTTATATACAAAACACTTTTCTAGTTAGAGTGGCCTAAGCTAAGAGACTGAGTTTTAGTCACTAACCACTGGGTAATTTGAAACTGGTACCTCAAATGAGTGCTAAATTCCTGTCTCAGGTGGCAATGCATGCTTGGTGTACTTTTGCCATTCTAAAAATACTATTCTATCAGAGTGAAACCCTTTACTATAAATTTAATCTGAAAAGATCCTATTCTTTTAAGATAGTGAATGGAGATCCATTTTGTTTCACTGGAGACTTATTTGGTAGACTTTGTAGTCTATGAAGGAGCTGTAGAGTATAAAGTTAGGCATCCTGATTGTATTTTTTTTTTAATTTTTTTTTCCCCACTATGTTAGGCCTGGTTTTTTAGAGCCATTTCTTATAAAGGTTAACATGCAGTGGGATCAAACTTTCATCATGCCTTTCTTCTGGAGATTGACACAAGGCAATTAATGGGGTACATTCAGGCGTTATACTGCTCCTCCAGCAGTGATATTTTAGTGGTTTGTGTATTAGTTCTGTCTTAGACACCTAATTTTTCATTCTTGCTGCTTCTTAGATACAGAAAGTTATATATACACATAGCTGAAAAAAAAAAACACCACAAAATTGGTATCCTGTCAGTCAAAAACTGATTGCTGATATCCAAGGCAGTTCATGCTGTTTTTATATGCAACCTCTATATTCTGCTTCTGGCTCTGTATTTTAAAACTGCTTATCAATACCAGCTGTATAGGATCTTTTATGATGGCTCTTTCAAGGAAGATTTAATTGGTTATCTGTAATTACACTCTTAAAAAAACCCACACCATGACTTGCCCACCTGTGTTTACAAAACATAGAATATATATAAGAATATAAGAGATTAACTTTGTCTCTTGTTAGGGTTTTTTTTTTTGTAATCAGTGTTTACATTCTATAGCAGTGAGAGGTTTCTTTTTCATTTATAATTTTAGCATAAGGTTCTAGTATCACATATCAGGATTCTTAGCTGTCATAGTAATATCTTTTGTATGTGATCTCAAACTATTTTTATTTTACTGATATTGAATGTTTACAGAAATCACTGGAAATAGTGTGGTTTTAGCTGAAGTTAGTTTTAGAAAGATATGTTCTTGCATGTTGTTACCCAGCATGAAATACTGTGGCAGCACCAAATCTCGTGAGAACCCTCTAGCGAGGAAAAGAGTGTGATTAATAGGTAAGCAAGGCAGCACCAAAAATGAAGCATAATAGGCAACCCGAGGGGTTTCAGTTTACTGGGAAATCAGAATTATCAGACAAAATGACCATTCAAATACAAAACCAGAAACTTCATCTGTGTGTGTTGTTGACTGTAAGAAGATAATGAGAAAAATGAAGCTACAGGATTTTTTTATTATTATTTTATCAATGCGGGGAGTAAATGAAAAAAGAATGGCTTTCAGTAAAGCCTGAAATGCAAACTCTGACAGTTGAGTGCTGTGGATTGCATAGAGTACGCAAATGTAGAAAGATTAATTTAATTTTATCTTGTTTTTAACTTAAACCAGAAAGGAGAACTCATGTAGCTGAAAATTCTGGAATTTTACCTTGGGGTCATTAAAGATTTCCTAATTGAGACATTGCTGTTTCACACTGAGTGATTCTAAGATGCAGTTGGATCTATGGTTGCAGGTACAAAGCTATGCCCTTGTTGCCAATTCATAACAGATGAACACACAGGGAAAGAATGAAAACAATGAGAACCACTGTTACAGAACTAATGTGCTAACACAAGTTGGAAACCCAGGAAGACACATGGAGACAATGTAAGATTGCAGAAACCGCGATCCACTCCTATTACGAAGCACAAAACAAAATACCCTAAGTGATACACTGGCTGGATGATCCTGTGCTGTGAGGAAAGGAGCAAGGTGTAGGATAGTTGCAGTGAGGAGGGTTATAAGGAAGGCAATATTTTAAAATGATACACTGGCAAATTCTGAAAGTTCTCCAATTTTACATGCCATAGGGAAAAGGCTGCCAGATCTGCAGTAGCTATGTTAGTAGATGAAAGTCTGTCTTGAAACTGACTTACTAAGCTTCAATACAAAACTAACCTCGTTGCTAAGAAGCAGTATGGAAGAACACCACTGTGTATCGATGATTTTCAATGTTAGCAATTTGGAGAACAGTTTTTCAGTAAGCAAATAAGGTCTGTTCATTAATCCACACAGCCAAAGGAGTGTATGTGTTTGCTGTTACACACTCTCAGTGAACAGTTCATCATACCAGAACATGAGACTGTCTTCAATAAAAAAAAGGAAGGAAAAAGGGGGTTTAGGAGAACATGTGCATAAAAAAGTCTATTAGCAGGCTGGCATCTTTAGAGGGAGACTTTCAGCAATCCTTGGCAATACTGAAGAAGGAAGGATTCAGCAGGCAGAAGCTGTTGTTTAAAAGGACTATAGAGATATAATTACTGATTGCAGGAAAGTAAAACAGACATCCCACAGACAGTGGGATTTATGTCTGCATATGATTTGATACGTTCCTTCACCATCGTCTTTTGAGATAATCTATTTGTTAAACAACATGTCTAGTTTGAGCACAGTAAAGCAGATAGTTTTCTTCATGATCTATGATCTCTGCGTAAAAGTAGCAGTTCCAGCTGAAGCAGGATAATTGCCTTGGAAGCAGAAAAGATTAAGTCAGGTGAATCTTTCTTTTTTTCTATAGTCTTTGAATACTGTTATATGTGGGACTGATAACCATCCATTGTAGGACCTGTGTTGGAAATTGACCTGACTACATAATTTTGGTATAAATAAGGACTCCTGAAAATGCTTTATACTTTGACGCAGCAATAATAAAAAATAGATAAAATTCTCTACTGTAGGAAGTGACATAACTGAAAGGGCCAGAAACTACAGGATCAATTATTTTTATGCCAAAAGGAGTACAGCAAATAAAATAATCTTTAAAGCTGAAAGATAACACTGAAAATATTTCCTCAAAGGAAATAAGGGATAAATCTGTGTTGCCTCAAATTCAATCTTGTGTGTAGTGAAGATAGGGGCTTACAAGATCAGGCATATCCTCCTGGACACGTAGAGGTGGGCGTGCTCAAGCATCACTTGCCACCTTTCACAAATCAAAAAGGGAGACAAGAGGCTACAGCTGCTGATGTGGCAGTCATACAGGAAAGAGTGGAGGCAACAGCAACGTAAGAGGAGCAGGGAAGAAATGCAAATATAGGAGGTTAGAAATAATGTATCTCATCCAGAGTATTCCTGTAGTGCAAGCAATATTCTCTGAAACTCACAGGCATTGATGCCTATATAATTAAGGGGGGTTGGCTTTGTTTCCTTCTTCACCTCCCCACCCCTTCCATTGAAGAAGAACAGAATTTATATCTTGAAAATGAATTATTCTGTGGTGGCATACTCAGGCCGGCTCACTTATTCCACTTAAAATTTCAGTCATCAGCATGAGCACTTGCATTTTCAGAGCTATCAATATTCAAATCTCTACTCTGGCAGTCTTTCTGCAGTTGAGTGTCTCTGTCAGGGCTTATGCAGGACTGAATAGGATCCACCCTAAGGTGAACTGAGGTCCTCACAAAGACAATGCATAACGAAGGATGACTGCTGGTGAATATATCACTCCTACACTTTAATTTGGAAAGCCAGCAGAATCGTGCTGGGAGCAGGCTTATTCCTGACAGGTTTCACAATCAACGTTTGCAGGCTGATCACACAAAAGCAAGGGCTGTCCCTTAGGGCCTGCCTGCTGGTCTAGCACCAAGAGCTGACTTGCCAGCCTTTCAAATAAGGTACTCTGTCTATTTTCCACAACAGGGATGTATAAAACATTTGTATAAAATATTTGTACTTATAAGGTTTTTATAATACCTAAGTCATATACAAAAGTTCAGACTGCTCTGACTTTCAGCTCCCGATATATTTGCACCAAGGCAACCTGAAAATAAAATCTCATTACAGATGTATGGGTAGAATATATATCTATATTCTATTTTCCATTTCATACAATGTCCACTTTTGCATACTAAGAGTAGGTATTGAGAAAGACATTTCTACAGAGTTTTGCCAAGCCACTTCCAAGTGTAGTGTAACAATACTGCATCTTTCATATAAGTGTAGAACAAGATAAATTCCACTTCTTCTGCAGGGACTCCTAATTTTTGACATAGAATTGTAAGCCTTTTTCCCTTTCCTTTTCCTGATATGTTGTATTTTTATTAAGCAAGGTTTCTGCAAAGAATAGAGCATATCATATGCTCTAATCATTGCTCCGTGCACTAGAATGCTCTGTAACAGCCTATCTTTTTGGAGTTTTAGGTCAGAAATCTTTTATTCAAATTGATACTGGTATCAGGACAATGACAACATGCTGTTTTCTTAAACTATAATGTATCTTCTATGCATGCATTTCTTCCTTCATTGTTTTTTGTGTTTGGTCTTTTCCTGGAAAAAAGTACTCCTCTTAAATATAGTTTGAATTGCTGGAATAACTAGATAGAAATTTCCTTCTGAGATATTTGAGGAAAAATTATAATTTTGACTTTTTTGTTTCATTGGGGTGTATACATTTGAAGCAAAATTCCTTTTTGTCCTGAAAATACTATGTAGTAGTATATTCCATTGCTAGCTTTATGGTTAGGACAAAATGTGATTATAAGTAACAGTTTTGGTTTATGTTCAGTTTTAAGAACCTCTGTGTGCCTGTTCTGCAGTATTCTTTTTAATGTGTTCACACTGATCAGAGTAAAGATTGCTATGGACAGATAAGGAAAATGTAAAACTAAGGTAATTATGGAAATCAGCATCTCCTCTACTAAAATGTGTGTTTGAGGTACCTTTCTAGAAGACTGCATAGCTGAAAGCTTTGTTTGAACTAACTTTATAGTGTATACATTTCATTTAATATATGATCTGTGTACAGTATACAATTTGTTACAGCTCACTCTGGAATCTCACGCAATTCTTACATCCTTAGAGATACAGCTACAAATATTAAACTAACAGGGTAGTATTTTCAATGTGAAAGTGAATTTCAGATATAGGCTACAATTTACAAATGCATTAAAAAAAAAGCAGGTGATTTTTTTTTTTGCTTTTGGAACTAAAATATTTTACGTTTCAGAGTAAAACCCTACATGTAAATATCTTGTATGTTGTTTCACAGCCACTTTAAAAATATAACTTTGTGTATTTAGCAACTTTTCTGCTCGGTGCTCAGGTTTAATACGCTGTGCTTTAAGAAGGGATGTTGCCTATTCACATGGTGTTCACATGAAAATGCAAAGAGCACATCATGTGCAAAGTGACAGCAAAAGAATCCCTATAGAAACCCTTCCTGTGTTACTCTGCTGTCATATGGAAATTGTTCCACCCATACTGAGTATTGAACAGGAAAAGACAGAAACAAGAGAAATGTAGATAAGCATTCTTTGCTTATACATTCTTATAGTTCATTATAGTAGCTTCAAAATTAATTGTGCATAATTGTTATAGGAAGACTAATTATTGTGTTTATTGTTTAGATGAATTCTGGTTCTCAGATGGGTCCTTATCTGATAAAGCCAAATTCAATGATCCTGGCCTGATGCCCCTGCCAGACACTGCCACAGGGCTAGACTGGTCTCACCTGGTAGATGCTGCACGAGCGTTTGAAGGTAACAGGAAAATTTGAATAAAGATCAATGTTCAGTACACAAACTTTTTTTTTTAATATATATTGTACAGCCACATTTTGAATTACAAAACCCTAGTGTTTGTCTCTGTAGCCCTTTGGTTCTTTTGGCAGTATTGCTTCTCAGTGTGGAAGATTGTCACTGAAAATGTGGGGTATTCATGATACTTTCAATACCCATTTTAGATGCAATTCATCCACTTTGTTGCCCAAGTTCCTTCCATAATCAAGTGGAATAATCAGGTTCTTTGAAGGAGAGAGTCAAAGCATTTAAGTTAGATGTTTCAAATGAAACTGGGAGTAACAGTTCCCTGAGTTTGTTGTGTTGTGTCTATAAACTGATATGTGTAGTCCAAATGATGTTGCAATCCCTCTCTGTTTTCATAAGCCCTTGAAGACCAGAAAAATGTCTTGAGGTACAGGGTCTAGACCACGTTTGCTTTATTAAATTACAAAACCAGAGTAAGTAAGAAAAGAACTTTGTCCACCTCTGCGAGCCAAACCTACATCTAACGTATAAATACAGAAAGGTGGATGTTAGTTTGAGTATATTATATGAATATATACAGTTGAGTATTTGTGTTCTGCTGTTTCTGAGGGCTGTTTTGTTTAGATTGCTGTGCTGTCTGAAATTTCTGACATTTCTTAATGTGTTGCTTGCATTAGTGAATGTATGGAAAGTCAAGAGTATCTACGAATAAGGACGATGTTACCACAGTCATCATTGTTTCAGAGACAGGTCTTAACTTTATGAGAGAACTGGTTGTGAAGTTAGTGATTCGGGTTTTTTTAACCAAAAACAACCACAGAAATCAGTTTTCTGGTACCTGGTTCCCTTCCCAAAGTATGAAGTGATTCAAAATTTTACTTTGACAAAAAGCCCTTCAGAACTACTTGCTATACTAATTTAAATGGCATTGTGAAAACCTGAACCAACAGTGATGATTAGGAATTTGAAGAACTGTATTTTTTCTTAACTTGCTTAATTGTATGTGCATTCAGTACTACTCCAACATGGCTGTGGTAGCTGACAGGAAATACAGTGACGTTGAGAGCCTTGACAGCTGTTCCCATGCATTTCTATGTTTGATTGCTCAGGGAACACCCTGCTATTTGTTACTGACATCTTAAACTACTGCAAAAAGGATTTGGATCAGTAAATGATAGCTCTGTAACTTCGTAACTTGAACAGTATTTTTAAATGCTAATAAAATTTTTGAGTTCAGCTGACTGAAAGATCATTCTGTACCAGTTATGCTCCTGTATTTTTAACTTTTTTTGAAAACTAATAGATTTTCATTCTTTTTACTACTTTGTACGATGATGAAACTATTTTCACTTTGGAAAGTGTTATATGAGCGTAATTACATTTGAATTTGAGGGAGAGATAGAGAGAGAGAGGTAGAACAACATAGCTACCGTATAGTGCTCTCTCTGCAGATATATCTGTAGGTAATGCTGAAGAAGTGAAGTTCTGAGTTGTAAGATAGAAACTGTTTATTAAGAGTTTTTTTGAATTATTGTAAGAATTTGCATAGTAAATAATCATCTATTTTTGTATAAAGGAATGTGATTCTATTCTGTCTAGGACTGCAGTGGAGACATCTGTGTATATGTTAGGTGATTTATACAATGTTTTGACTAAATTCATAGTGCTGCAATTAGAAACTTTTGCAAGGAACGGAATTTTTAAACCCTTGTTCAATTTTCTCTATTGTATGTCTTGCAATTTGGAAGTCATTTAGAAAAGAAGAATTGATAGGCTTGTCATAAAAAACTAACTGGAAGGGAATGTGTTGGATATGAATTAGCAGATGCAGTTTGCATGTGTATTTTAATATTGTTGACTTAGAAGTTGCTTCAACTTACTATTTAAAAATAGCTTGGAACTACTGTTCTGCATTCTATCAGTGTGAAAAAGAAGAGTGGATGATTCTCAAGTTTGTCCATTTCTGAAAATAAAACTGCTTTGGTCTTTTTATGAAACTGGGTGCAAATGGGATCTGTTTGGAGGTTTTTCTCCTGTGATCTCACCAGATTGTATGTTAACAATGAGCATAATTTGATCAGTTCAGTATTCCTGATGTGGCCATCACAATCCTTCATCTGTCTGTCTTAAAAAGCACTTGTATCTCAATTAATGTTAGAGATAGCCTTTTTAGGTGCTCACAGTGTTGGCATCAGTTGGATTAAAAATTAAATATAGCAGCAAGATTTTTGCTATCATCATCTGTACTCAGAGTCTACTCATGAGTGTAGCAAGAACGGTCTCATTTTTAGCTTTCCTCTTTCACCTCAAATGAACTGTGTACAGGGTTGTTTATTAGTATTAGCTTTTATTCTACTGAAGCCTCGGTCTTGTGTAGAACAGAAGGTTTTAAACTGTGGTCCAGGAGAGTGGGAGAAACCATTCCTTTTCTTTTTTTGTTGAAAGTATGATGATAATGCTTTTGGCTCTGTGAGGTTTTCATTTTCACTGCCTTTGCTTGGCAAGAACTTTTGTGGGAAGCTGAATACCTACCTCAAACTTTTCTTGAAAATGTTCTGTCATTGCTAAGACAGGTCTTTAGAGTGTGATGAAAAGCTATGCAGACATTAACTCCACAGGCTTCAGAAGCTGCAGCAGTGAAGGGTTTTTGCTTGAGCTGCTGCTGTTGAGGGTCAGTGTCCATGAGCTGCATCATTGTTTCAAGTCTTCACACTGCCTTCCTTTGCAAGACATAGTTTTGACTCTGATGTTTATCCAGAGATGATATTTAGCATGGATGCCAAAGTCAATCCAGTGAGGAGCAAGGGGTACCCTTCCATTTCTGTCATACATGGATATTCTACTTTCAGTTCCCTTCTCTTATTTTGTTGGGAGTTGCAGAGAGATAGTAACCAGGAAGCAGCTGACATGATAGAAATACCCTGTTGTGATGTTTTTGTGTCCATCCCTGAAGCAAACAATGAAAAATCAATAGTACTGGATGTGACTGTACAGCAAAAGAGGTAGGGTTTTAGGAAGGGTAGTTAAGGTGAAAAATGAGAAGTTAAAGAAACAAAGAGAAAGCATGGCCAACTGAGTAAAGATATGGGGATTTATAGAATAAATTGGAAAGCTGAATTTGAAAAAGGAGAGCAAAGAAATCTCAGGAAAAGACTAAGGGAAAGTAAGAGAATTAATATCTTTATTCCCTTTTGCTCTTATCCTTCTAATAGATCTCCAAGTTAGAGAAGAAAAACTGGCTTTCATCATGGGTATTATGTTGCTGATGGCTTTTTTTGGATCTTTTCAGTGTTTTGAGGAGCTAAAGGAGAAGCCTTTCTGTATGTCCATACCTCTTACTGTAATTAGAGAATAGAACTGTCAAAAATATAAATATTGAGTATTGTTAGGAATAGACCTTTGTGCTATTGATGCTATTTTAGACTGGGTTTACTATGCTTTAAAAATGCTGTTTAGTGTTTGATAAATCATTCTGTGGGCATTAAAAGCCTAAGAAAGTTCTTCTGATGTCTCTGATTTAATTTATTAAAATACATGTTTTCAACTGGTTTTTTTCCAGGTGGTTTTTATGAATGTCTACCAGTGCCAATCAGAATGTAATGTTTCTTAATGTTAATTTATCTTTGCAGAAACATCTGTGCTACTATAATTAATGTTATTTTAATACTTTGATTTAAAATCTTCATAGCTTAATGCAAGTAATTCTGCACATAACATAATGAGAAAGAAGTGAAGCATTCCACATGACAGATAATTATTTTAACCAAAGCAGTGCATTAAAGTGCTAGAAGAAGGAAAAAAAATAGGAAAAAGTTAACATTTGGTCATTTCTAGTGCATGCATGTGTAACTCTTTTTGCTTCAGTGCATACGTAAGTGTATGTTTGTGGGTAGACATTACCTTAACAATGTGGCTTCATGCACTATATTCACTTCAGCCTTTTCTGCTTTCCAGTACATCAAAATTGCCTCGTTTTTAGTGGCCTCTGTTAGTGGTCTGGAGCAATGGAAATCCAGATTCAAATTCTTAGTGGTTGCAGGTGTATGACTCTGTTAGTGTAAATTAAGACATGAATTTTTGCCTCAGCACTGGTCTTGCTAAGTCAACTGTTGTTTAAACTTTTGATATAAAGACCAATATAATTTTTGCAAGTAGTTTTCTATGCATGGGTTCTGTTTGGAGTTTAAAAATAAGAGCTCTGAAATTTACATGTATTTTCTTCTCTTAGTATGCACATATCACTTCAATTGAATAGAATGTGCCTCTGTAGTTTGGAGGAAGCAGAACTTAGGTCTACAGCATCATATCCAGAAGTACACTTGATTTTTCATTATAAAAAATAGCTGGTTTTGAAGGTAACTCTTATTTCATTTTCATGAATAAAGGCTCAAGTGAATTCTGTTACGAACAAATAAGCCAAAAATCAATAGGAAGATTTTGCTCTTCAAAGCACAAATTCAATCTTCACCACAATTCAGATTTAAATAGTAAACTGGTGAAGCTATTGCTAGGTATGAATACTTATAGGGAGATCAATAAAATTTTATATAGTTACTGAAAATAAAATGTGACTTTAAAAGTACTTGAGAAGTATTCAAAAGCAAAATATTTTGCCAGTCCAGGAACTAGTTGTTGTACTATTACAGAGATTTATTTTCTTACTAACTTGTTCAGAAAATGATTTTGATATTAACCTGGTCTTGGAAAATTAAGGAACTAATTTTGAAGAGCAACAAAGGAGTTTATGTAGTATATTATGTAACTGGAGACTTTAGATTATTAGTGGCAATGTAGTGACCTTTTTCCTCACCTAATGAATGTGAGAATACAGTTTCATACTTTATAAAGATGTGAATATTAGAAAATATGTTTAAGTTAGACTAGGAAAACAGAAAAGGTTTAACAATTAATTTGCTACTCTAAGTATTAATATTATGTTTAAATTACATGAAGTTGAACTTCATTAGAGATTAAACATGAAAAGTTAATCCAAACATTGCAAGCACATGTTTTTATATTTTTGTTGTGTTTTGAATAATGCAAAGTATTTTAAAATATTATATTAAAAGTGTCATCGTGTGATCTCGTTAACAGCTGCTTGTACCTGGTTTTGCACCTGCTTTTATCTGTCAGTAAAAAGATACTCTAAAATGCTGCTGAGGAGATCAAGATGACGTAATACTTTCTCAGTTGACAAAATAAACCAGACAGGTGACCAGTCTCTTTAATTAAGCTTAGTCAGCAGAGGGAGAAAAATGTGGATTTTTTTATATTGCAGTAGAGTTTCCTGTAAGACACAGTTTCATATGTCACAGTTTGTTTGCCGTAATAACAATAGCAACAGCATAACATTTGTTGATGACTTTGTTTCTATTAAGTGTTAATGAAAGTGTGAATAGTTGTAAACGTGAAATCAATAACTAGTTATGTACTTGAAGCTGCTTGTTTGTACTGTCTTGTTTCTGGCCTACATACTGTGTTTAATCTGAGAAACTAATTTTGGTTTATTCATACAAAGTAAATCTGTTTAAATTGGTAGATGACAAATCTGTAAATGATGTCATTGACTATGTGTTTAAAATTATATTCTTACCTTACTGTCAGCAGATATGGAAAAGCCGTGTTCATATTTGCTGAGATCCATCACTAGTCAGAAATAAGGATAAAAGCAGGAGAAATGAGCTGCAGTCTTTAAAATTTGACAAAATAAGATATGCAACTTTTCTTCATTGTGTTATAGAATGGACAATCTCTGCTATTCTTTAAAACTGAAGGGATTTTTTTTTATCAATAAAGAGCTTTTTAGTGATTTCCTATTTTTGTTTGGTAAAACTTTTACACCAAAATGTTCCTTCCTAGTTGAAAAATATCTGGCCTGTATTCACTGTTTGTGTGCTTAGAGTTTGAAGGATCGTCCTCCTATGTACCATGCCAAGTTGTCATGCTGTGTCACAACACTGGGTGTTACTATCAGAGATGTGGGCCATGACACCTCCTGCATTACAGTAATGTTGGTGTTGTGTAAAAATGGCCTGGCAAGGCTGAGAGTGAGCGCCAGCATGAGCTGCACGGGCAACATCCCACTGAGCGCGCTGTACGCAAGGGCCACAGCTGCTCCAGTGGAGATGGACTGTCTTGTTTATAGGAACGTTCTAAATCTTATTCCAGGTTTTGACTCAGATGAAGAATTTGGGCCGTTCTGTCATCACACGCCGTTTCTAGGTGATGGTCTGAGATTGATGACTTTTGCCTTTTGTAAACTTTCTTTAATATTTCCTATGTTTGCACGTTTGCATGACAATGCAAGCTTTGGGCCTTGTGGGGTGGTAGAGCAAGGGGAAAAAGGGCAAGGCAGGCATGTTGTCGCCAGAATTCATACAAGCCTACAGACATGGATTTTGTTTGGCAGAAATAAGCTGAATCAATCTCCACAGAATATGGATTTTGTTTTTTTTAAAGAAGACAAATCCTAATGAATGCATCATTTACTCCTGTTCTGTGCAATGATGATCTGCATGGCATACTTCTATTATGTGGTGACTGATATATTTTGGCAACCACACTGTATATCCATAGGTAATTACATCTGTGCTTGTTAGATTATGTTCTCATCAAATTCAGTGCAGATAATAGTGTGCCTTAGTGATATATGTAATAAAAACTCAATTGCTAAAACCAGTGTGAATTATTGTTTTTCAAGTATGCAGATTACCATGAGGTTCTGCAAATGCTTGAGACAGTAACGCAGTATGAAATGAACAGTGCAGATTTCTGAGGAATCTGAGGGCTTTAAGTCCATGGAAAAATGCAAGCCTGTTTGCTGCATTATTATTGTCATTGGTTGTGGCCCTGAATTCTGAAATGGTTTTCTGCAGATTTCATCAAGACCAATTTACTGTTCGTATCAGCATTAACTGGTCCAGACAAAGCTGTCATACTGCTGATAGACATAAAAAATTCCTTTGGGGTTGCCTTTGGATGCAGGTGTGGGGAAGCCAACTAGTTGGAACATACATCTGCTGATTATCTTCAAAGCTGAGATGTAGAAACCTACATCCATTTCGCTAACTGAACCGGGACAATGGCTGTAATAAAGCCTTTTAATTTTACCAGTTTTAGATGTATCCCTATGTTGCTTTTTTACAGATCAGGGAGTAGCGTCTTTTTGCACCTTGAATGATATGCAGCAAGCACAGGTCTTGGAGGGAGCACAAGAATTACCTTTGGATGAGAGTCCCACAGATGGAAAAGATTTCCTTGAGGCTGCTGGGTATGTCAGAATTAAAGCATATTTCTTACAAAAATATTTTAAGGAAAGATTTTCTCTTAATGTTGTACATCAAATTTCCTGTATGCATGTTTCGTTGCTGTTTGCAGATCTGTTACCTTGACTGATCATGTCACTAATTTTGAAAACTGTTGTTTCTTGGAATCAACTTATGAGCAGTTCTGTCTAGAAAATGTGTAGTATAGTCAGATAAAGCTCTCTCACTGTAATAGACCTCTAATGCAGAGCAGGGTTAGATGCAGAATTTCAGATCACCAAATTTTTCACTGTATTTCTCCTTTAAAAGAATAATTTGTGTTACATTTATTTCTATTTTTATTTGAATAGAACCAATAACAGAGCTCAACTCTGCAGCATTCAACAACTTTATCTGCAGCAAATGTCTCAGATCTTGAAACAGGTGTTCCTACCTATCTTTGCAATTATTTGCTACTTGCAAACCCATGTGTTTTTCATAAATTAATCCAGAGAACCTGTAACTGAGGACTGCAGGAAACTTTTATGTCAAACTACCCAATTCTTCAAATTCTTTCCAGTGTTGTGGGAGAAATTATTCTTTTCTTTTTTCTTTTTTTTACTCCAGTCTTTCCTGCTCTGATGAGTATACTTGTTAAAAGCACAGATTCAGCAGTATAATATGTCTAGTAACATGCTTTAAAAGAAAAACACATCTTTGATTAGTTTTGCTCTTCAGTTGCAGGAGTGGAAGAACAGGAAATGGAAGGAAAAGTCTTCTTGCTTGTTAGATTATCACATTTTAATTTGAACCAATTTTACACAAATTAGCTTGCCTACTTGGTAAAATGCATTTATTGTAATGACTTCTAAGTCCATACCTTTCCCCAGCATAATGATCAGTAAGGACTGCAGAAGACTTTCAGCATCGGCAAATCTGTCGGATTTATGCAGTTGCGTGAAGCAGCTGATTCAGCTTTGTATGTAAAGCCCCTCTCTTCACCTTCTCTCTTTTAGACACAATTATTCACGTGATGGATAATTGCATCTATAATGTACATGAGACTATCTCCCACAGCGCTCATTGTCATTCAGAAAGCAGAAGCTATTCTCAGTATTTTCCTTCAGTCATGCATTTGATTAACCTGTGGCAATATTTCATACGTTTTGACCTTTAAACAAAATATTTGTCTCCATAAAGCCATAGGTTTATCCTTTACTAAAAATGACACTACGGCACACCAGACAAAAGAAGTCTTAACAGCTCTTTTGGTTTGCAGTAATTGCTGCTGCATCTTGCTTCAGATTAGCTCAGTCCTTATCAGAAAGCAGCTTGTTAACTAATGTGCCTGCACACCATTGAGCAGTGAGCGTGACTTGCACTGTGAGGGTATGTGCAAATAATTCCTAAAACAGTCCTTCTTAAAATCATTGTAACTTCTTCCTGATTTGCATGAGAGGCAGTCTCATATTTCAGATATTACAGGATTGGATTTGTGTTCTAGTGATAGTCTTTTGCTCATTTTGTAATGGTCTGTAATAGTAATAGTCTGATCCTGGTTTCTCATCTCTGTTTTCCTAACTGATTGGTTTCCTTTGCTATTACTGAATGTGTTACTCACAAAAGCTGGGTAGAAAATGTTTTTAACTAACTCAGAGTGAAGGTAGTGGTTTATTTTACAGGGAACATGCTTCAAGTACCCTGACTGGAAAAGTAAACCAGCTAGAAGTCATCCTTCGGCAACTACAAACTGACCTGAGAAAGGTAAGAGACCATTAGCAATGTAACTACTCCCCAGTTTTGATAGTTTTATTTTAACACAGAGTTTAGGAAGGGCTTGAAAGTTAAACTGCGTAGTGGGATTGCTGAATGGTAGAGCTCAGTGGTTGATCAGAACACTGAGGTGCAGAAGGTCCTGTGGGAATGGTTATGTGAACAAACTGGCAAGGCTAAGTAGTTTGTGGGTCTTTATTTCAGAATAACTGTCCTACACAGAGTCATACCTTAGAAAGAATGAGGCATTTTATCTTTGTTTATGATACTTTGGATTTAACAAAGGATAGGGATGTGGTTAGCACTCCAGATTTGTCCCTTGATGCCTTGTGGTATCTTGGTCATGTAGCAGTGACTCGCTTTGTGCTTCATTTGCTGTCTAATTTCTGAGCTGGATACAATGCCAGGACTGACAGAAATGAGACCGCTTTTGGGAAGAAAATAATCATGTAAGGGAAAATTTTGAATTTAGATATTTTTCTTCCTTAACACGTTCTTGAAATCAATTCCTTACAACTTGGGCTCTGGCACGTGATTTATTACAGCTAAATGCTTCTTATGCTTTTAGTGCTTGATTTTTATTTTCTTTTTGTTAAAGGGAGTAAACTCCTATAATTTTTCTATTAAAGTAATATCTAGTTTTCTTTTTAGGCTGCAGTATTTTCTCAGAATAAAGAGGTAGTTGGAGCATATTTGGGGAATTAACTTGCAGTTAGTCGTTGTCACAATGGTTTAGGGAGCTCAGCAAAATATGTCTATATGACTTGCATAGAATTATTAACAGCAAAAATAAATGTTGTCATCATGACTACTCACTTTACTCAACTTGTATCTTTGTTAACCAGGAAAAACAGGACAAGGCAGTTCTCCAAGCAGAGGTACAGCACCTGAGACAAGATAACATGAGACTTCAGGAGGAGTCTCAAACAGCAGCTGCTCAACTGAGGAAATTTACAGAATGGTTTTTCAATACGATAGACAAAAAATCCTAATTGGTGGGCCCCTGGAAAATACTTATTTGAACAATGTAACAGCTGTAATTTTGGAATTATAGGGGTAATAATTTCACTGTGTTCACAATCCATTTTAGGTGTTTCTGCTACATTCTCTGTCCAGCTTTATTCATTTGAAAAGGAGAGAGAACTGTGGTAATCTGTCTTTAAATCCATATGAAGAAAGCAGAGAGTAGCAGATATTTGTTTGTGTGCAGATGAATGTAAAAAATCCTTAGTGTCATTTTAGACATTTTTAGAAACTGCTCTGGCTGGGGCTTGCCTGAAGAGGAATATTTGGGGTTTTAGTTCCTGCATTTCAGGTGCACTGGTGAAGATGTTAAAGCAATTTACATTAGCTTGGGCTTCAGTATTGTAAGATAAAAAGAATAACCAGACATATACTTTAATGTTTAAAAGGTGCTCTATTTTTTTGTATGTACAGTAGTTTTATTTCCACAGTCCACATTGTCATAGCAATAAGAATGGAGGTATAGTGAATAGTCACAGAGCTGTGTTTATAAAATGTTAGCACTGATGTGTTTAACACTAGTTTGGATGCAGATACATTAGAGATTATTTATTTGCAGGAACAAATGGTGCCTGAATATAAACAGTGTTCTGATTTTCTAAAAATACACATGCCTTGTAAATGGCTCACGAGGGTTAGCCCTCTCCCAACTTCAGTTACTTTTGTATAGTTGATGTTCAGCTAAACAGTTATACTGCTTAACTATTGAAATCATGTACGGTGTGAGCCAGCCAATCAATTGTATAATGCCAAATTTGTTTATCTTTGTACAGAAGCTTTGATCAAGTGTCTTGTATTTAACACCTTTATTTAAGCTTATTTAACCTTAAATTGTTGTTTTTATAAAGTTTGTTTTATCTGCACTATGGTGAGGTCAGTTGGTTGCAAGTTGTAATATTTTTAGCTTGCCAAGACTGTACTAAGGAGTTCTAGAAAATTCTAACAATTGGATGCTGCTAGTACACAATTGATTTGTTTGTATGCTTTAACATTTTTAACTGTTTAATTTGAAATGAACATACATCCTGCTTTTTTAATAAATGTTAAAAATCTAAATCTGAATTATTGTATCTTGTATTATCTGTACTCACTGTTATCAGTAATAACTCAGGTTTCTCTTCAGCCCAATCTCTAGGCTCATCATCCAGAGACAGTCCAACCCCCCCGACCTCCCGTGATCCCTCGTTACCTAGTGAGGGGTGTCAGCATTATCACAGTAAATTTCTTTGGTGTCTCCTGGAACTGAGGAGGTAGCTTCACCAGTCATAAACAAAAGCTGTTTTGTCTGTTCATAGGCATTGATTAGTGGCCTAGGAGAAAAAAATAACTGCTTGACTAAAGAATACACCATAAGGAAAATTTTCAAAACAGGTCTAGTTTTCTCGTAATACCTTATGTTAGTTGTAGCAGGAAATAGCTTGCAATCTTCTTGGGCCAGCAACTGAGGGTCTGAGGATTTGATTGCAGTGTTAGCATATGTGAGATGCTTTGTGTACAGTACTGAGCTTAAAATTTACACCAAAAAAGGACACTTCTGCAAAATGAAATGAAGGTAATGAGCACATTTGACTTGCCCTGAGAGAAAAAAAATAAAAGACCATAGCTGCATGCCAGTTTCCCTTCAGCTGCTGGTTGCATTCAGGCAAACCTATAGAAAATCACTGAATAATTAAAAAATGTATTCAATTTATGGAAGCAAAATTCTGTGTCTGTTGTCAGTGCACATTGGCTGAGAAATGTCTTGTAAGCTGAACAAATGTCTGCCACTGCTGTAACAATTGTTCTGAGAGACTCCTCTTAGAAAAGGTTGTACTGGGGCAGATAATCAAGGCCTTGGTATCCTTGCATTGAAATTAAAAAGGCCATTTTGTCTGTGTGTTTTTCATCAAAAATTCAGAGTCTTACATACCAACCAATATCCACTAGGCTGTATTAACACCGTAATTAAACATGGCAGTCATGTGTTACACTAGCTTCCGATTTAAGCACCTTACAGAAGTCATTAGCAAACCCATCTGGCTGGAGACCTTGCCAAATAACTGTGCAGAACAACCTGGGCAATTTGTCTGTGAACATGTTTCTTTGAGGATTGGTCTGTCCCCTTTGAAAAGCTGTGCTAACTGGAATGAACTCAGGGATAAGCTTGTTCTGAAGGGACACTATGAGGTTTGTATAAGAGTTTATAGTCTAATATTCATTTTAGTTCTTTATCTCACAGTTATTGAAGCCCAGCATTTATAATTAACCATGTGCACAAAAAGGACTTTCAGTAGTTAGGTTTCCTATTTTCCCATCCAATTGAAACTGTTTGATTTCCAAAAGTGAGAGAAAACTTTGTCTACAAATCTCCTATTTCTTTTGCTGACAAAAGCACTTGTGTCAGCCGCTCATGGTTCTTCCTTAATTAACCCTCATCATGGGGAAAAGATTTTAGTCTTGCTTTTACTGTTTTAATGACATGGGAATACAATATTTATCACAGACTATAATACAGTTTTGGCATAAGTAAAGGACATTTAATTGAACATTTTTATTAACTGGGTTTCTTAAAAATCCTGTAAGCATTTTGCTTACAGAAGTTTCTGTTTTATACACGTGAAGTCAAAGTCAAAGTTCACATAAGCAACTAGTGTGGAGCACTAGGAAAATTTAGAGTGTTGCTTCCCCAGGCTTTGAGGGTGGGAGGAGATCCTTCAGGCTCTTCCTTGGCCAGTTCCATGACCAGTCCAGCCTTTCAGTGGCTGAAATCATCTTAGGTGAGCTTTGGCTTAGCTTCATCTGAAAGCTTCGTGTCTAAGACCATTCCATACGATCCGAAGCCAAGTACATGTTGGTGATTGGGAAATTGAATTCAAAGATGTGTTTGTGATCTGAATTAAAACAGTAATATGAAAGTGTTATAAATGTCAGCAAAGTCCTCCCAGGACAGCAGGCCATGCTGTTAAAGTACTGAGATGCAGAAATCAAACATAAGCCAACACAGATGGTTTTACTTCTGTAAAATGGACAAACACCAATCATGACAAAATTACGAAATGTTCTGCTTCTGCCCCAAAAGTGACATATCAAGATTTATATGCAGATCTCTGTTGAAGGGATCCTTACTGAGACATTTATCACAATTTGGACTGTATTATGTACAGTTTTTTTCTGACAACTATTACAAACATAAGGGATAATTTCTAGTATTTTTTCTGTCGCTGAGAGGGCAGTCATAGTTGGTTTAGGCATGTGATAGCTTTATACAGAAACCATTTATGTCCTCTGTGTATTATACGATAAAAACTCTCAAAATAGTTCCTCTTTTTTGGTGCCTTAAATCCACTTAATGTGGGAAAATGTTCAGAATATTTGTAATACAAACTAGCTAATTGTAGAGTGGTTGTTTAGGAAAACCATTTTCAATACAGAAAAAAAGAGAAGTGCTATGTGCATTATGTTGTGGCAGCACTTCCTGAGCTCTGTTCTGGCTGGTTCTGATATATAAAGAAGTCAGTAAAACTCAGGAATTTTTGTTGTACAATTTGAAACCATCAGAACCATTCATTATTGCCAAAACAAGTTATTCTTCATCCCATCTTCTTTCTTCCACTGCGAAGATTAGAAGAAAATTACTGTCTTCCAACTCAAAAGCAAATATAAATCTTGATCTCAGCTCTTTTCTCTATGCACACAGGTTGTATTTTTCATTTGATTCCTTGCACTTCCTCACCATGTTCCCTTGGTTTTCTCTCAAGGAGAATCCAATGGCAGAAGGAAAAGTTCTGCAGTAGGTGCCTGGTCTGGCCAGCCATGGAGAGGTCTGGGTGGGTTTACACAAAGCCATAGAGCAGCAGAGGCTAAACATTTTGTAGTGTTTGCTCCTGCATTGTTTGCTCCAGTGGCTACAAAACAGAAAGCAAGGCCGGTACAAATTTATAGCCTTGCCACTGTAAATCTTTGCTATTTTGCAGACTCTGAACTCACTCACTGTCTTACACAATGCTAGCTTTCTGAAGACATTTTTGACTCATGGGTAAAGCAACTGGGCAGGAATATGTATTTCTAAAATAACTGTATCTAGCACGTTTCTGAAACCTTCATCAGGGAAGCAATTAAAATAAGAAAAGAAAAAGAAAAAAGGGGTGCAGAACGGAAAGCATATTTTTTTGCTTTATTTTGATTCTCCTTTCAGACAGACAACCAACTGATGAAAGTGTGTGACTGTTCAAGTGACAAGGGCTGTTAATAAGAGAATAAATAAGTGACCCTAGAGTTGTCCAGTAGAAAATAGTAGTCTGGCCATCTGAGATTCATGTTGCCACTAACATTGTGGTCTTGCTTTCATCTCAGGGATAAATTTGATAGATAATATTTTCTGAAGGTGTGAGGTTTTTTTTGTTTGGTTGGTTTTGGTTTGGTTTTTTTTGTTTGTTTTGGGGTTTGGTTTTTTTGTTTGTTTGTTTGTTGGGGTTTTTTTTTTTAGAAACCTGAGCTATATACTTTCTCATCAGTGCTGTGTTTTTCCCTCTACATGGACATTCAAGATGATGGGTATTCCTTTCCCAAACCCAAGACACGGTGTTTCTTTCCTACACAATATGTCTCTCCTGTGTGTAAGAGCAGTGCTCCAGGAAGTATATTCTAGCACTAGTGCAACTTTAAGCTCTTTACGCTCAGGGTTGACTGTGTGTCATTTGCCACACAGCTCCTGGATTCTTGGTCTTCCTCTCATTTCCTAAGAGCTCAGTTTCTCAGTATGGGTTTCAGTAAAAACCAGCACAAAACAAAAAGCTCCTCCAGACTTGCAATGTCTTCATTTCTTCGGAAATATATGGGGTTTTATAAAGGAGGAAATATCCTGTGTAGGCCTTTTCTGTGCCTTGTCCTGTCAGGAAGCTTAAAAGGGAACTTCAGGGAGGGTCAGTTGAACAATTCAAAGCCTGTTTGCTGAAATACTTGTATATGAGTAGGTGATCCTAGACATAAGCTCTAACTAATATATAAATATGTTCAACATGCTTTCAGCCTGTATGTAAACCAGAGGCAACCTTGTTTCCGATAAGGGAAATGCCATTCCATCAGCTGCAGTCTAAATTGGCTTGGACAATGAAGAATGAATAATCTGCCATTCAAAGGGGAAAGCAAACAATGGGCTCATTTCTACATGTTTTAATGCCACATCCCCAACAGAAGCTGTATATCATGTAGCCAGAAGAAGTTCAAATGGCACCATTAAATTGGACTGTGCTTTGTGATCTAGGTGGCTGATTTCTTTAAAAATAGCAGAAAATGTATTCAGTTCCTCTGGTGTAAATCAGATTTAATATAATAGAAAATACTGAAGAGAGAAAGACTAGGAAAAAAATCAGTTTCTTTGTGTGGAATGGTGAATTATATCCAGACTATGTTTTAAAATGAGGTCAAGTGATTAGACCAAAAACAGGATATGAAAATAAAATTGAAGTTGTTCTTTATTAACCGTGACCTCAGTAGTCCACAGTGGTTTGGCTCATTGATTTCTAATGTTAATGTGGTTTAAACTTCTTGCTAAGCTCTGAAGAATGTTCTTTCAACAGAACCATATCTATTAAATGAGTCATTTGCTCTTTAAAACTAGATAGCTTTACAGCACAGCACGCCATAAGCCTCCTAATGTCTCGCCAATTGTCCAGCAGGATTGTTGATATTTATACAGAGAAACTTTAAAGGGATGCTGACAGGAGAGTTTCATCATCTGTAAATAGCCTTATTAAGGTTCATGCATAAAATCCTCTTGGATTATTTCAGTGTAAATTCTTGCTGAGACAGTGTGTCAGTACCTTCCTTCCCAGTCTGTCCTGGTTTGTTATTGCAGAATAACCCAGAGTTGTTCAGCTGCTGATTGTTGGGGTTTTTTCTTTGTGTGCGTGTTTTTGTTTTTGCCTTTTTTTTTTTTTTCTTAAAATAAATCAAACACGAAATAGAAGAGAGTCTGAAAGAAACCTAAGGAGGAGGAGTGAAATCAATCTGCAGGCTAGGACATAGGATCATCCTTTCTGAATGTTTTTCTAATGCCATAGAGATGCTTTAATAATCCTCTTAGAATGAAAAAGAGAGAAATGACTAGGCTTGCATATGTAACAGGCCAGTGTACGATTCCTGAATGCACCACAGGTTCTCTTCAAACCACACAGACAGCAAACCCCATGGCAGTGAATGGCTAACAATATGGTAATAATGACTTGTCCACATGTTTTATGAGAAATGCTACAAATTGCCTCCATAAAAATAATGATTTTTCATCTCTAGGGAAGTTCTCAGAAATACCCAAGTTGCACTTTTTAAGGTGATGTGGGAATTCTCTCTCACTGTTAATGGCATGAACCCTTTAATCAGTGTTGTGACTGAGAGTGAACATTCTAAGGTCATTCTAAGCTGTGCTGACATGAAATGCAGATGCTCAGAGGCATCAGACGTGCAGGTACACCTGCACTTTCTCCTTGAAGGGAATATGCCTGAAATACCAAAACACCATCTAGTCTCTAATACTTGATTTGATGAGAATACAGATGAGAGCAAGGTAACTGACAGAGATACTTTGATCTTCTGACAGTGGCAGGGTTTTTACACAATATTCACAACCAAATCTTTCATCCCTGCCCATGAAGTCTGTTTTTTATCCCTTGCTCCTATGGTGGAGCTTTGAGCAGGTTCCCAGATTGCATGGTCCCTTCTGGCACTTGAGGAAAGCGTCATTTTCCCTAGCACCCTGCAGGTTATTTTGTGAGTCCTATGGACAAGCCTCCCATTCCTTTTGTGAATCCCCAGCCAGCCTGCAGGTTCCCTGCTCTCTATTGCTCCCCTTCCTCATGTACATGCTGGAGTAAAGCAGCCAGCCTCTCTGCTGTCCTCCTGTAGCCTTTTAAGATGGCCATAACACACAGCACACATGCAGTAAACAATGAACAAACACTGGGTGCCACATCATTTTGTATAGACTGTTCTTTTGCCAAGAAAGGTTGGACCAAAAAATCCTTGAGGTTTCTTTCCAAACTGGCATTCTGTGAAAATACTGTCCTTCCCACTTACCTACATGTTTTTGAAACATTTGCTTATGGTCATACAACGATAACTCTGGACAATCTGATGTTACCAGTGCTGAGCACAAACTGTGGATTGCAGCTGCAAATGCAGGAAATAGAGTGGGTTTGAAAAAATGTAAACGTCTCATTAAAGTCATCTACAGGGAGAAGTAACACAAGAAACTTCAGATACTTTAAGGAAAAGCTCTATTTCTTGGCCAGCTAAATAGGATTTTTTTTTTTTTTTTAATATATGGTTTTAATTTTAAACAAACTTTCTCAGAAGCCCTGAGATGAGTCAAACTTGACTATAGATGGATTGTAGTAGCAGACAAATAAATTCAGGGTTCCTAGATTATTTTGGAAGTAACCATAGGAGTTATATTCCAAATGAATGATGTATCTTTCCTGGTGTCCAAAGCAGTTGCCTGTACAGATGAAAAGCTATCCCTTTGAAAGTATACTTAACCCCCAGTATGTGTTAGGTATTGTACTGCCTAAAAAAGCCCTTCTCTGTGAACCTTGTACAATTGGGGCTTTACATTCCAGCTCTGAGCAGGAAATATAGAAAGCTTCATTTTTTAATGAGGCGGGTTTTGTACTCTTAAAATTATCTGATGACCTTAAACTTCCTAAGGCAGCATTACCAGAAAAGTAAATGCTCTTTCATCTCTAAGTGCAGTTTCTTCATTTGGCCTGTGTGGATTTGGAGGGTTAGAGTACCTTTTTCATAATTGCGGAGACATTTTTTTCCTCCCCCGTGAGAAACTGCATGTCCTTTTGAAGCTGTTTCAGTAACTGTCAATTAACAGGACTTACAGTTTGTGACAGAAATGTTTTCTGGAAGGAATATCTGGAGGTCATCCTGTCCAACCTCCTGGGCCAGCACCACCGTTTCACCAGGTTCGGTGTCGCTTTGTCTTGCCAAGTCTTACAAACCTCCAAGGACAGCAGTTCCACAACCTCCCTGGGTACTCTGTATTATCCCATAGTAAAGCTGGGCTTTGTTTCTAATGTACATCCAACCCATAATCTGTGGTTGTTGCCCCTTGTTTCACCTGGCAGGACCAAGGTTTTGGCTTGTTTTGTGTGTGTAAATTAAAAAAATAAATAAAATAGTTGTAGATTACTATTAAATCACTCCTTAGTCCTTTTTTATCAGATGAAACGATTCAATTCTGCCACTTTTTGCCCATATGTTTGAGACCCCTAACCATCTTAGCAGTTCTCTGCTGCTCACTCTCCAGTTTATTACCATCCATCTTGTTCTGGGAGTCCAAAACTTAACACAATATTCCAGTTGAAGGCTTACCAGTACAATTAATTAGTACATATATCCAGGGCAGCACAGCTGTAGTTACTGCCCCTTTCCTTCTCTCTCATCAACTCCAATGCTCTTTGGAGATGCATTAATGTTTGGTGTTTTTTAAAATTTTTCTACATCTGAGATTTTGTCTGGCTATGATTTGAGGACATTTGCTGTTGATGTCATCCGTGGAGGTGGTGACAAGAGTAAAGATACTCACAGATGCACACATAGCCCTGATAGACTCAGTCAAAGAATGTTGGTGTTGGGCAGAAGTTGAAGTAAAAAACACATACGTACACCTTCTGTGACATGCACATTGGCAGAAACCCCCCACTGGAATGTGGTTACTTAAAAAAAAAAAACAAACAAATTTAGTCTAAAGCTGTTTTCAAACATGCTGTTGCTATTTGTTGCAAACACAAGAAGGGTGCTGGATAGCAATCCTCTCACTTACGTTTTTGCTGCAGATTCTCAAGGAAGACCTGTCTGGATGAAGCCTCTTACATCTGAACTCATCATGTAAATTTTCTTAACAGCTGGAGGAGGAAAACAAGGGTTTGCAGAACATGGTTCAGCTGGATGGTATCAGAGATCCTCTGGTGAGTCACCCACTGAGGGGCCCTCTTTCTCTTTTATGCGAGAGGAGAACCAAAAAAGGAGCACAGGTTTGAAGTTCACCACTGCAATATGTTTTCTGGAGTTTTTCATTGTTACTTTTGTTGCCTTTAGTGTTTAAATGAATGTTTATGAAGATCTTGAACAAAATGCAAAACACCCTGCCCTGCTTTAGCTGGAAAGCAAGATCAGTGTTCAGATTATTTGAAGTCAACCCTGTTTTGTCTTCAACACAAGATATCACCTCTCAAACACAATTTTGATATTGAATAAATGAAAACAGGAGATGTGAGATACACTCACCTAGCTTATCTTGGCTGAGACAAGTTTGAAGCATTGTTGGTTGCCTCAGTAAATGATATATGATGATCTGGGAACAGATTTTTATAAATGAGGTTTTCTATCCTTTTCAGAGAGATTGTTATGAGGAACAGAGTTCATCTGGATTCAAGCTGGTATTAAAGTAAAATCTAGTAGAGGCTCTCATAAAGTATCTAATAAACAAAGTGACTTTGAGCCTGATCAAACTGTGCTACTCTAGTTTACTTCTAGAGAAACTCTATTCACTTAATCTGACTATACTTTATATTAGCTTTAAAATACAGCTGTTCACTGTTGAATCAAGTCCTGTGTTTTGATAAAGATACAGAGAACTGTGGTTTTAAAAGTGCTGAAGCCTTTGTTTATTTTGGAAGATGTTAAAACATGTTAAAGAAAATTAGTTCTAGGCTGAGTATTTGTATGACAAGTCCTGCCTACAGCAAATCTCTATGACTGAGCTGCAGATCTCTAAAAATAAGATTTCAAATTGGAATGTTTATGCAAGTCTTAACACTTGTGGTGCCAGAGCATGTTGCCATAATACTAAGTGGAATAACAGAGTTTTGTCACACTGCATTGAATTTCTGACCGCTATTTCATCTTGTGAAACAAATTGATCCTTGAACATTAAGGCCATAAAGGATTATCTGAATAGAAATGTTTTCTGGATGTTTGCAATGAAACTCAATATGCTACATGATTCAAGTAACCAATCAATCAATTCATTATTGTGATCAGTTTGTAAATGACAGTGCAAAAGCAAAGTGCAAAGCAGAAGCATCATCAAACAAAACTGTAGGCAAAACCAGGGGATTTTTTACCTATGCCTTTGTCTTACACTTCACAGATGAGAGTTTCTAAAGAGCAAAAATATACAAAACCCAATAACCATGTGTAGCAATTAAATCCTCCAGTTCTGGGGTATGTTATTTCTAATGCACAGCAATGTGAAATAGTGGAGCATTTCTGGGTTTTCCTTCTCTAACGGGAGCTATCAGTGGCCAAGAACAGCAGTTATGGAAAATATGTTAAGGGTAGATGTGCTGTCTCTGTTACAGCAAGGTGGGCTGATGCTCAAAGCCCCTCCGGCTGTACAGGAACCAGAGGGAACAGGAACTACTGAGATACGCTGATACATTTATGCCTCCATGACACCAACACGCTGAATCACCTCTGGATCTTTTTCTTACTCTGTTGATCATGTTACTGGAGTTGTTTGGATCATTCTTCATCTTAATGGAAATTATGTTGGGGAACAGAGCCAAGATCACAAGAGCCAGAGTAGCTGAAGGAGCAACAGCTCGGCTTGCCTCTCCCTCTTCATGCCCTGGGCTTCCTTGCTGCAGCCTGGGATATATGCCACAGATTTGAATCCCAGGAGGCTGGAGTGACTCACCCACAGTGACCTGTATAAAGGTTTAAGACTCGCCCTCCCTCCCTATGGAAGAGTTTGTCTGGGAATGTAGTTATTTTGACTTTCTAACATGTGGCTGTGCTTGGGGCAGGCGAGGCTGCTGCACTGCCTGAATTTAGACTTTCTCCAGAGCCTGGAGAGAACTACATGCATGCCCTGCACAGAAACAGGCACTGAAAGGCACTGCCTTCAATCTAGCGGTAGACACCATCATGCCTTTGATGTAAAATGGTGCTGTAGAAGGAAAAGTAGCCCAGTTCTGAGGAGCCTGAATTCTGTCCCTCTCTCCAGAAAACAGAGGGCAGAGCATCATTGTTTGTGCTGATAAAGCCCATTACCCAAGAAGTGAATGTACTGGTGCCAAGCACTGTCTTGAAGGGTACAAATGATCCATAATCCAACAACCATTATGGAAAAGTGTCTGTGATATCCCTTGTGAAGAGACTGTATTTGTTTCTCTGAAATGAGGTGCTTTTTGCAGGACTACCCTTAGACTATAAGTATTCCTTCTTTTATGAGTATTTCTGCAGTAGCTTACCCATGGCAGAGTTTATGACAGAATGCAGTAATTTATATGTCAAACCTCTCAGGAGAATCTCCTTTTGGAGCTATCCTGTATTTCAGATAACTTGACCTTCTTTCTGTGTGCTCCACAGATTCAGAGATGAAGGTCCTTTTGGACTTAGAGATTTCAGTCCCTAAATCTGATAACCAATGTAGGGAAGGTAACCTTGTATGAGGTGAATTTCCTGAAGGGAAAATTTTCATTGTTTTGAGCAACAAAAACTCAATGAGTTGCTAAAAGAACTGTTGCTGACTGTTTTCTCTGATAAGGTCCAAGGCAGAGCTGAGTTTCAAAACTGGAGAAGTCTTTCTTTGCTTTTTCTGCTCAACACTCCACAGAGAAACTTTCACCTTTTGTCCTTACCCCTCAAATGAAATCCCAGCACTCTCAGTCAGGTGATCCACTTTGATTCACTTGCAAAGTGAAATCAATAATCTCATTTAAAAAACTTGCTGAAGGCAGGGAATCGCCCTCATATTGGACATGCTATCAGAGAAGCATCTTCCATTCTGGATGCAACCTGACCTCCAGTCTGTAAGGATAACTAGCTTGAGAAAGCATGAGGGATTTAGTGGCAAAATCAAATGCATAAAGAGATTGTGATAAGAGCTATGTACGGTTACCCAGGAGCTATTAGGATTATATCACATTTCAGTTATTCAGTCACACACTTTTTCCACAGATTTTTTATATAATTGTATTTGAGCCAATATACACAGGATAATATAAGGTATAGATAGGTAAATCTGTTGACACACTGAAAGCATAAGTAGCAAAAGACATGGTGTTTCTATTGCTTGCCTCATTATACACAGATGACAGCCAAAGTCATAGTGTCTCAGTGAAGTCATGGGTTTCTTTGATTATCACTGAGAAAATGTCCATTTCTGTTTTTCAGAAGGCTATTTCAGGAACTGCTGCAGAAGAAAACGAAACCAGGTGAAGCCTGAATGCTATATTTTGGGGTCCTAGTGCAGAAACCCATCTCCCTCTCCCCCTCCTCCATCCCCAATTTTGTTGATAAGTATGAATACTCACTGCTAGTGTCATGGCAGAGGACACCTGTTTTCACAATGGGAAATCACACTGTACCTGACTTCCACTCTGTGTCTGGTTGTCGTCCTTTAGGGAAAAAATAAAAGAGTTTTCCAAAGCTAGATTTGGGACCAGACATGTATATTTTATAATAATCCCTAGTAACGTATCAGGTGTCCTTTTAGATTTAAAGAGTGTAGGATTTCATAGAGTGACTTCATCTCCTGAGGCCTTAAGAAGTGCTCATCGATAGAGTAAGTGGCATCGCCACTGAGGGAAATACAACACTCAGAGATAAAGGAGAGTGCCCTATGAATCTGCAAATGATTAGATCTACTGAGGCACAATCTCCACCTCTCCAATTACTATCTTGTGGGAGGATGCAGAGTCCCATGCACTTCCCACGCTGCAATTGAAGCCATGCAGCCCAAGTGGCCCCAGGAGAGTAACTCACCACATTTGTCAGCCATCAGATCTGAGGAGCCCCTTGCTGATCCTGAGGAGTCACGTGAAGCCTCATAGCACATGATACAGGAAGAGCATTTGAACTCTGTGGTCCTCGTTGCTCAACCCCCCTGAGTCTAGTGGAGTTTGGTACCTCCCTGTTTGCTGTGACTTTGAGGTCCTTCATACACCACGTCAGTTCTTAAGATAGGAAGTCAAGCTGGCAGCTGATGTAAACCAGTAGAGCCACTGGTGGGCAATGGGACAGATTCCTCAGCATAGAGTCATGATTACACGTTCTCTGGATGTTCTGCTATGCAAACACTCTGCCTCCACTTTGCCTGTCTGTAGAATGTTCACTTGTTTGTTTTTTTTATTGAGCCAATGTTGACTTCATCATTTGAGGCACCAGCAAGAGCTGTGCACACATGGGAAGGTCAGGGGAACTTCAAAGGCAGTTGCTTGTGAGTGTGCAGAGCTCTTTTAAAAATAAAAGGTAAGAGCTAGGGGGATGTGAGGGCAGCTACAACAACAGGGAGGCAATGGAGAGCATGGAAGCAACAGGGTCTGTTCAGTTTTAACTCCTGGAGCTCCAGCCTAATATGTTTTTACATCTGTTGGGGATTCCATGTGGCTTACAGTCCCAGGTGGAGCAGGCTGTGGCCCAAAATGCAGATTGCAGAAGCACCCGAAATACAGATTGCCAGATGTTAGTCAAGCACCTCACTGCTCATAAAAGCTTACCAATTTTTGTTTTAAGAATGAAAAAGCAGTGACACAACTCATTAATATTAGACTTCTGACTTGTGTCTAGAGGTATACCTCTTTTCTCAACAGGTGATATCTGCTGCTTGGAGCTGCAGACATCTGAGGTAGCAGTGGTCTTAAAATGAGTGTTGTCTCATTGTTGATCTCTGCTTGTGCCAGAGCCCTGGACAGCCAGGCCTGGGAGGGGAAATTGGATTAAACTGAGCAGAAAGTGGAGAGACCATCCTGGAGGCAGAGCCACTGCCATCCCCACCATATATTCTGTTGGCAACAGACTCCAAGCCTGGGTCTTAGGGTTCTTTCTTGACCCTGGAGAAGCCTTGAGTCAGATTTGGGTGGTTCCATTGGTCTAAGTATGTCATTCAGTCTCAACCTCTTAGCAGGTTCAGTGGCACTTTGATATGAATCGGAGCCAGGGAAATGTTAAATTGGAATCTGTTTATTTCTTTTCTATGGTGATAAAAGATGAGCGGTGCATAAAACTTTGTTCCCACTCTAGTGCAGGAAGTGAACAAATTCAATTTCACCTGAGAGCAGCCAAGAAAAAGGAGCTGATTTTGTCTTTGAAGCCTAAGCATTGATCATAAAATATATGATACTATTACAGTGCTTGCTTTCTTCAGGTGCATGAAGGGAGTCTTTGTAGCCACAAAGTAAGAGACATCCTGTTGTTGCTTGGTTATTTCTTGTTGTACAAGGCGACTACTCCTATTTATAACCTGTGAAATGTTCAGCCACTGGAGTTTTCTGCCTGGCTGATTCTGAATTAATTTACAGTGAACATTAGTCTTGTGATTTACGGACTGCCAGATTCCCTGAGTAGGATAACTGCCTCAAAGAAAGCTTCTCACCCACAGGAGGGCTCAGACAGAGAGTTTCACTTGTCTCTGCCAGCTTTGGTCTGGGATCTTGAAAGAAGGAAAGGGCAGGTAGGTAGGATGTGGCAGGCAAAGCAGCAGTTTTGGCACTGCAGACAGCATTTGCTTTGGGTGAAAGGTCTAACATAGTCTCGCTCCTCTCTCTTCTTAGTACCGGGTGCCTCCCTTGACAATGTGGGTTCTGTCCAGCCCAAAGGGAAACTGAAACTTTTATATAAGAAAATTCATGAAATGGTTTGCACATTTATAGCTCAAGGGCTTGTGCCTGCTCCTCTTAGGACCTGAGGTGGAATGTCTCTGTTCGGGAGCCTGGATCTAAGGTCACTCAGGCATTACTGTTGATTTACACAGGGATATAAAAGCAGAGTCAGATCCCACAGCCTTCAAACCCTTGGGAACTAGTTCTCTTATTTGGTTACCTGGTGTGGTGTCAGCATTGTGCCTTGAGGAGACAATGGCTCCAGCGGAGCATCACCCAAACGAACTCCATCTTCAGTGACTAATTTGGCAAACACAACACCTTTGATGATTTAACATTGTGCTCAGAAAGACAGTAACTACTTCTGGCTTGAGAATAAAGTAAAAGACGGGGAAAGAGAATGACTTGGGCTTGATCCTCCCTTACATGCTTAGAGCAATAGTCCTCCCTCCTCCTCCCTGTCCCACTCCCTGCTCTCCTCCCTGAGCTGCAGGGAGCAAGTAAAGCAGCAGGTTTTTCAGCAGCCTGCATATGGTGAGGCAATATGTTGTCATACTCCAACTAGGTACTTAGAAATGCCTCTATAAGGTATCAATATCACAACTGATGCTAGTGGGCACTTGTGCTGTTAGTTGTGAAAGAGAGGCAAAAGGCTGAGTTACAGACAGAAGACCTAACGCAAATCTGCTTGTCCAGTTCAGATGTGAAATGTGATTATTGCACAGAATGAGCTGCTCAGGATCCATGTGTCCTATGCAACTGTGTACAGTGCTGCTGTGTCAGGACTGGCAGTGGGGAGGCTCTACAAGCTCCAAGTCCATGTCAGTAAAACAAAACAAAAGTGAGGGCTGCTGGTGAGTTTACCGTCCTGAATTCCCATAGCACTGGAAATTGGAGGATCTGATCAGATGTTTATGATAGTTCATTGTTAGTGCATTTAAAGAGGTGAACATCACGTGTGGTAAGAGAGATTACATGGGATAACTTCACTTACTAATACAGCTGGATGCAATCAACTCATGGGAATTTCTTCCAAAACCATTTGCCAGGGCTATGGCAGATGCCCAGGACTCACAGGACTACTTTGTGGATGAAAAGGCCTTGCCATTTAAATCCTTCAGGAAATGATCTCACTTCCTCCTGGAAATTTTCAAGACTGAAGGGCAGTTGCAATTTTTTGGCCAACTTACATGTCTTCCATTTCCAGGTGTTTGAGCATCTCATGAGACTCAGCTGCACGGTCTGCCCAGCTCCCTCTTGGGAAAAAAGTGTTCATAATGATCTTTTGCCAGATTCCTAAGAGCTTGAAGTCTAAGAAAACATGGCTATAGGCCTGGACACTGATCAGATTAGGTGCTAAAAGGCAAAATTGGAAGCAGAAAAACTGAGAATATTCTCACTGCTTTGTTATTCAAATCAGGCAAAAAATGCTGTGAGTCTTGGAGGAAATTTTATTTAGAGCACTTTTTCTAAATCAAGGTGGTGGGCATAACTTGAAAGAATTTAGTGGCCAACCTTTAGAAATTTCACGCATTGCTTTAGCTTGTGCTTTAACTGTGTTTTCATTGTCTGGGCAAGTTTTCACATCACAGAAACTAGGACTTATTAGAGTGGCTGGCTCATCCCTATAAATCATCTCTTGTCAGTGGATTAGGCTTTGATAAACATATGAAATACGCTATTTTATAGAAGAAGCCTAAAGACACTTCTCCCATTGCCTATTGCTAGGAATTTTTTTTCTCCGACTGCCAATTATGAACTTATTTTCATTAGTGTAAGAATGTCTTGCTTAAAAAACCAATTTTCTGACAGGGTTCTTCTCCTGTCTGAGGTAACATCAAATGAATAGACCTTTGCAAGGTATCATCTTTCTAGCCTGTATATATAAAGTATCCAGCAGTTTGAACCAAAGCAATCAGTCGCACCAAATAAGCCTGTTTTGGTGGACTTCAGCCAGGCCATTAACATAAGAAAGAAAATATGTGCTTATTCAGATTCTATTCATGGTCCTTATTTCGTAACTTCTAAAGAGGGAATTGCTTGGATAATGACAGTAATAATATATTAGTAAAGTTACTTGTTGTAATCTTCAATGTGATCTGACAACAGAAAAATACAGCACTCTGTCAGGTGTCTTGAAGTGTGTGTATGCATGTGTAAAGGTGTATCTGCCACAGACACCGTGGGAACCCTGGCTAAAAATGCTGTTCAGTGCTCAGTGATGTACAGTTCAGAAAAATATTTTCCTCTTTTTTTCTTCTTTTGCTTCTCTTTTCTTTTCTTGGCCTTCTTCACTGCCAGCCTGAAAACCTCCTCTCCAGTTTTCTAGTTCAGCACTGTGGTCTCTGTCCTCAGAAACCTCTGCAACAGTGAAATCCCTGTAGAACACCACGGTTTTACCACCACTCCCATAGGAGTGCTGCTTGTATAGAATTTATGTGGATTGCCACCCAGCACTTAGTGCATAGCCACAGAGGTAGCTCAAAAAAAAGGCTACCAAAAAACCCCAGTGGGCTGCAATAAAAAAGATTCAAATCTATGTAACAGTACCCAGTAATATTGTCTGTATGCTGGCAAAGGCAACATATTCACTAACTTGACTTGCATTTCTTTAAAAATAAATGTCCAAGTAACTTTTTAGTGGCAGGTTTTCATATAATTCTTCTGTATGGTACTGAAAACATAGGAATTCAAATAAAGCAAGAGCTCTTTGATGTGTTTTCCTCTTCAATATCCTAAGTTTTGTTTAAATAGTACAGCTTGAGGTTTTCTGATATCTACCTATATGGTTCAGCTGCTGTATGTTTTCTTGTACAAGAGATTACTCTTTTTGTAAGGATTTTTTTCCTGTCATTGCCTATAGCAGATGATTAGAATTTGACATCTGGAAAGATGTCGATCTACAACTATTCCTTGTCTTCACTCACAACAATCTGTTTTAGAATTAGCTCACTTATAAACTGCTACAGATGTTATTTTCCTTCATTAACCTTCTCGCAAAATAATAAGCGAGCATGGCCCTTCTGAGGTGCAGGTTTCAGCACCTGCAGGTACAAGGGGTGGTTAAGATTGGAGAGACAGCTAAGCCTGTCCACATCTCTCAAACCTTCCAGGCAGTTGAGTTGTGGTTTGGGCATCTGGGCTGACTTTCAAAGGCAGCAGGCTTTGCTCCGGTGGGGCACTGCACTCCAGTTAGTGGGCTGGTCTGGAGAGCACCATGCAGTCTTCAAATACAGGAACCCAGCCCCACAGAGGCAGATGGGGGGCACAGGAGAGGAAGCTCACTGCCACTGACTTAAGAGTTGGACTCGGTGATCCTTGTGGGTCCCTTCCAACTCCATTATTCTGTGATTCTGTGAATATAATCACTGTGAGTACCTTACAGGTATAATTCATCGTGCACGTTAATAAATTTAAAGGCTGCATTTTTGTTCTTTCACTGATTCAGAACATAGTTTTCTTAATCTATGAAGCATTATTCACCCTTGCACACTGTGCTGCTTCTCAGATTAGTCAGGTCCCCAGGACTAGGTTTTTTGCTGTATTAGGGAAACTTCTCCAGGAAACTCCATATGTTTTAGATTGTACAGAATCTTCTCAATTGTCCCTGTGTTAGAGAGGGAAGGGCAGAGTGTAGGATTTGGGGCAAGGTTTGAAATAGGGGTAAAAGTAGGGATTATTAAGGATGAAGACTTAGAGTAACTTAAAACCACCACCTTAGAAAATGAAACATCCCAAAATAAAAAGCAAAAGACTTTTCTGGGCACTGGTGGCCATGCCTTTTTGCCACCTGGTGTAATGGACACACAAAAATGGGCATGTGGAAAAGAGTGTTTCTGACTAAAGGATTCTTGCTTTATTTTCAGAATGGAAGTGGTGAACTCAACATAAATATGTACCAAGTTTAGCCATGCCAGACTTAGGCTCTGATTCAATCCTGTCCTGGATTAAAGAAGCAGAAGACACTGTAGATATAGTTGCACTGTAAGGTCTGGCGTTTCACCCTAGGATCATCCAGACAACGACCTTTGGTAAACTTAGGGCTTTCTTCAGTATTGCATTCTCAGCAGGAGTGAATCATCTCTCATGAGTCACGTGTGTTGCTCTCCCTCTGCAGACTGACCAGGTCTGGCTCTCCTTAGGGAAAGACAGCTGATTCATAAATGGCCAGACTCAAATGGAGCTCAGCAGCTGCCACATTTGACCTCCAGAGTCAAACAGGGCCAAAGAGTTTCTCTTGCCTCAGGTCTGATGACTTGTAGTCAGTTAAAGTCTCTTCTGTTCTTACAGGCTGAGATGGCATGGCCATCTCTTTTCCAGATTTGCACAGGCATCTTCAGTTTCTGATGTGTGGTATGACAAAGCATGTTTATGTATGGTGAGGCTTGTAAAGTGGGCAGAAGTGCTTCAAGCATTATGCTTGAAGGCATGCCCCATCCATAGTAATTACTTAATTACTGGGGAAATCATATACCAAGTCCATATAATACACATCGAGAACTCTGGCTGGATTTGAAGCACAAATAACATAATCAACTCCATTTGATGAGATGGAAACAAAGTAATGAAAAAAGATTGAGTCATTTATTAAACATGCTACTGTGGGTGTAATAAATTTGTCAGAAAACACAGAGCACAGATGATAAGCATTGCTGCTCTGGAAAGAGCCAACAAATTCCTGTGCACTCAGAGTTTTGATAGGGAACTCAAAACTCATAAGGCCAAGCTCTGGGCTGGCTATTTTGCAACAAGCCAAGAACTTATTTTTGGTCCTAGTTGCATTTAATGGAGAACAGGCTCAGAAACACAATTTAAATAACCCTTCCACTACATAGTTTGTATTTGTGTTATACATTGCTGCTATTACTCAGTTCCCTGAATATTGCAGTTGAGTGAGCACATTAGAGCATGTGAAGCATGGCATTCAGGATCATGTTGTTCCTATCCAAATTAATACTGATTAAGGAATATTACAACATTCTTCAAGGCAAAGATAATGGGAAGGATTAAAATGTTTACTTATTGCAGCCTCAGTTGTGAGGCACCAGGACACAAAAGGAGCAAGTTTTTTCTATCTTCTAAGAAGTTCCCAGGGTCATCAGTTGTGGAGTTGATACCCCTGTGCAAGTGGGAAAGGGAGCACTGGGCAGGGGAGTGATCAAGTCCACTTTGATAACTCCTCCTGACGGAAAAGGAAGAAAATCTGCCCACCCTTTGCCAACGTAACAAGAAATAGAGTCTGATTACTACTTTTCCTGAGAAAAACAGGTCCAAGTCTAAACGAAGTATCTCCCCAAAGCAAAGGTCTGGATTGATTCAACCATTCCCAAAAGGCAGAGCAGCTGGCCACACAGGTATGCAGCACTTCCTATGCCTGATGCCATCTCTGCTGAGGTTAGCAGTCAACAGGTTGGAGTCAGGTCTTTCTGGTGGAATCTTTCTAGCCATGTGGGGTAATCAGAGTTCTGTATGATGACTAGTGGCCAACAAACAATAACCAAAGTATATTTTTATTGACTAATTAATTACACACCTCTCACTCAGAGGAGCTCTGAGGCTGAGTATGTGAGCAGGATGGCATGTGCATTGGAGCTGGCTGAGGTTTGCACTGTGGCAGCTGCAGCAGCATGCTGATGCCTGCATTACTTCCCTCCCATCCTTGCACGTACCCTCTCCTGATCCAAGTGCTTTGACATTCCAGTGTGCTGCCCCAAAGCCAGCCAAAGCTGATGCTGCTGATGTGAAATGGTTGTGTTTGATCCCACTGGCTGCAAAACATGCAACACCCCAGCCATGGGGAGGCTTTCATTCCTGTACTTCTGCATTCCTCCTTGCATGTCCAGGGTGAGGGCCTGGGATAAGAAGCCTTTGCTCCATCAAAACTGATTCAGAGCACAGTATGGACTGAAAATTAGTTATTCTAAGTCTCTTATTTCAGCCCAATATAGAGCAGGTGTATTTTTATTGAGAAAAAACTGTGGAAATATTTGTGCTTAATACCTAAGTGCTTTGCTCTTCATAAGCACAGACATGGTAACTGCATATGGTAAAGAGCTGCCATGCACAAACATATCAGACTACAGTGGAGTTTTTGCTCTCAGTTAACCCTCTGGATTTACTGTTGTGCCTCCTTACCACTTTTTGTTATCAGAAGGGGTCAGAGATGTGGTATCAGAGCCATCAGCTCAGGCTGTGGTTGTACATCTGACAGCAGGCAGCTCAGATTGCCATCAGCTCCCTCAGTGCACCTGGCAACACATGCATTGTACAAATGGGTAGAACAAGTCAAAATTTTAAATAGGCAAGTAGGAATGGAGCTCCAGCCCCTGTAATGGTGGGCAGGAGCTCATATCACTAATTGGCACTTCTCATCTTCTACTCTTTCTCCTCAGTATGCCCCACATCACCATGATAGCGAAGCACTGATTATTGACTTCAGTGGAAGTGTGGCACCCTGTGTGGCATGGACCTGAATGCTTTACAGAGCTCCTGGGTGTCAGAGCTGAGGCATGCTGGAGAGCATTTTCCACTGCCCTTGGACCAGTGCTAAACAAAACTGCTGTTCTTTGAGTGTCTTGAGTGGGATCTCTGTGCATATGTATGCAAATAAGCTGTTAAGAATTAATAATCAGCCATTTTTTGGCTTTAGCAATAGAGGAGAATATGTGCATTGCATGTGAGGTTGGTACCTGCTGAGACAACTGTCTTGTTTTTCGCATTTCTTAGGGGTTTTTGATATCTCCTGCTGATAGTGTTAATAAACCAGAAGGGAATTGCACAGGCAGTGCTGCCAGACATACAAATGGAGATGTTATTTTGCAGGAAAAATGTGTGATGCTGGGATACATTTGCACATTCTGTCAGTCACTTTGCCCACCTTCACATGCAATACTAACCAGGTAAAAGACAACACACAGAGAAAAATAGGGATGACAGCAAATTGTGGTGGTGGGGTGAGATCACCTACTTGAATATTAGGACTGTCATTCAGAGGGGCTTCAACGATCCAAGCAAATGGACTGATAAAAACCTTATGAAGACTAACAAAGACCTGTATCTAGAACAGAACAAACTCACATAACAAGACAGGTTGGGGACCAAATGCCTGGGGAGCAGCTCTGTGGAAAAGGAGTGTACAACCTGTGAGCAACAAGCTGCCAAGAAGCCAGCAGAGGACATGATGCCTTTCTAGATGGCACTTATGAGACCTCTTGAGGAGCAGTGTCCAGTTTTGCACAGAGAGGGGCAAAGTCAGCAGACAAGTACCGAAACCATTAGGGGGATAGAAATGTAACAGATGAGAAGCGGATAAGAGAGATGAGCTTGTGCAGCCTGCAGAAGAGCAGATTAAGATGGAGAAATAATTGCAGGATCCCATTAGCTGATGGGAGGTTATAGAGAAGGGAGAGCTAGACTCTTCTACAAGGTACAGAAAGGACAAGATGAAATCATCACAAGATGCAACAAGTCACATTTGGGTTAAGTATCAGGAAAGAAAATTGCAGTGAGAGTGGTTCATCACTGGAACGTGTTGCCCTGGAGGTGGATAGACCTCCATCTTTGGAGGAGGTCATAGAATGGTTTCGGTTGGAAGAGACTTTAATAACCATCTAGTTCCAAGACCTCTGCCATAGACAGGGATGTTACCCATTAGATCAGGCTGCTCAGAGCCCCATGCAACCGGGCCTTGAACACTTCCAGGCATGGGTCATTCACAATTTCTCCAGGCAACATTCCCCCTTGTCCTATCACTCTCTGCCCACAGAGAAAGTAATTCTCTTTCTTTTCTTTAAGCCCCTTTCAAGTACTGGAAGGCTGCTATAAGGTCTCCTTGGAACCTTCTTTTTTCCAGGCTGAACAGCCCCAATTCTGTCATCTTGTCTTCCTAGGAGCAATGCTCCATTCCTCTGATCATCTTTGTGGCCTTTCTCCGGACCCACTCCAACAGGTCCATGTTCTTTTTTATGCTGAGGACAAAGACCTGGATGCAGGTAGGGTCTCAAGAGAGTGGAGTAGAGGGTAAGAATCACCCCCCTTTACTGGCTGGCCATGCTGGTTTTGTTTCAGCCCATGATCTGTTTGGCTTTCCAGACTGTGAGCACACATTGTTGGCTTGTGTCCAGCTTTTTTTCTACAAGAACCCAAAGTCCTTCTCCGCAGGGCTGCTCTGAATGGGTTCTGCTCCCAGTCTGTATTCATGTTGGGGATTGCTTCTACCCAGGTACAGTACCTTGCACTTGGACTGGTTGAGCCTAATTAAGTTAATGTGGGCCCACTTCTCAAGCTTGTTCAGGTCCCCCTGGATGGCATCTCTTCCTTCTTCTGTGTCAACTGCACATGTGAAACTGATATGTTCAGAGGTCAGCCCTAAGCAACCTGCTCTCACTGTGAAGTTGGCCCTGCCTTGAGAAATGGGTGAACTCCAGAGGCCCCTTCCAGGAATATTTACTCCATGGATGAGTTGTTTAGACAGTCCCTTTCCATTCCACTTGCAGCTTGCAAAACTCAGTCTTTTCTCCTTCCTCTAGCTTGACCTTCATGTGTGAGAAGTACCTTGGCTTGTATGCCTTGGCCTTGGGATGAAAAATTCAGTTTAGTCTTCAGTCAGGTCTGCATGTTCACACTGCTGCACATCTGGTCAGACATGTGTGTCTAGGGGTCATGTGGTTCTGTCCACTTGTCACCATTACTGCAAGGATAACTTGAATTGAGGAGCTGCTTCTGACAGCCACATTGCAGCCACTGATGGAAACGCAGTACTAGTAGAGACAGTAGGATCTTGAAGTTGCTCACAGAAACTGCTGTGAGTTATAAAATATGATTGTTTTCAATCACTTCATCCCTCAGAAGGTGTCTACAGCTATTCTCAAAGCCCAGATTCTCATTTCAAGTAGATTAATAAGCTTTTCTGTCATCTTCAAGATAACATCGATAAATCAGGATCTGGCCATTCTGGCAGAAAAGATAACAAACATTCCTGTTGTCTTTCCAAACAGAATGTCAGCTACTGTTAAAATTGTTACTGGTTTTCTTCAAAATTGCTATTGTCTGTCCTTCTTCAGTTTAACTGCATTTCCTTATCTCTTATCATCTGTATGAACCCTCACCCTCTCTCGGTTGCCAAAGGCATCTCAATGATATCCACTATGGGATGAAGATGCACATAAATATACATATAAATGCATGTACAATCTGGGGAGTGTCATCAACCAGCCCTCCATAGCTGATTACTCCAGCTGCTGGAAAGCTTTAAGCCTCAGCAGAGCCATGAAACTGCTGGTTTCTGGGGGAAGAAAGTGGTGGCACTTACAGTGGTGTTAAGTTCATCACAGGCCTCCCTTGAATAGGGCTTTGGTCAATCCCAAAATGAAGAGGTCCCAGTGTCAGAGGGTCATGGATGGCAGGCCGGAAATTTTCCACACTGCTCTGTCATGGTATTGCCACAGAGGCGCTGCCATCTCCTTGGGCCAAACCACCCCAGGAAGCCAACACAGCTCTGCTCATCACCATCCTCAGGAACTGCATGCAGCCCACTGGCAAAGGGGCATGTTCAGCTGTAGGCAAACGTTGTGATAACCAACAACATGAAGCTCATTAACAGCTTGCAGAGACCTGACTATTTCAAATGCAGTGCTCCAGAGGCAACAAATACTGTTTAAACACAGTCTGAGAAAATGACTGCTTTTCCGAAGATCTTCTTTCACCATCCTCCACTCTCTTTCCTATCAATGCTTTTCCTGCAGAGGTGCCAGACACCTTCTAGGTCAGTGCTTCTCCTCTCCACTTGCTGTTTTCTCAACTATCTCTTTGAAGAAAGATCCAGAGGGACCTCCCTCCTCAGGCCTGATGGTGGGACTGTCACTCACACCTTTGGTTTGTCCGCCTCTCCTCTGTGAAATAAGACTCTTGTCCCCTGAGAGCTTCTGGGCATGGCTTGTGGCTCTCCCTGGGAAAGAACGGCAACTGTTTATCCTCATAAGTAAATAGCACTTCTAAATTCAGAAAAATAGTCCTCAGGAAAGGGAAGATGCAGAGTGCTATTTCAGCAGAGTTTGGTGACATGGCTGGGCTCTCTGCTTTAACCTCTGCCCCAGCAGCAAGGAGTGGGTGAGGATCACTGGGTTTTTTCAGGAAATTCTTGAAGCATTTGAAGAAACAGCCATCATCCTGAGCTGGAGGTACAGGCCAGCTCCTTGGCAAGTCAGGCTCTGGCTCTGCAATCATGTCCAGATGTGCTGGGAACAGCAGAAAAAGGATAAAGTTTTCCCCAGTTAACTTCTTTGAAATCATCATTAACTGACTACTCCACCCAAGAAGCTGTTTACGGAGTTTTCCCCACTCTTCCCTGGGACCCAGGAGTCCTGGTGGGAGTCAGAGGCTGTCTGCTCACATCTGCAGCGTATTGTGCCTTCCTGCATGAGGCAAGTGGGGAAACACAACACCTGTTCTCCCAAACACTGCCCCCACGCCTCCATCCTTCCCCTCTGGGGACATTCCCACAGCCAGCTCTCAGCCTGAGCTCTGTTGTGGTGAGCTCACCTCTCATTTAGGGTGTTAAAAGGTTTCTAAATCTGAGTGAGTTTTTTTTCTTGCAGTTTCCCCTAAGGTAAACACCTCAATTTCAGTCTGAGTCATATCTCTTTACACCACTTGTTCTGACATGCTGGTGTAAGCGGTGTGAAGTACCTGTCTCTGACTGGATGCTGCAGCCCAGCATCCCACAAGTGTGAAAGCCTTAAAAGTGATATAACAGCCCAGGAGCTGAAGCTATCCAGTATTTTTAAGACTGAGATGCCAGCAACAACTCATCATTATAGAGGAGAAGGCTCCAGGGAGAACTTACTGTGGCCTTTCAGTACTTAGAAGGGCAGCCTATAAGAAAGATGGGGACAGACTTTTTTTTCAAAGCCCATTGCAATAGGAAAGGGGTAATGGTTTTAAACTGAAGGAAGGTTGATTTAGATCCAATAAAAGGAGGAAGCTTTTTACAATGAGAGCAGTAAAACACTGGAATAGGTTGTTCAGAGAAGTTGTGGATGCCCCATCTCTGAAAACATTCAAGGTCAGGGTGGGTGGGACTCTGAACAACTTAATCTAGTAGATGTCCCTGCTCATTGCAAGGGGATTGGACTAGAAGACCTTTAAAGGTCCCTTTCAACCCAAACTATTCTATATTTAGCATTCCAGTGATGGAGAAATGCCATACTGATTTCCATAATACCACAGAGCAAGGACGACTCTCCCACTCTGCTGTAGCTGCTTTATGGGAATATTGGCAGGCCACACTAAGTTATAGCAGCCTTCACATAGCTGTGACTTCTGCCAGGGCATCACTTTTGCATTAGCAGCATGGGATCAAGGGTGCACAAGTCAGGTGGCCTCCAACTGCAGCCTGAACTTTTCTTGCTCATCTCTACATCACTGGTTTTATCCAACCATAAGCTATTCCTTCCTTGGTTTCTCTTGTTTCAACCTGTCTTTCTTAGTCAAAAGCTGTTTACTGCAAACTCACTTGGGCTCCTCATGGAGGGCGTTGAAGGAGAAGTGCCCAGGACACAGAAGCTGCCCTGAGTGCAGTCCCAAAGAGAGTGGTGAGACAGCATACCTACTGCTCCTCACATTGGAGGGAAAGCACAAGTATCCTGCACCAGTAACCCTTTGGAGGGTATAGAAGAGGGAAGCTCCCAATGAGAGAAGTACAGCAAAGGAGAGGGAAGGCCATATCACCACCAAGAAAGTGAGGTGGCTTTTTGTGCTTATGTGTCTACACTCAGCAGCAGTCCAGTGAGAGCTAAACTTGATATAGCCAAATGGTGCTACAAAGTGAGCATTAGGAGCCCAAAGTCAGAAGATCGGAGCATCTTCTCATGCCTTGCCACCTTCCAGGAGACAAGAATTTACTCCATCTGTGAACTCAGAGCCTTGCTTTTCTCATCTCTGGTTCCTGAGCCAGCTCTTCACAGGAGTGCCTTGGTGGTGTGCAGACCAGGACCTGGTCCACGCTCTGCCTTCTGACAGCTGTGGACTTACAGCAGCTATTTTCTAGTCCCATGCACAGCCATCTCTGGCCATAGGCTCAGGAGCAGCAATAGTATTACATTAGATCAATATCACACAGATTAACTCTGTTCCCAAGGTCTTATTTAGAGAAGGATTGAGAAGATTTTCATACTGGCTTGTGTTTCTTGCAGCTGATCCCTCACAGTCTGGTGTTTCTCTTGATTTCTTTGCTTCCCTTGTGAAGCTTGCCAGGTTTTCTGAGCTACTTCAGAAGCTAATTGGCCTGGATTTTGCCTTTCTCCCCTTAAGTAGACTTAGTCATGACTTTCTTCTCTTGTGCATGCCAGTGTGACTTCAATGGCAATGCTAAGCCCACACATGTTGCTCTTTTAACTTTGTCTGTTGTGTGATGCCATTTTTCCAAGGCAAATGGAAGACATTTTGGCTTGCCACTAATGCAGCAGGTGTCCCTGGGATTTCTAGTGAGTGGAACAAATAGACTTTTCCTTGCTATTTATTTGATTTTGCAGTCATTTAATTGTTCTTTCTTAATTTAGAAGAGGTGAAGAAGAGAGTCCAATATACAGAGCTCATTTTGTTACTAAACACTAACATTCCCAGGACACTGCTGGTCATCAGTGACAAACTGAGTGGAAGTCTCAGAAATACAGCCCATGTTTGGTCTTCTTTTATCTACAGGGACCCTTTAGCTTCTTGGATTTATTTTCTGAAGCTTATTCTCACATTAGCCCACCCAGGGTCACCTTCATAAAATAGATTGTCCAAATAGGTGGCATATATTGGCATATATTGACTTTTACAAGTCATTGACTGTTGTTCTCCCCTGACTTTTAAGGGCACTCATGCAGGCTGAACCTTAAACCCCTCAAACAAGAGAGATAAAGTCCAACTCCAAGTGCTGAAACCTGAGTATTACTCCTGGCCCAAGAAGAGGTGGCTGTGCTACCTCCAAGGCATGGAGGGAAACACAGAGACAGGCAGAGCTGGGGAGGGACTGGTGTTTTCCCCACCTCTCACCCTTTTGTCCCCATTTGGTGACCCTATCACTCCTCCCTTTGCTGTACCCCTGAATATGTAGCCTCATGGGAGCTGCAGCCTAGAAGCCAGATCCTTGCAAACTTTCAGCCCAAGGGGCCTGTTTTCCTGTCAGAAGACACATGCCAGAAATCTTCCTAAATAACTCTTATTTCAAGGAGTTATGGGCTGCAGTTCTGTGTCCTTGCACCCTTCCAGCAATCTTGGATTTTTCTGTAGCTGGGCACTAGAAAAACTAGATAGTAATTTGATTCTACAAGGTTTCAGTTTTGTCTGAGACCATAAGGAGGAGCATCATTATCCAAACAGCAGATTTACTGCCTGTTTATTGAGTTATGCACATCAGATACTTGAAGTGTCAGTATTTTGCCTATTAAACATTTGTCCTTGGGCTTGTCCTGGGTCGCTACTCAACTCCCATGGGAAATTTGGTGGCCTCATGGGGTGCTCAGTGGCTACTAGTGCATCCCAGGAGCCCTGTGCATGCATGGGGTCATGGAAGCAGGTCTGTGGATGCTGGAAGCCTGACACTGGGTCCACACAGTGGCTGTAAAGCACAAACAAAACCCGGTTAGTAAAAACCAAATAAGAAAAATTAAACAAACGGCTCGTTCTAAGGAAGTGCCATGACAGAGCACTGATTTTACTCAGAATTTTTTATCTTACACTTCTCTATGAAACAATTCAATTCCTTTCTCTTTACCCTGCCAGGACTGGAAGAGATGGGTCCCATGGGGCTTGGAAATGCACCCTGTTTCTCTGCTCCCTTCCTGCCTCTCAACCCTTCCTGCAGGCCTGATGCTGTGCCATGCTGTGCATCTGTGGGTGAAAGACAGAGCCCCTGCCTGAATAGCAGCAAGACAATGCAGGAACACTGATTTGTACCTTTAATGAAAGGTAAGACAGAAGTAGCATTTGCTAGGAATAGTCTTGTGACGCAGATTTCTGGTGTATATTTGGCTCATATCTGCTACAATAGTTTAATAGATATTTGCCATTAATGTACTTCTGTTAAGAAAAAAAAAGAAAAAAGAAAGAAAAAAGGAATAAAAGGAGATCATTCTTCAGAGAAAATCTTACCTTTTTCTGCACTTTTCCACCAGCCACTTTATTTGAAACCCACTGAGACAGTGATCTCGCTGAAGCTGTGGTGTTGCCCCACTTCTGAGGCCATCTACAGCTGCAGCTGCAGGGGTGGGTGAAAATGAGCCTGCCCAACCCTCTGTGCCACCATCAAACTGTGAGTGGGGCAAGAACCAGGCAATGCAGCACTGCAGAGACCATCATGTAGGGCAATAGGGGGACCTGGAGGCAGAGGGGCTGCAGCAGAACTTTCAAGGACATGGTGACCTGGATATTTTTTCCAGCAAACCCAATATCTTTATTAGCAGTCTGACAATGTGCCAAGTCTGTAGTTCTGTTCAAGAAGCAGAGATGTGGTCATTTAGTGAACTCACAGAATAGTCCAGACCCTTGCAGTGGCATGACTGTCCATGAAATACACTGATGGCAGCATGTAGCTGTTAGCCTCACACAGGAGAAGCAATGGATTATCAATTTCACTGCACACCCTGGTTGCATGAGGGTCTGTGTAAAGGATGTTCCTGTAAGATCCATAAAGTGCTGCCACTTCCCTAGCAAAAATGAAAAGAGAAAGAAAAGATGGGCAGAATATCGTTACATGGCACTGTAATGTAAGGCCAACTTTTCCACATAGACAAGGGGAAGCAAAACACTCTTTTCTCTCTTCACACTGGTGTTAAGGGATCTCACTTGCCCTGCCTGACTTCTGTCTGCCTGTCTCTCCTGCTGGGTTAAAGGCATATAGTTTTTCTGGTTAAAAACCATGCTTTAATAGTACCTCATGGAGGATCAGTAAGCACAGCTGGATCCTGCCAGTTTTATGCACAGGCACATATATACATGCACACACACATTTGTCTGGCTGTGTCTGGGGATGTGGTCTCCTCTTGAGACTTTTTTGCCATGTTTCTCTCCTCCTCCCCACCCTCTCACATGAGACTTGTGGCATGTGAGAGGATCCCCACATCATTATAGGATGAAAATCCCCTTCACATCAGCTCCCCTTCTCCTGTTTTTACTTAAAAGTTCTTAAGATACTTAATTTGGGGGAGTGGGGTAGGGGGTGGAAGAGGAATGTCCTTTTTGTATGAGATACACAAATTTCAGCCTGTAACTAAAAGAACAATCACACATGTGCCATTTGCACATGACCTAACCCAGAGTTTGTCTATGTTGCCAAAACAGGCTTTGCTGTGACTGATGTTCTCAGCTGCTGTTTTGTTTCTTAAAAGTCTGAGTCCAGGCAACGTATTTCAGTCCATCTGGGAGCTGCCAAGGATCAGTTTGAGAGACACCTGGAAGCTAGTTAGGATAGCACGGGGTTTGCTGCTGTTGTTTAAACATCTCTGGGCCAATATTTCCAAAAGCATTTAGAGACCTAAGTTTAGAGTGGGTAGGTGCCCAGCGGATTTTCAAGAAAACCCTCACTTCTTATCTGCAGATTGCAATCTTTAACTTTCTGGAAATCAATCCCTAAGTTGTGAGCTGGATAAAAGCAGCACCGTCATGACGGGCATTGTCAGAGTTCTCAGCGATGCCTGGGTGCAGCACCATGAGGCACGCCAGCTGAATATTTTCCCTGTGGAGTCGCACAGCTGGCTTGCCAGGACGAAGAACCACACTAAGACAGGCAGAGAGTGAGGAGCTGTGAGGGAAGGGCTTTTTGTTGATAATCTGGAAGGGCAAAAGTGTTTTGGGTCAGGACAGAGCTGTTGTGTTCCTTGACATAAGGCTGCACAGGAAGGGCAACAGTGTATTTTTAAAGATAAACAGCTAGGTCACCAATTAAGCTGGTGCCTTAGCAGAATAAGCCCAGCTGTCTGAAGGTGGTTGCTTGAGAAAAGCATTTTGATCCCTGCAAGGGTAGGGGGAACCCTATCTCCCGCTTCTGCTGTCATGGTCTCACTGTGGAGAGAAGGCAGGTCTCTGCCTGGCAGTCTTACTCCTCCCAAATCCACAGTCCAGTCAGTGTATTCCACCCAAAAAAATACAGGAGCCTCTCTGGTTTCTGGATCAATACATTACTAGCAAAGCTGTGACACTTGGTAAAGTCTCTTCCCTTCTGCTTAGCGCCCTTACCTGTATTGCAATATTCCCAAATCCCATCCCACTTCCTGTGTCCCACTGATATGTAGCTCCTGGTGGTGTCTTTCCTTTTCTTTTTTGGGGGAGGGGCCAGCAGCCCCTTGTGTGCCTCAACTTACTCTTCTCTCCAGTGCAATAGCTCTCATGCCATGAACCTCTGGGAACTGCAGACGTGTAGTTTCCACTTCAGAGCATGCTCAGGCTCATGAAAAGCCTCCCTGGCTGTTTGTCCGGGGCTTTGTTTGGAGGATGGTCTTGGGAGGACAAGGAGCATGGAAGAAAATAATGGCCCCAAGTATTATGTAGGCACCCCATTGCTGGGCTGCACACTCAGGATGTGCTCCACATATGGAAAATTTTTTGGATGTTATTTTCATTCCCGAAGGCCAAAATCCTGTGCTTGGCACCTGACTCCAGTCAAGCTGTGCATAGAGGGGAAGGAATCTTGCTACTGAGTGGAAGAGAAATTGCTTCATCCCCAATAGGGCAGCCTGGGGACAAGAAAGAAAAACAGGTGCCCTATTTAAGCACTGCCAGCAAGTGGAAGGGAAAGTAGTCATTCAGATCACAACATTATTATCCAAGCCTGGGCTCTGAGAGCACCTCCAGGCCAGCAGGTACCCTGATGCTTTCTGCCAAGGGATAAGTTGCCTCTGCCATCCCTCAACCATGGGATTTTTCCTTGGTCTGAAGCACAAAGCTGCTACGAGACACATCCTGCTCTTTTTGATAATGAAAAACAAAATTTCCTTGTGAGCTACTTGAGAGGAGAGAGGTTTATCCTGCATGTGCTGTCTTGTGCTGAGAATGTGGGCAGGGAAGGATGCAGTTCTCTTTCCCATTGAACTACTCAGTGCAAGCAAACTGTGCACAACATCCCACACTGCCTGAGTGAGCATCCTAGGGAGAGTGTGTTGGGGAACAACTCTGCTACATGGCATCTTTTTCAGCAAAGAAAGCTAATCCTTGTGCCACCTGCAGCTCTTCCAGAAAAGTGCTGGTAAGAGAGGCAGGTGGAGTGAGCACTTGTGGCACTCTGCAGGAGTGGGCAAGAGGGTACCCTGCATGCAGGAAGAAGGGAAACCCTGAACACTGGGAAGGGAAATGGGCTTGTAGAAACACACTCACACAGGCAGTAGGGAGACATGGCGGGAGGGGTGTGGGGAGGTGGGCCAGAAATAGGTTATTGAACATGACAGGAGTCAACTCAACAAACAGCAAGCAGCACAGAACTGAAAAATCCAAAGCCATGCCTCTCCTCACCTCCCCTCCCATCTCTTCTTCTCTCCTCAGTGTACGAGCAAGCTGGAGGGGTTGCAAAGCACTTGTTGCCCCGGCTTGGATCTGTCTGGCATGAGTATGTTCCCATTGCCAGTGTCCTGTTGGCTGAACAAGGGGCGGGAGGTGGTCACACAGCTCCCGTGAAGAGCGGGGCCCTTTTGTGTAGTTGGCCACTGCCCACGACAGCCCAGTTCATGCGTGAAGACAGACAGGCTGCAGGAAACTGGGAGAAACAATGAGGTTCTGCTTTGCTGGTGTAACAGCTTGAGGAGCGGTGGAGAGGAAATGCTTCGATAACAAGGGCAGGGTGAGACAGAGGCCAGAGGGCACGTTTTTCATGCTGTGAGGGCTTTTTGGTGTCAGCACTGCTCTCGCATAATAAAGCTCAGCACGGGGCAGTGCTTGGCAGGGATGTCAGCGTCTCTCTTCTGGGGGGTAGTCAGGGGGGTTCCCAGTTTGAGAATTGGGGAAGGCTGCAGGAAAAAAAAAGCCTTAGGAGTTTTCCCTGAGAAGCTACAAGCAGACTCTGTGAGAGGTGGCAATGCTGCCTCCTTGTGCAAATCTGAGCTGGAGACAAATAATCAGTCCCAGAAATCATCTTTCAGCAGAGGGAAGGAGGCAATGCTGAAGCTCTGCTGCAGATCTGCAGCTGCATTCAGTGCCCATCTCAAAATGTGACTTGTGGTGGGGCATTTCAGAGGAAAACAAATGCTGTAGAAACTCAAGCATCAATTACAAGTACCCAGCTCCTTCAGTTTGGGCCTTACTGAGCCTTTAACTTCCTCACCCTGCTTGGGGTGGTGTTATGAGGCTGAAAGGGTTGACGTCTATGAAGTACTCCAAAGATAAAAAGAGACGTTAAGTTTTGCTAGGGCAAGATCTGAGGCTCTCATTTAATCTTTCTCAACCTCTCAGGCTCAGATCTCACTCCAGGAGTTTACTGCATGCTGCTTGTAAGCAGTGCAAGGAGCTGCCCCCATTCCCATGCCCACTCTGCCATGCTACAGCGCTATGCCCTGCCAGCTCTCCCATCATAATGCTTTCCCAGGATGGCTGTAAGCCAAAGTACTAAGTTGGTCTGAGCTACAACACTACAGACTCACTAAAACAAAGAGTGAAAACTAGAGGTGAAGAGAAAATTACACAAGAGGGAGAAGACTGGCATGACGTTTGAGTACATGTTCATATTATCCCAGTCATCTAGGATATACATAGAGTCATAGAATAATCCTGGGTTGGAAGGAACCCACAAAGATCATTGAAGTCCAGCTCCAAGCCATGCACAGGACAGACCCAAGAACCATACCAGAAGGAGTCTTTGAAACTAGCCTTGGGCTGGGGCTCCTGTTATGCTCAGAGCTATATCAACACAGAGCATCCCTTGCCCCAAAAGTGGTAGACAAGGAAAATGATGGATCTGAATATGAGAGAGGAAAAGGAGGAAAGCTTGGCAAGCAAGCCAGGAGCCTAGAGCACCAGCATCCTTATTGCTGTCAAATTTCCTGCAGGCATTGCAAGGAAGAGAAATTTTAAATTGCTTTCACACACCCCTGCCTGCTTGAGTGCACAGGAAAGACAGAAGTAGTCTCAGAAGGAACTAGCTGCTGTTTTGTGCAGTACATGGCCCCCTGCCTTATTTGCAGTTTGCTGTGTAAGCACTGTTGTCAAACGGGAGCTATTTACTTCCTCCAGGCTTTTCTATGGGACTCATCAGTATGACATGGGAGGACTCCTGACATCAATTAAAATCTTTCCAGAACAGCTCTGTGAGACTGAGGAAGGGGAGACAAAAGGAAAAGCTTTGTGGCTAAGGCTCATCTCTGCTGTGAACCAGGCCCAAATTTAAAGTTATGTACACAGAATACAATAAAGTATGATGACCTTTGCTTTGCCTGGGAATCTTGTGGCAAAGACAGACTAATGCCTAGTGCTCCTGGGCAGTATTCAGAGCAGTTAAACCCCATTAAACTGCTCCTTCTCCACTTGAAGTGCCTTTCCTCACTCATTCAGTGTACAACTTCTTCACCAAATGAGACTTCCTCTCTACCCAGCCATGATGCACCCACAAGGTGTCCATATATTGTGTGCTACAGGGACTGAAAAAAATGGCCGTAAAGAGTCCATATTATTAATGAGTCAACAAAAAGGAAAAACTGGGTTCACACAGGCATCTTCTAGGCTTTGAGTACCTGGAAATTATGCTCCAAATCCCCTTTCCTGCACTGAGGGATGTATTTGGGATGTGTGGTGGGGAACACGTGTGGCAGATTGTGCAAACATTTTCATTTTCCTGCCTTTCCTGCTGCTTCTTCCAAGGAACTTTCCTTGCCCATTTTACCTGGAATTGGGCAGAATCCTTGCATTGCCTACACCTAGCAGTGATACCACAATAGTTTCAGCTGGTGCAGCCTAGGGTCATTTCCCTGTGCCTGAGAATGAGAGATACAGCACAGCTTGCGTGGTCCACCAAAGCTTTCTGCTGCCACTGGGAAGGTTTGCAAGCAGGGAGCCATCCCTGGCACATGCCACTGAACATGCCCAGAGACTGTTGGCTGTGAACCAGTATTTGAACCCACACCCTGGCCTTGTTTCATACACTAGCATGAGAGTAGCTGGAGAGGCCAGGAGAGGCAGGCTTCTCATTTCTAGTGACCATGGCCCAAAGAAGGATGCTATGTGTGAAGATAGGGCTTGTAGAGGATGAGGGTCATGTGCCACAGCCCAGCTATCTGTTTCCCCTTGCAGCACCAAGGACGTGTTGAGGTCTATGAGGTACCACAGTGTCTTGCAAGCTCTTTCAGAGTCCCAGAGGTACTGAGGTTCCAAAACCTGCCCTGCAGCAGCTCTGCCTTATCAGCCCTCTGAGGCTACATGGAGCAGGGCAGGGGACTCAGCATGGATCACAATATTGGCATAAGGCAGCCAGATGTGCTGGGGGAGGACAGGGCTCATAGCTGCTTGCCAAAGCGGCTGTGAGTGCAGACCCACCACCGTGGGAATGTCACGCTCTCCCTGGGCCAAACCCTCCCGCAGCTAACCAAGATTTAGAAGTCTTTAATAAGCTTCATCAAACTGACATTATGGTCAAATTAAGGCAGCTTTTGATTGAAATGATAAAATGAAAATTATCCTTGTCAAAAGGCAACTCAGGCTGCAGGTTTCAGGCTTTGTCTTTGAACTATGATTCTGTGGGTTCTTCAAACCAAAACCAGGTACTTTTTTAGCAGGATATATTTGCTTGGATATGCTCTTTTGGTTTTTTTTTTTTAAAAACAGAGAGGATTTTTTTGGCTGAATCTCTTCTTCACTGGGAAAGGACACAGGGGCATGGAAAATTTCAGGACCTAAAGCATTTGTCAAAGTACTAATCAGTAGACAAAATGGGCTTATATCATGAAGCATGAGGCAGCCTCAACAATAAATGATGCTACCAAAATAAATTTAAGATGTATTTTATAAGGCCTTATATACTCTGCTAAATTGAGTTGCTACAGTACTAATGTACTTCACCTCAGAGAAGTGTGTGGGCTTCTGGCAGGAGAGGAAGCAAGAGTTAGGAGAAGAGGATGTGAAAGAAGAGTTAGATGCCTTCTCACTTTTTAGTCAGTCAGCTCTCCCTGATCGCTGCAGCTGCCAAGAACTTTTGTATGACAATAGCAATAACACAAAAACCTGTTAAACATAGAGTCAACTGATTTTAAATGGAGGAGAAACATCTATAGTAATCAAGGTTTGGTGGATGTGTCTGGAACATGGTGTTGCTCTTAATTATTGAGCTGTGCACACCTGCAGCAAATATATTAACAGAAAATGTTTCCAGCCTGCTGCTTCTTGCTAAGTAAAATGAAGGCATGACAGCTCTATGTGGTTTTGCTATTAGAAACTCAAGACAGTGAAACTTTACCAGTTCTTTCTCTAGCCTTTTACTTTCCAAGTGCACAGGTGTCCAACACAATCCAGACTCTTCTGTATTCTGTCTTTAAAAAAACCTTTATGAGAAGGGGAGCAATGGCTTATCATGCTCATGAGCTGTGACCATATAGACTGAAAATTAGAGCTGAATAGGTCTGAGAAAGCCAGTAACTACAGACAGTACTCAGGACAGAGTTGTGTGAATACTTGAAACCCTTTCCGAGGGCTTTGCAAAGACCCTGACAATGTGCTGAGGATCTCCAGCAGTGTTGTTGGGTCTTCACACAAGAAGCAGCTCATGGATATGCTGGAGGATAGAGGAATAGAAATCTGCAAGATGGTGTGCCTCTTTCACTCATCTGAGAGCTGCATCCACCCTCAGGGAGGGGGAAAGGTGACCACACTTGGTCACCATGGCCACATCTACTAGAGAGAACCCTGCTCTCACCTTCGATTTCAGGAGCCTGGTGTGGGGATGCTCCCTGTGCACTTCTGCAATACCGAGCTGGGGCAGGCAGCACAGTGTATTGTGCAAAGTCTTGAGCCAGGACTAATTTAAATAGCTTTAGCAGTAGTAATTGTGTAGCTACAGTGGCACAGAGCTTGGTGCTGATCAGATCAGACCAAAGGGAAGTCTGTTGCATGACAGCAATGCAGGTACAGTCTTCAGGGGTAACCCATAAATACATTTCAGGAAAAAACCCAGAAGTAAAATGTAGTAAAAAGAAAATGTTTACAGCAAGGTGTTCTCTCCAGGAGGTCCCTGGAACAGCTCAAGATAGCATGACAGGAACATGAACTTGTAATTCCTTTCATTGTGAGGGTTACTGTGAAAAAATACACAGAGTGAAAATGGAGAAGTGCAATAAGTAAAAAAACTGCTCTGAGAATATCGAGGCCTGAAGCCATATTTTTGAATGAAAAAGTGAAAGCATGGCTTGCTTCACTGGGTGGTGCTGGGCATGGGAAGGCTTGGCTTTTCTTCCCCCCTCCACCCTGCTTTTTTTTAATTCTAGTCTTTGTGGCTGACAGTAGCCACATTGTGTGAGCAGTTATAGAAGCATACACATACTTTGGTACATGGACACTTCCCTTAGGAAAAAGTTCTCTTGCCCTAGAGTGCGAGGGGTGTGAATCTGGTTTCAGCCACCATTTAAACAGACAGGCACCTTGATTACTTCTGCAGCTCTATCATGTGATGATGGGACAGGGGCATGAACCTTTACCATGTTGCCATGTAGAAGAAAGTATGTCCTGGAAGGTGACTGTGCTGGAGGTGCTTGCCTTTGCGATTTCTGGTTCCTGAGCCTCCCACACAGGTGGTTCAGGGGAGCAGGGGGGAGAGGGTGGGGGTGTCTTGAGTAATGCGTTGACACTGCCTACAGCAACCGGCATTGCTGAACTTGGGAGCAGGGCTGACAGAGGGGAAAGCCCCCACCACCTGGCTAAGGACAGCTGCAGAGTGGGTCCTCTAGGGGTTAGAGGCAACTAGGGAGCAGGCTGTGCCCTGAGGCACTTCCTCATTCTCAATAGCATCTAACCTGCCCCACAGCCCAGGTGGAAACAGAAGTGATGCTTGTGCCTTCAACAGGAAGGAAGAACGGGCAAAAACAATGCCATCGGTGGCTGCTTTCAGCCCAGCGTCCTATTTCTACTTTATCCATACTTTTCCCCTGCGATTGCCTCTTTTATTTCCATCTGTATGCCGGTTCATTTTTTATTTTGTATCCATATGGTGCTAACAACATGGGATTTATGAAGAGAGCTGATGGGCAATGCAGAGATACGATAACCACATACAAATATATCATAGTGGCAGCGCGAGGAACTGCAAACATCTGTTTTGCCAAGTGAGGAATGAGTACAGAGGGACAATTTGGTAATTCCAGGTTATTTACAGGTAGTGCTGAAGAGCTTGTGCTAGGCTGTATAGTTAACCTGCTTGGATGCATTTATGCAGAAGAAATATGAAGCCAGAGGCTGGCACAGCTGTTGTTTGTCTGATTTTTGTGTGTTGTTACTGGGAACAGAGGAACCAAAATTTGTGTTCATGGGTAGCTGGTTTATGGTACCTGTGCACCTCCAGTGCTGCAAAGCTTCATATGTTTACTTTCATCATGGACACTTAAGGGCAATGAAGTGTGCAAGAACTTTTCCACAAGTTTAAAGGAAAGGTGATGACCGCTTTCCTCTTCTTTATGATGATCCTGTTCCCTGAGTCCCATGGGAAAAACTACATGGAAGAAGAAATTATTTCCAGTTCCCATCCCTGAACACAAAGTGAAGCTCTGGAAGACAGTGGGCCACACAAAAGTCACCCAAGACAAAATGCCATTACAGTCATCAGTGATGGAACTGAACACTCAGCTTTTGTTTTTTGCCCTGAAGTCAGGAATAAAACCATCTGAAGGAAGCTTCCAATGTGCCTCTCAGCAGATAGATCCTCTGAAGTGCAAACCATTAAATGACATCATCAAACTTGCTGATGGTCCATTTCATAGTGGGCTAAATGCTGGAAAAGGTGTGGCAGGTTCAGATCCTTTACAGAATGTGACCCCTTAGGGCCTCCTTTGTCCTTCCTATTCTCACCATCCACTTACGTTTCTTGCAGGGCAGTGTGAGGGCACACATATTGTGGAGGGCAATGTTGCCCCACTTGAAACCTGGCTAGCAAAAGTCACAATTAATCCACAGCCCTGTCCTAGTGGAACATTTGACCTTGTTGATTATTAACAGCATGTTATGCAAGGCATAAAATCTTGCCTCCCAGGATCAGGACTCTATGCCTATGAAAGTGCACAGACAGTGAGGGTGTCTCCTCCTGTACGAGAGGGATTTTGCTCACCTATAGATATTTCTGACATGTAGCTGGATGTCAAGCCAGCCAGACAGCGAGAGTTACTGACCGTTTGTTTTGCTTCATTTCAGAAAAGAAAGATTAGCAAATACATACAAAGAACTTGGAGCTGTTGTTGCACTGACATTTTATTCCATGAAGCACTACAAAATGAAGGTCTTCTCCCTAGTGCCAGGCCTTCAGGGATCAGAAATTTACGTGACTTCTAACCTCTCATGTTGTTACAAACTGTGACCCCTGATAGTTTAATAAGGCTTTGAAATAGTGGCTCCCCTCTCCACTCCATCTCAGGGGAGGCAGGATTCAGTCCCAAGCCTCTTATTTGCTGTCAACAGCAGTGGCAGGCAGCTGGGGAAACCACCCTTAGGCTGCCAGGGAGACAGAGATCAGATCTGCTCAGCACTTGCCTCTCCCAGCTCAGCTCTGGCCAGCACATCCATTGGTGCCCTTGAAACTGTGCTTGGCAGCAGCTGAGCCTCCAAGGAGCTTGTTTCTGCCCTCACAATGACTCCAAAACTGCTGGACGCTCTCTGCTTGTGGCTCAGGGGATGCAGTTGGACCGTGCTGGGCATCAATAGAGGCTTTATCTGCTGCGGGATCCCTGGTGAACCAGGGCAGGCAGTGCTGCCTTGCTCAGTGTGTGTGAATGGGAGGCCTTGATCCCAACAAGAAGAGGGGGCAGCTTGGATAGAGGTGTCTCTTGCTCAGGCAGTACTGCGCCACCAGGTATCTGCTGCCTGGGGTGCTTCTCTATATCTCCTTCAGGAAAGGGCATACATCCCTGCTTTTGGCCAGAATGACAGAATCAGCCATCACTGCTTTCCCCTTTCCTCTGCATTTCATTCTGCTTTGACTTGGCAGTTTCTCTTTCCCCTGGAGGGTCCCACCCTTCCCCAAGTACCTCAGACACCATGTTGGAGCTTCTAATTCAGCCATACTGAGACAAATGGTTGCAGCACATTTCCTCACCATGCTCAACGGACATGACTGAGGCACTGCTGGTGGGAGAGAGGGGATGAAAGAGGGTGATTTCCATCCATTTTTCTCCTTCTAGCAGCTTTCTTCTGGGCCTCATCAAAGCAACAACCGCTGGGTATCAGTATCTTTGCCTGTGGTCAGAGGCAGACACCGGGTCTGGGGAGCAGACATGGGCAATTGCCTTGGTGCTTGCTTGCTAAGCAGCACCAGCATATCCCATATGTCAGGGCCACTAATGCCACCATGAACTGCTGCACCATCAACCATCCCATGCTGCAGGGTAGAACAAGGGGATACACATCAGGCTTTGCAGCATAAACACAGTGCAATTGGGCCTGCCTCCTGCTGTGTGTGGGCTGTTTTTTGAAACCCAGTTCTTGTTGCACAACACATTTTATTTTTTTTTCTCCTTTGTATCAAATAAATCTGGTGCCTGGTTTGAATTTTGAGGTCACTGTACATTGCAGAGCCCTGGAAAGAAACATGGTGGTTCAGCTTGGGAGCAGTAAGCAGCTGACTTGTCTGGTTGAACTAGACAAGACCCCAGAGCGCCAGCCTGAGACAATTTTGTCGACTCTTGTCCATGGGACTCCTTATTTCATGGCTAAACCCCAGGCCTGGAGTGCAGGAGTTGGGGTACAGTGAGGCAAATTTGAAGAAGTGGCTTTGGGAAACCTCAGGCTTGCAGTGAGCCACTAAGTGAGCTGGCCCACATCTAAACCAGCTCTTCCAGAGATTACATGGGTTTGACATCCTTGAGCAGAACTTTTTTTACAGTTTAGCACCTATTTTGTGGTGCTACATGATTGTTTAAGTCTACCAAGCTTTTCAAGGTTATCTTTGCAGGGAAGAGGACTAGGAATGTAGTTATTTGTCTCATGTATATTTTTCAGGGGAAGTCACATGCCTTTTTCTCCTAGCACTTGCTATTAAACACATTCAACAAGGTGTTGCCCTTCTCTGTTCCACATGGTGCTTGTTGCAGCACAGCCCTTTCACCACCCTGCCAGCTCACAAGATGACAGCAGCAAGGACAACCACCCAAATGGCACAGTAGGAAAAACTGGACTGTTAAGCAAGCTTGTGATTCTCATTGCAAAGCCTGGGATTTTGGTGCTATTGTTTCTTTCCTCTGCTCTTGAACTGAACATTTCCCTCCCTTCCCAGCTTCAATACAAACCAGCATTGCTTCCCATGGTGCAAATCAGCCTCACTTAAATCACAGTCACCTTGCACATCCATTCCAAGGCACAATGCTGAGCTATAGGGAATCATGGCTGAGCTCTGTGGGATATAAAGGTCTGAGTGTGTTGCTGTAGCAGAAGAATACCAAATACAGTGATTTAAGGAGAAAAGATGGGTTCTGACAGGTGATCTGAGCTTAGGTGGTGAGTCAGACTCTCCTGTCACTGTGGACCATATGACCAAAATCAATGTTCTGGACTTTGTTATATAGTTACTGGGATTATTAAGATGACTGTATTTGCCCATTGGAGTGTACAGGATGAAACATATGGTACTAAACAAGCCAGCAAAGCAGCCAAGGAGCTGCTACATGAAGGGATTTGTACATAAACATAACGGAGCATGGCAAAAGCCCTGCTCCTGTAAGTTAATTTAGCTGCATTTGCTGTAACGACAATGTAATTATAGGAGTGCAATTCAGATGATTTATCTTTTTAATTAGTAAACTCCCATGTCCTTCAAAAATCTCCTTTCGTAGCTATGGAGCCACCTGCGTCAAAGTGCAGCAGGGAACCCTTGCTTACTCACGACTCCCGTGCTCCGGCTCGCCCCACGCTGCAGAACTGCCACAGCTCCGACCAGATGGTCCCGCATCAAACGTTTCCTTCCCGTGTCACTTACCATTAATAAATTGGATCATTGTTAGTGTGCATCATAATTTCCTTGGACATTTTCCTCATGTCAGTATATTTGTGTTCAGTGGTACCTTAAATACGAATAAATATAAACCTATATAGCCCAGCAGTAGAAGTTTCCTAATGGTAATTTCAGCTGAAAAAACTTATTTTCCTAAAAAACTCAGTGCATTAGCAGTGCTCCTTGAGCTTGCTATGCCGAAGCAAGCCAAACTCTAGGAGCTTTGCCAAGAGCCAGAGCCCACCCCTATAAAAGGTGGATTGTGCCCAAGTAGTACATACCTGCTCTCACAGGGAAGTGGATGGTCTCAGCACCATCACACAGATAGGGAGGAAGCCAAGAAACATATTGTCTATATGAGCCCTATCCTATCCATTTATTATGACCCTATATATGCTTCCTTGCTTCACTACTGTGGGTTTAATTACATTGTGTAGGGCCTGATGGAAGAAAACCCTAACAAAACCCTCAGAGGTAGCATAATGTTATAATTTTATATTAAAATAGTGGTTACAAACTTTTCTTATCCTGAAGTTACAAAAGAGTGAAGGCTTGTGACCCTACCCTTGTGGTGTTTCTGCTAGCACCCACATCCAAGGCACCAGCAGGGCTCCAGTGAAGCGAATGTGTACTCTGGGTGCTTGAAGTGAAGGATCCAGCTCAGTAGCTCTACCATAAGAAGCCAGCAACAGGGATGGCTGTAAAACTTGGTATCTACAAGAATTACTTTGGTTAAAAAGATGATACTGTTATTATCCTTCCTTTTAAGTGCTGGGAAGGAGAAAGTAGCTCCACCACACACAGAAGACCAAAGAAATTCTGTGCCAGGCCAAAGCATCACTCATGTGCCCTCGGGTAGCCGGGGACCTGGACACCTTGCATAAGGCACATGTTGTCCTCGTGTTGCAGCCCCCTTGGCAGACCTTGGGACTCACCAAAAGCATGGATTTGGGTTCTCCATGTCCCAGCTGCCAGTCGCAGGGTTGCTGGGAAGATGGGCAGCCACTGCTATCCCACAGCTCCCTGCATGAAAACTGAAGCCCCATTTCCAATTGGAATGAAAAACACCTGGACTGGAAGGAAGAAAAATGTGCATGAGCAGGAGTGACTGAAGTGGGCTCTTTGCCTGACTTCATCAGTTGCCAGTGTGCCTGTGTTCCTTCCACCAACCACAGCCAAAAAACAAACATGTGCAAATGCTTCCTGACAATAACACTTCCTCTGGGGCATTGCTGGAGATGTCCTACTGCTGCCAGCCTGCTGACAGCACGGAGCCCTCGGAGGCTGTTAGAGTGAAAGCACTGCTTAGGTGTTGATGGCACTCAGGCAGTCCCTGGGCTGCTAGTGGGAGACCAGAGCAAGCTGAAAAGATAAAGACATAGCAGGAAAAAGGATACTCCTCAGGCCAAATCAACTTTCAGGGTAAACCTCTACAACTCAACACACCCAGACTGCAACTGTAAAAATGCAGATGAAAGATTAGTCCAGAAGGGTATTTTGTTTTTCTTCTTGCAATGGTTTTACTTACAGCTGAGATCTCAAGGCAAGCAGAAGTACTAACACGAGCGCTTATGAGGAATGAGCATACTCTGTATGCTAAAAGAGAAATATTGCTTTTTAGGTGATGTAAGATTTTTCACACCTGCTGAGTTTAGCACTGGTTTGAGCATAATATTTCCTTTAAAACTTGATCACACAGAGCTGCATCATAACAAAGGATGTGTGAGCTAACCTGACCTTATGCATACCTGCTAATTTCCCACCCTTCAGGAATCTCAAAGCCATTTACAAGACAAGTAAGCAGATGAATGGATGAATTAAATCTTGCAAAACCTTTGGGAAGTGGAGACAGGCAACAGTATTTTCCCATTTTGAAGGTGGCAATTAAAGCAGTAGCCTGTCACCAATAGTTTGTTTCAAAGCTGTCAACATGCAGAAGCTGTAGAAGCTTAGCTAACCTAACATGGATCTTACTTTCCCTGAGCCATAAAGTGAGTTCAGAGCAACTAGCTCAGACATATCCAACTCCACCAATTTTTTAGTTGATTTTGTATCATGGCCCAAAACAGAAGCAAGATGAGAAAAGGCTGATTTCATAAATGACCCTTTCAGTTTTGATTAGAAAAGATGTGCTGGCTGGGTAATGACAGCTACGTATGAAGTGAACCACAGGCGCTTGGTGCCTGTGATTAAATAGATCTGCTGCTTAGGTGAAACCAGCTTACCAGTCAGGTGGGAGCTGCAGGCCCAGGTGTGTTTGCGGCCCATTCACCTCATTCATGTCATTGCTTGTAGCTCTCAAGCTGTGTGCTGCACTGCTCTCTCATGCATCATCAACACCGGCACGTAATCTCTTTTCTGAATAACACAGGAGCACAAGCTGAAGGTAGAAGTGCAAGAGCCAGCCAGCATCTTCAAACCAGATGATGCTTAAATTTAGTCTACTTTTGATTTGGACAGGAATCCAAATTTGTCTCTCTCTCTTTCTTTTTTATTTTTGTAATCTATTTAAATTGGATGGGCATTAACAAAGTGCTTTTTTGGGGTGCTGTACTTTGCCTTATGGCTAGCTCTCAGGAAGATTCAGTCAGCAAATATTTCGTTTAAATGTGAAATTCCTGAGGTCTGTGCACCTTTAGTAACTAAAATGATTTGCAGTATACTGGATCACTGCATGACACTGAGAAAGGCCTTATTCATTGCTTCCAAAAAGCTATTAAAGATATCCAGTAAGAAGATAAGTTGCTTAGAAGGTGTCTGTGTAGCAGAAGATTAAACCTACCTCAGTCAGACAATGTTTCATGGTTAGACCACCAGCCAATGCTCTTCTCTTCATAAACCCCATTCCACTATATCATTTCTTCTTTAATGTACTCTACCTGGCTTCCTGCTGAGGATGATCTATGTGCTTTGTGGAAGCAGAAACTAATATTATTCTAGGGAAGGGAATAGGAAATAGAACTTAAGCTGATTATTTAATTTTTGTCCAGGAAATTTTGAAGACTGAGCAGCTTTTTTTTTTTTTCCCCTGAAGAAATCGTGGCTTTTTCTCCTTACTTTTACTGAGAACAAGATAAACACACATTTTCTAAGCTATATTTTGCATAAGGGGATATATCGAAGGATAAAATCCAATGAATCAAATTTGCTTCTGGGAAGGTCATGTGTAACTCCAGGAAGGTATGTGGAGATAAAATACACCTGTGGTTAAATTATCTGTGGAGAGGATTGAAGTGCTTACTGAAATGAATGAAGCAGCCTTTTACAGCAGGAAAGGCTGTGGTCTGCAGGCTGCTAAGTGAATCATACAGCTATTTGTGAGTGGTGAAGCAGAGAATCTATTTTGCCAGGGCATTGAGGTTGCTTTTACCTTGGCACCATACTAGGTGTGAACCAGAGAAATGTGGTGGTCAGTCTGTCCTCTGTGGCCTGCACCGTCCTGCCATCAGCTGTGAACAGATGAGTTTCAATAAAACAGCAGCAAGGAGAGGCACTGGGAGCATTTCAATCCCCTGGCCAAGGTGACACAGGGGAGCAGCGACATCTGACACTTAGCCACAAGTCCAGCTACCATCACCAGTGTTCTGCAGCTCACAGCAGGCAGATTATGGGACTGAGATTCAGGCCTGCAGACCTCTCTACAAGGAGTTAAAGTTCTTAGTGGCTTTAATTGCACAAAGTCAACAGTGCCCAACTCTCCCCTCAGTTTTTTTAATCCATGTTATTTGAAAAAACCCAGACAAAACCAACTAACCAACCAAAACCCCACAAACAAAACAAAACAAACCCCACAAACAAACAAACAAAACTCCCCAACAAAAAAACAATAAAACTCCCACGAAGCGAAAAGAAAACATAATGAAAATAACCCCTGTCTCTGAGAAAGGAGTTCAGGCATCTGGAAAAGAAAAAGGGAGGAAGAGTAAATGCTCTCATTGTTTTTATTTATTTGCCAAGGCTAGATGATTGTTCCTAGACTCTGTCTCTCGTCAGAGAGGAGAGAGGATTTTCTCAAAAGAAAGATCCAAAGCCCTCCTACTAGCTGTCTGAAGCTAGGAAGTGTGATCATCCTGCAGCAGGTCAGCTCTCCTCTCTGTGTCATGTCCATGGACCGCATCCATGGTACCTACTGCAGTTTTCTGAAAAGGCCAGGGTCTGGCCTTGCCTTCCCTTCCTTTTCCTTTTCTTCCCCTCTCCCTTCACGCAGAGTGCTCTTCAGGACTTTCAGGATCTAGGTTTAAGTAGGACACATCAGAACTCTCCGGTCTATCAATCACTGTTAGTCTTTCCAGGCCACCTGTGTCCTTAGTATGCTGTAAAGAAAAATGTTATTGTTTCAGCCACTGTGGTTAAGCACCTACATGAGCAAAGGCATATGCTTTTGCCAGCCTTCCCAGTCCTGAAGAAGATAGTCCTGCTGCACATCTGTTGGACTTCTATATACTCTCCATTTTAGGTGCTATCTTACCTACCTCTTCACTGACATGGGGCAAGCAGGTCCTGTTTGTAACAAGTATTTCCACCCAGGGTCAAAAAGTTATCACACTAAGATTATTTTTCAGCTGAAAATCGGTTTTGTCTTTTTGGGGGGGGTGGAGGCATGGAGTGAGGAAAAAGAGAAGATGCCAAAGAGACAGAGAATGATGGGCAGCTGGTAGATAAGGGAAGCAGTGAAGTGGAAATGAAAGCTTCCATATCATTGCAAACAGATAAATTCATGCACTGCACTAGGATGTCACAGGCTGTAATCATAAAACGAATCAAAGATACATAATAGCACCATTACTGGAAAATATGAGAAAGACTTGAAAGATAAGGTATCATCAAAACTCTCTTACACTGAATATTTTGCCTCTGTTTCGTGCAAAAATAGGCAGGGAAATTGTTCTTTCTGCCCCCTATTATAGACAAGTTATTGCCCTTCCTCCAGTTTAAAGCATAAATAAAGGCAGCACCTAGGAAAAAACTATATGACAAATGAAGTCATAAAACACCATACCAAAAGTCCAATATTAGAAGCACATTTAGATTTTCAAGGCTGTGAAGCCAGCTGCAGGGAAATGACTATGATAAAGTTGCCCTTGGAGTTTGCACACCAGTAACCCTGTCCATGTTTGTGCCTATGTGTGTACCCATAACAAACACAAACTTTCACTGTGCCCTCACATAATTTTTTTGTCAGAACCTTCACCTCTTCCTTTGGAAGCATGGACACTGTCCAGCTGTGCAAAGAACAGTGTACCTGTTCTGGTTTTCTTTCTAGCCTTATCAGAAAATGCATAGCCTGGTGTTTCATGCAGAGTACAATGAAATGTCTGTATCAGTCATCAGGAACTTCTGTGTAACCTTGAACATGTCCCAGGTCATGTCCTCTATTTTTATCCTGAGAGTTTCCGTCCTCCTTCCAGCACCTGAGGCATCTTAAAGAGCTGTATATATGGATCTGTTTTCCCCATTTTCCAGACACAGAGTTGAAGAAGAGAGATAAAGCAACCTGCTCAGATCTGCCAAAATTCAGCCAGAAATTTTAATGACTGAGAATATTTACAGCAGTTAATATTATTTTTTTAAATGGAAATGCCTTTGCAGCACTTTCAGCAAAGTAGAAATCTGTATGTGTTTGTACACATATATATGTAGCTCTGTGTGTATAGGTGTCTCTCTGTAATTATACATGTGCTACAAAATCCTGGCAAATGGGAAGAGACAGACATTTGGAATAGAGGACAGTTAATAAACAATATAAACCAGCAGCAAAAGTAAGAGATTATCTGTGTCCATAATCCTCCCACAGTTAGCAAAATACATGCTTGCACTGAGTGCATCTACTTTTCCACAGCAATAAAGCTTTTCTGTATTGACAGATTTAGTGAATTAGGCTTAAGCTGAGAGTTATTAAAACATCTCTGACAGATTTACTAACCCCTGGACTTTTTGGGGATGGACAGAAATGTTGAACAGGAATGCTGCAATATGAATCTTTCACTTTTGCTTCATTCCTTTCCAAAATCCAGAACTTAAAAGTAATTTTGGTCTCTGAATGAGCTGGTTTTTAACCCTCAGCAAAGATTTGTGGTATTCTTGGGGTCACAAGAAGCTGAAATCAGCAATGCTTGGCCAGCAGCCCCTTCCTTTCCTCACCAGTGATCCAGGGTCACTTCCTGACTTTAAAGACTCCTCTGTGAAACAGTGCTAACAACCTGATGGAGAAGCCAGATGACTGGCTGGGTCTCTCCAGCCCTTCCCAGTTTAGGTAAGGATGAACCATGTCCTTGACTCTTCTTGCAGCTCAAGGTCTGTGTTTCCTCCCTGAAGAGGTAGAGTCAAGAGGGGAAAGAAGTAGGATGGCTCCCATGGACCATCTGCAGTCAAGTCCATGGGGTAGGAGCTCTAGCAGAGCTAGTGATGCATGGCATGGAGCTGGAGATTGGAGGTTTAGGCAGAAAACGGGATTATAAACCCCAGGCATGGGAAAGGGCATTTCCATTCAGGCTTTCACTGCTTCATGACTTCCCAGAGATGTGAAACCTACTGACAGGGCAAACATTGCCTCAGTTCCAGACATACCCTCAAGGCTCCGCTTCGCTTTCTATGAAATGCTAGTGCAAAAGATGAATGTTTCCCCACAGCAACAATACTGTAAGAGATAAATAGTGAGGAAACAGTTAATAGTGAAGAGAACAAAAGCTAGTGGCTCAGGAACTGGAGACTAAATGACAGGTAAAGAGGATGCTTGATTTCTTCTTTCTAGATTACAAACATAGTAAGAGGGCCAACACCCACATCATGAAAAATAGTGTGGGTTTGGCAGTGGATAGTTATAATTTAAGAAATCTCAGCTCTCTATTCAAACCCAAAGACTTCCAATAAAAATAAAGCCTGGGAACAATGCTCCTAGATGCTGTATGGCAAGTTAGTCTGATGGCAGTCCCTTGTGTGGCATTAAAGGGAATGTGCTTAATACCATGTGCTGCACACTGCTATGGGTTGGGAGCATTTCCTTCATTTCGTTTTTCATGAGGACACTTCACAAACAAGCAGATGCCAGTGATAAATGACCATGATGATTCATGCCAAAGTATTAAATCAATAAACCCAGGGGCAATAGAGAGCCCTGTGTGGCTGGTGTTGCTCTTTTTCAGTGGAGCTGCGGGGCAGTGGTGTAGGAACCATCACTGGTGGTACTCCTCACACATGATAGCAGTATAACCCTTTGTCACAGAGACCCAATTGGACTCTCCAAAGATCTCACTGTAAAATCTTGTAAGATTGTTTCTGTGTTGCTGTCATCCATCTTGATTTCCTGCCCCACTCCCTGCCTTGAGAGCTGTAAAAGGTTAGCCAAATGCATCATAAAGAACTGCTGTGGATTTTTGGGGAGGTGGCATTAAACATCTTAGAGTTACTCCCAAGAAAAGAGTATGGGAAGTGCCAGCCATTGCTATATCAGTGTCTTTGAAGGCACCAAAAAATGCCTTATCTCTGCTAATCTGCCCTAACACTGCCTAACACGCATCCTTGCCCCAATACTCAGAAAAAAATCTGTAAATCCATGTCCTCATTCACTTTTCTGTTTCTCACTGGATTGATCTTTGGCATAGAATACTTAGTTGGATTTTTTCCACTGACCAAAGAAAAAGGAGCCAGGACTTCCCCTAGTGTATCCTGGAATAACTTGTCATACAACAGGATGCATAGGGACTGTATGGCCCAATTGAACAAGAGACCAGCTGGCTGGAAAACCTGTACTATGTTGGAAGCAGAGGAGCTGTGTTGTCTATTACTTGTCTCTCCTCCTCAACGCATGTGTCTGCAGCTTTTATGGTCCTCGCCGTTATACTCAGTAATTTGGGCATTGCAGTATAACTATATCTAATAATACTCTGTTCAGAACTTCTCACTCACTTTAAAAAAAAAATAAATTGCCTGGGAAAAAAAGTGCTAAAGAGGGCTTGGCCAGAAAGATCATGAATTGAAGTTACACATCCCCCTAACTGCAACCTGCACATGGTAAGATGGAAAGTAATGCCTTTGAAAGCAAACGGCCTTCAATTTTTTTTGCCACTTCTCAAACTAAAAGACCTTGCACACATGGTAAGAACTGCCAGCCTCTGCACTGAAGCACTTGTGTGCACTTGTGTTAAAATCCTCCTTTTCCCTTCAAACCTACAGCTCACCTGTGAAATTTCCACCAGGCTTAAGTTTCCTTTCAAAGTGCTAACTAGGAAGTAATTTTGACTATTTTTACAATGTAAACAGGAAAGTGATTGTATGTAAATTATAATGGAAAGCAAAAAAGAAAAAAAAAGAAAAAAAAAGATAGGCACATGTTTTTATTCAATCCATTTTGTTTTTCACACTTTCTCATGCTTTGTAAGATTTACATTTAAAATAATATGCCACAATAGTTGATCACATGTAATGAGGTCTTGTCTTTAATCACTGGATGAAAAAAAGATAAAAATTTGAAAGGCTAAGTCCAATTTTGATCTCATAGATCTGACTTCATATATTTGGCTTAATGGGGTGTCTCTTGGTAAATGAAATCAGAACCAGATTTTTGTGTCTTACAGAAAAGAGTAGCTCTTTTTTATGTAGCATATTTAACCTGCAGTCCCTAATTGGTCTAATGATTAAGTACCACATTATTTTTCAGACACCCAAGCTCTTACAGATAAATCTCAAAGCGACATTATTTGATTTAAAATCAGTATTAGTGATTTGATGGCTAATGACTTGCTATTAAGTTCCACTGGCACAGAGACAATGCAACCTGCCTCGGTACCAAAGCATTGTATGAGTGTCTTATAGACTTTTAATTATGATTATCAATCTTCCTTCTTGTCTCATTCTTTTTATCTTGAGTCCGTGTGTTGCTTTCTGAACAATTGGGCCAAGTCAGATCCTGTCCTAAGGAAGCTGCTGTGATTTTCCACAAGGCTAAGAATCTGTAGAGCTTCACTTTGAACAGAGGATGGGTTCTCCTTTGAAGGTTGTGCCCAGGCTGCATGACATCTCAGCCATGCTGTAGGAAGCAGGGCACAAAGATGGAAGTGAAGGCAGGCCTTGTTTCCTTCTTACCCTCCATTGTGATGCTCCAAGTCCTAGCCGCTGGTGTCTTTCTGTGTGAGTGGGCAGCCCTGTGTCCTGCGGGGTGTGTGGGCATGTCAGACTTCACCTGACAAGGAAGCCTTGTAAACACACCCATCCTTTGCAGATATTGCTCCACGCTACACCCCTGAACCTCCTGAGGGGTCCTCACTCTATGATACTCTGATTTACTAGCACACTGCCAATGAAGCTTAGTGAGTCTGTCCGGTCCTCCTGAAATGTCATAGAAATCCTGCAAAGCGAAATATCTTCCAGTGAGTTCTGGTGGTTAAAAGACAAGACAGGTGAAGCCGGGTGTTTCCTGTGTTTCATTTGCTCTCTTTACCCTTCATTCTTTTCTCCCCAGTTGCACTCACAGGTACTTTTCACAGAGAGAGAATAACTATAGTTTTTTAAAGATTCATTGGTAAAACACGTGCATCAGAATAGCATTAATTTGCAATTAATCACTAGATACTGCAAATTAGGAAGTGACTAAATGCAATATAAGAGCAAAAATCATGCAGTATAAAACATATTCTTTTCATTTATTTGGACAGTTGTAGTTCAGGTTTTAATTATTGACAGTAATACTCCTTAATGTGGTAGTAAATGTACTGGTTTATATTTAGCAAAAAATGAAGCCTTGGTAAAGCATAAAGCCATTACAGCACTCAGCTGTTAATTATTGCTTTGGGATAGAGGGAAGACTACAAATTTTGTGCAGGTTAATGAAGCATGAATCAGCTGGCTCCTACTGCAAGGAATAGCTGAATAACTTACATGCTGCTGCAGACACACTCATTCCGCAGTCTTTGTTTTTACACTGGCTTGAACATCAGCACCTGAAATCAAGCCTTAAGAGATGCGTTTCAGAACTGTGAAAGGCTGCTGATAGCAGGGAAAAATCTGAATTGACCAAGCTCCTTCTGAATTCAATGAAACTTGGATGGAGATTTTTCCATTGTCCAAGTTGGGGTAATGTAAGAGTCACTGACACTTGCCCTGTGTTGTTTGAAGAAGTAAAAAGTGTGGATTACTGTCATTGAATCCAGTCAGTTTTGCCAGGAGGACTGTTGAAGCAGTATGCAATTGTCTCCTCCACGTTTGAGTGCATGTATGGGGGAGTGTGCCCAACCACCAAGAGCAGTAGGAGGTGAAGCAACAAAGTTTGAATCCCCTCTGTTGACACATTCATTCCTCAGGTAGTGGGTAGAAATTTCAGAGGGACATTCACTTTACAATGCTATCTAAAGTTACCACAGATGATTTTGAGTGCACTCCTGAACTGGCCATCTGCTTGGACAGGTTTTTCACACAGCCTCTTTTATAGTAATTTCCTCTACCATACAACTTGCCATCTTTTGCTTAGCTGGCAAGAGAGACCCTTTGGTTAATACAACAAATGAGTATTCACAAATGCCTGTAAAAATAAAAGCTGCTGACTCACATTGCTGGTGCCTCTAGTCCCTTTTATTACCTTTTCCAGGCATGAATCTGTTCTGACTTGCAGAATTACTTGTAGGAACCAAAACATCATAAATACCAACAGTCAAAAAAAGCTGTGCCTGCATAACACTCTGGGTCTATTTTTAAAAACCTTTAAAAATCGTGCTAGATTTACTCAGCGTTTGTAAAAGGGAGAGAACTCAAGTCCTAGTTGCAATTCTTTGATTGTCCCAAGCAAAGAAGAACTTGGATGGCAGCTTTGGCGGGTTGCACAGCAAATGACTGCTAATGCTCAGAGCTATTAGCTCTAAAACAAACCATGAACTAATGCAAACTCTTGTAAGAAAGCACATGCTTGTAAAAGGCATTTCCTCTTTGTGGAGATTTCACAAATGGGAACAAAAAGTTGCATTCATTATATAAATTAGTAACAGTAAATAATTCAAGGCACTCTAGTCCTGAGCGTTCATGTTAGAGAGAATGAATTGTGACCCTGCAGGAAGCTACCCAGGAACTTTAACCAGCAGCCTGGGTCTGGAGGCAAAAAGGAGATGAGATCCCTCTCCTCCCCGGGCACAAAGAGGTAGGCTAGGGCAGGTAGAAGGACCATCCATCTGAAAGGTTTTCTGGGAAGAGCTGTCTGTTTGGCTACATACAGTAGGATTCTATGCTATTAACAGGCACATTTCAGCTCTTTGTTATTCTATCAAACCAGGCGGTTCATTGAAGGTTAAACGTTTCTTTGTGTACTTACTTGACAGGCATAGAAAGAAAACTTACTACAGGAAGTTTTGCCACAGCAAGGTTTACCCCTCATCAATTCACAGTGTCTCTACTGAAATGAAGGCAGTCCCTTCACCCGAGCTGCTGGTAGTGAGGTTTGCACAGAAAGACAAACTGTTTTTCATTATTGTCATTGTTAGCTGACAATATCAACACTAGACCTTGGTCCAAATGGAAATCAAAGAATTCTTTTTCCAAATTTTCTGCATTTTTTTCCCATGTAGCATTTAAGCAATTTAGGAGGGGCAGTACCTCAGAAGAGAGGGAGTCATGTGTGAAATCAAGCAGTGATTGTTAAATATGTTAATTACTCATATCAGCTGGCATTTTCCTAATATTTTTCTGCTCTGTGAATGTGTTGTTAATGACATTTCCTATAGGCAGAAGGATGCTATGAAGAAACCTGAACTGCAACAACTGAAGCCCCTCAGGCCAGTCTGAACATGTATCTGGGTTGTGCCCCTCATTCATGGCAGAACCCTCATCACATTACCTGAACATCCCTTGACCGCCAAGGAGAGATTTAGCCCCGGAGTGTGGCATCTGCCCCAGCAGCGAGTTTCATTTTGATTCCTGTCAAGGGTTTTGTTGGGGTTTGTGTGCTGCACAGACTGAACTCCCATCAGGCTGGGAACAGCCTGGCTTCCCTCTTCTCCCTGCTTTTCTGCTTTTTGGTATGCAAAAAACCAGCCCTCCTGATCTGCGACAGAGCTTAGAAAGTGACAATGGTGCAAGCCCAAATGAGACTTTCCTGAGCTTCTTCTGGCCTCTCCAGTGACGCTGCCTCTCGCATATGATGTGTCTGCCCTCTCCTAGGATCAAGGGGTCACATTAGACAAAAGCATGTTAAAATAGTACCATTTTCTGCCCTCTCCCAAGCTGCCATCTGGCAGCCATCAGTCATGGAGATCCGACACATCTGGAACACGCTCTTGAGTGATCAAATGGGGTCACATTGCAGAGCTTTCCTCAGGTGTGACAATATCCATCATCAGATAAAAGTCAGGCACTACTTTCCAAGTGAAAGACAAAGTAAAACCTGAGTAAGTGCATCTGTGTTGGACATGACCGTGACTATTAACCAAACTACACCTTTATGAATTCTTTGTGCCACAATAAAGAGGTGATTAACACACAGGTGGGACAGACTATGACAAAAAATTATTGACTCTGGTCTTAAGCTATTTATGCATCTAAAGGAGGGCAAATTACAGAGCCTGGTTAGGTCTTGCAGGATCCTAAAGACCACCGTAAGAAAGCTGGCACTGCTAGCAGCGAATTTGCTGTGAGAGTCATTGCAGAGACTGAGTTCACAAATGAGAAGAGGTAGGGAAACATTTGTCTGGAATGTGTTCAGGAAGAGACACAATGACAAAACAAGGTTTCTTCCCCCATCATTACCTCTGCCTCAGCTGAGTAGGCAGGATGTTGTCTGTGCCGCCTGCCACTGGTGTGCAGAATCTAATTCATCAGCTTCACTGCAGATGGTGCCATCCCCTGGGAACTCAGTGGGCTCCTGATCAGTGCCAGCAAACTCACAGGGAGAGGGGAGGGGAGTGGGGAGGCTGGGAGAAAGCATGCAAGCGCTCCCAACTGGGGATGCCATGTTATGCTGCCATCCCTCTTTGCCTTTTCTCCACAGAGCTGAAAATGACAAAGTCAGTGATGCCATTCCCAAAGACTGTGAAGGCAGCAGGACTTTAAAATTAAAGTGAACTTTTAGACAGGTATAGCTGTGTCTTCCTCAGAGTAAGGAGGTGCTCTGGTGATTGAACATCAAGCCTAGGTGTTGTATCTGCTTCTCATTTGCTAAAGCCTTTGTTCTCTCTGGCAGCCCAGGCAGCCACTGCAACAGCACCTGGCTATGAGACAGCAAAAAACTCCACCCTAGTGAGAGCTGGGCTGTAGGATCTAGGACAGCAATGGCCATGCTGCCTATTGATGGTCTGGACACTTCTTGATAAAGCAGGCATTTCCCCTTTACACTCACCCTTTATTAGGGAAAAGATTATGTTTTATAGGCCATTAAAAGCAGGACTGGGAGTCAATTGATGGATTAGAAATAAATACAAAAGCAAACAGCAAAAGTGGACAGTGAAGACTGTTAGACAGATTACCATCTGGGTGTAATATAGGGTCTAATGTAACTGGCAGATTTCTGGGTGTTGCTGAAGTCTGGGGGCATTGTTCGGGATCAGTTCTTGCCAGGGCTCTGCCATCCTGTCAGAGGGACACTCTTCCTCAGATACACACTGTTCATACCGCATACAAATTTAACATATGTATGGGCAAATAAGTAGTCCCAAGTTTGCTTTCCTCATAAGCTCCCATGAGGAAAATGCACTGTGAAAAGAAAAGGAAGAAACTTTCAAATAAGTTATTATATTTATGGGAAAAAAATGAATGCCTCATCCTTGTAAAGAAATATTTCCTCCACCCCTTCCTTGCCTTTGAAAGGAATCAAATAGCTATTAAAAAGTACCTTCCTTTTTAAAAGGACAATGAACATTTTGATTAAAAGGAGCTTTTAAGTATTTATATGATTACCTCTTTTGTCCCCCTGGCAGCATCTGTCTTGTTGACTGCTCAGCATCTGGCGTATGCTGCCTCATGTCAAGAAGGCCCTGATTTCTCATTCAGACAGGGGGTGGGTGAGAGAACAGGCATATGTATACATGGAGAGGCTTTTGCCAAAAGAATAAGGCCATTTCCCTGACTGCTACTGCTGCTGGTTGTTTGGCCACGATACTGCTGGAACACAACACCCCTTTCTTCCACTGCAGCACACTGAGCATACCAGATGGCTGGCTCATTGGGGTCAGCTTTCCATCGGTGCTTCTGTGTACAGTGTGGCCAGGCGGGGCATTTTAGGTCAGTATTCCCAAAATTTCCTCTGCTTATGGAGGACATTCCTTTTTTGCCTCTTCCAGGTTTTCTTGTTTTTCCACAGGTCATGGCAGGACATCCAAAGCACTCAGCTTTGACTTGCCAGTCGGTGTTTTCCCTCTGGGGGCAGCAGGCTGGAGCAGGCTGTCATGGAGTACTTGGGAAAATCCCAGCACTCTGTTTGATGTGCCCACATCCACCACACGCACAACAGGAGATCTCTGAAATTTGCAGGATCAGCCTTATTTTGTGCATATTCATTTCTCTAAAACTATCTCTGGTAACATGATCAATGACTCACACAAACATTAGTCATACTTTGCACTGCATATAATTCCTTGCCTTGCAGAATTTCAAAGAGTGTTTCAAAGATGATTTAAAATATCCATGATCCATGAAAGACTGAGTGGAATAGGTCCATTTCAAATGTAGCTACTTAATGAAGGCTGAGGGAGCAGTGACTTGCTCAAGTAAGACAGAAGGCAACTGTCAAGGCATGAGTCCTGAATCTCCAACTGCTGGGTGATATAAACACCCCTTCTGCATTGAGTGTCTTCCTAATTTCATTTTAAAATATGAAATGTACCAGCAACCTTACTTAGAAGTCAGAAAAATAGTAAGAGAAACCTTTTTGACTCCTACTCCATCATCCCCACACTTGTGCAGTATTGCTTCCAAACTGAGAATTGTTGCATTTCTTTGTGTTTTCCCTGTGCCAACTCCCCAGGCGAAGAAACTGCTCATTGTGGGGATGGTTGTGCCTTCTGGAATCACCCTTCAATATCTAAAGGACACTGTTTATTTAATTCTAATTATTAAAGCCTTACTTCTACTGACTTCCCCAAGATTTGGAAAGAAACCTGTTACATGCTGAAATACAATAGATTTTCTGTTTCTGGGTGGGGCAAAGGCTTTGACCTGCAGTTAATTATATGAACCTTGTGGCCTGAAAGAGTTGACGTTTAAGGAGGTAACAAGTTAAAGCAGAACTATTTTGTCTGACCCACTACTGTGTGACTCTTTCATGTGACCAGGGACCCATGTAACCTTGGCTGCATCTGTCACAGCTCAGGGAAACACAACAGAATAAGGAACCTTTCTGAACTCTTCTATTTTCACACAACAGTGCAATTAACAAGCAACTGCCAGAGCCAGTCTGTGAGCTTTGTGTGCGTGAAAAAAAATAGAAGGAAACTCCTGGAGGGTCCAGCTGATGAAGGAACAGGTGGCAAAGATAATGTTTTTTTTGTGTCATTTGCTGACCGTGCTGTAATGGATACTTCAGCCGGAGACTGGGGGTTTTTTAACTATAAGTTTCCAAGAAACCTTAGGGTTCATTCTGTTCTATTATAGAGCAAGACTACTGAAAGCAAAAAGAGAAAATCTTGGGTCAAAGTTGGAAAACAGGTTAAAATGAGGGACAGTTGTTCCTTTTTAGTATATCCTGTGTACTTTTTATTTGTGTCTGTCCTTTTCTCTCCGTATAGAACACTCAGATCATGCTTTTTCACTTGTTTTCTGGATGACTAGAAGCATAAACTTCTGGTTTATATGAAAAAAAGAAGGTGGTATTCTCATTTATTTTCAATGCCCAAGGCTTCAAGAAACAGAACATACCGTGAGACACCAGCAATAAGATACAAGCAATTGGCAATATTGCATCAGTGATTTAGATGCCTCTTCTCATTTTATCTGCTGTATTAGAGAGTGGTGATGCAGCCATCAGAACAAATAGCACAGCTGGAAAACAAATAGCACAGCTGGAAAACAAATAACAGAATGATTTTATTTTACGGAGGTGAGGAATAGCCTCTCTCGTCAAATAATGTGTAATCATTAGCCGTGCCCATTACAGTGCAACACAGGGAGGGACTACTTTAACCTAATTTTATTCACTTAGAAATTAAGCCTCTGACCTAAGTTAGTTTCTTAATTCTTTCTGCAGTCAATGAAGGTGATGCCAGACAATGATTCATCCCCCACCTACCCATATACCTGCTTTAAAAGGGGATGACTCAGCCGGAGCTCCCTCCTGCCATTGCTGCTGGCTACAGAAGTGGTGCAGACACCAGTTCAGCTGAGAGAATTCACTGCTGGCTAGCTACATTTGGGAGAGGTGAAGCTCTTTGTGTGCTGGCTGAGGGGCCAGACTCCCCCCAGTTCATAGGAACACCTACCCGGCATCCTTGAGCTTGGGTGTCTCCTCTGACTAAAGCAGAAGCAGAGGGAGCTGAGCCAATCATTTGGCCACCTAAGTCATAGGCTGACATGTCTCCCTGTGACACACTGGGCCAATTCCCTACATATCTGGGAAAGACAACTGGATCCTGCTGTGAAAAGTAAAATAGGCTTTAGAGTGTTTCCCAGGGGAAGCACAAGTGACATGGAAGCAGAAGCCACATCAGGCTGCAGACAGAGAAATGCAGCATCGCAGGTTAATACAGGCAAGCAGTCCCTAAACCGTCAAAGCCTGGAGGTCCTTGATAGTGACAAATATTGTCATCTTTATCCTCTTAGATTCAGGCACAGTGGGGGCAGTACCTGTGCTCTGTGATTGAATTGTAACTTCATAATTGAACTTACCCACAGAAACATAAAACTTACATTACTGCTTTAAAAACTCCAAACTTATCTTAATTAACTGTGAGTGGTTTTATTGTCCATATACATATCTAGGCTCTTTTTCTTTAAAAATCAAGGTCTCAGTGATATCGTTGTGACTATATCTCTATCAGTTTATTATGCATACTGTAAAACTAATGCTTTGTTCAGCTGCTTCAGATGTCCTATTCATCCCATATGCTGCAAAGCTAAAGAGAAACCACTAATTTGCCTTCTGGTTATACTTAAATATTACCTAGATTGTATTTCTACCAAATCTGTACCCTGAGGATGAGATTTGCCATATTTTACCACTCTTTGAGTAACTGCAATGGAATATCTACAAAAACAGATACTTTTCTGGAGCAAGGACGTATAACAGAGTCAGTACTATCTCTTGCTGCCTTTCTGTGTAGGAATCTGTGCCCCAATTGTACATTATTGCTGTCAATGAACCTCAGTGTCTCCTCCCTTCCTGTGATTTCAGAGTGGTTTGCATTAATAGTAATGTGCTCCATTTTACTAATGCATCTGCTAACTGCATCTCTAGAGACTTCTTAACCAAACACATGGTAGACATTTTTCAATTTTCATAACTCTTTAGATTGGAAACAAGTTTATCAGTGAAGATAACAGCAACAGGTAGGAAACAGAAAATAAAACAGATCATCAAAATATGCAGAGGAAATAACAGAGAAGTCAAATAAGGTGGTTGCAGAGGTCAAGAGATGTGAATCCAAGGACTGGGATTAGAGTACTGTAACAGCGAAATGGTGCAGAAGCACCCAGTAGAGTAGATGAATGAAAACTCAGCAAACTAAGGGACATCCAGGGAAAAAATCAGACATACAAACATATGATAAAGTGACAATGGACTTATTGACATATATGCAGATATCTATTAGAAGCTCAGCTTATGAAGAAAAAAGGTTTAAGTAGAAATGAGAGGTAATACTGCCATGCATCCTGGTTGGTAAGAAGGTTCTAAGATGAAGAAAATGGGTGAAAACCTCTTTTGCTGGTGATAAACCTCAGTCTAGGCAGTACTGTTTGTAATTAGGTCTCAGAAAGAAATTTACTACCAGCAATTAAGAAGAAACTATAACGATATCGTGAACAGCCCAAACCAAAGCAAGTTTGGGGAGGGGGTTATTAGTTTAAAAAGAAATAGTTATGGTAATTACCCAGTTTGACCCTTACTGAGTGGAACACAAATGAGTAACTGACTTGTTTTTGGGACAGCATCTCCTTCAGAAAGACATTAGGTAACTGACTGGATCCTTTGGGGTGTAGCATTGAATTCCCTTTGGTGATCATTACCCTGTTGCTGACATTCAGCTAATGAAGAGGAGCTTTTTAGTATGTTATCATGGGCTATTTTAATTCACACTCATAATTTCCAGTGTGATTCATGTACTGGCACAGGAAGCTGGAATCCCAGAGAAGCAAGTTTTGCCTGTCTCTAGTCAGGGGTGACCATGGTGAAGAGACCAGAGCTCGAACAGCAGGGAACAGCTGGCCTTTTACTTGCATAATGCCAGAGTGAGGATGAGGCAGAGGAGTGGATGACACTGTTTAGAACGTATTTCTATTTAAAAGAATAAATCAGCATTATGGATGAGTAAGAGAAATAAGGTGTCTCAAGCTTTCCATGTGCTGAAGGGAAAGAACAGCAGAGAAAAGAACAACACTCCCCTCCCAGGCTCCCACCCACAGCTGCTGGCCACAGCCCAGCCGTAGTGACCACATCCTTGGAGTGAGCACAAGGAGGCCTAAGTGGAAACACAGGGAAACACCAGCAGTGGGTTCTAACAAGCTAATTCACTCTGTGGCTTGATTATCCGCAACTTAGAAACAAGTGCAACTAAGAAATCTCGAACGAGTAGTGTTTGTTCCTCTCAGGAATTTGAGGAAATGTTAAGTTAAAATACAACAATCTCAGTCTTTCAAAAGAGAGGAGGTTTTCCTCCTTTTTTTTTTTTTTCAATTTTGTTTTGCTCTAATCTTCTGAATTCCAATGCTGTGATAATTGAAATGTAAATACTTGCAAAGGTTACAAGTTTCAAAGCTCCTAATTCTGCTCTCAGTAGAGGCTGGTACACACGACTGGAGTTTTGCCAACTCGTTAGCTCCCTCAACCAAGGGTGTTACTCTCCCATCTCTCCTCACTGTGCTGCCAAAAGCTAATGCAGACACAAGTCCTCCAGCATAAACACTTCTGACAACATGTTAAGACTAAATTCTGGGAACTGATTTAAGCTCTACCTGAAGGAGACTGTTTGTACCTGGGTGTGTGGGTGCATGCAGGAGAGGGGCCTGCATTAGTTTTTCTGCTGACTTTGTCAGTTCATCAAGACATGCTGTTCCATAACAAAGAGCCAGTCCAGGCCTGTGTCCAGATGCTCCTCAGTTTCATGGAGTTTAAAAACTAAATACAGACCTTCCTTTTAGGACTGTCTGTAATCCATATTCACACCTGCTATTGCTAAAACAGAACCCAAGTGGCACAGTCCCTCCATGGGAGCAGAACTGTGCCCAAGACAGCAAGTGGAGCTAGCATGGGTATTCTATGGCAGTGTTAGTAAAGTGGGAAAAAAAGTGGCTTGTAGTGACAGCTCAGCCACCTGCATCCTTTACCCAGAAAATAGAGCATTAAACACTGAAGCCCTAATGTTGAGTCTGAAGTGAAAATGAGGAATGCAAAGGCACATATCTATGAGCTGCCACTTCAGACTATGAAAAATATCTTCCACACATTCTAAGTCTGAGTTTGTCTCTTCAGGAAACACTGAAGATGGCAGTGGGGAAATGTTAGTGAAAAAGCAAAATGGAAAACATTTGGTATTGTTCTGGTAATCATACAAGCTTTGAAAAAAACGATCATGATAATAAGGGACCTTCCATCACTCCTTAGACAGAAATTAAATTTGGAAAATAACAAGGCATCCCACAAGGATGGGATAGGAGGCAGAGGGGCTGTCTGCACTCTGCCCTGTTTTGCCCTTTCTTCACTCTTTCTCCTTCATGTTTCTGTGAAGATGATATTGATTTCAGAAGTAACAGAGACAAGGTAAGTCCAAGCTGCTCTTTGTTTTTATGTAGGGAGGAGGTCAGCCTTGTTTCAAACCTAATTCTCCTGATGTGCTCTTCTCCTCCTTGTGCTGCCTGGGAAGTCTCAGAGTTAGCTGTGGGTTGCATTTACAATAATGACTATTTTTTCTCCCTCTGCCTCCCCCTCCAAGCTTACTAAGCTTTTTCTTTCAGCATGACCAATAAAGCATGAATGCAAATAGGCCTGAAGTTTTTTCCCCCTCCTTTCCTTTTTATTTTGCCACTTTTAGAAGTTACTGAAGAAAATAGTGTCATTCTGTTCCAGAAGAGCTTTTATACCAAGCTGACACTGTACATTTAAATATGTATTGCTTCCTCTATCATTTGCATTTTAATGTTCCAAACCAATAATCATGAAGTCTTGTGTGAAAATGTAAAATAATAAGGATGGGAAGAAACTTGGATCTGATTCTAAACCTTACTGAATTACACCTAGAGGTGGCAATTCAGTGAGATCCCTCTAAGAAATTCATTTAGATAAAAGTAGATCTTCTGCAAGAGGCTACGCTGAATCACCCTGAGTGTTTGTACTCTTGCCTTTAGATGCAGAGTCAACACAGCCTAGCAGGCTTTTTCCTGTGCAGCTGGTGCCCTGGTAATCTGTCTTCACTCTGCTTTGGAATAGTCGCCCTCCGGGTATGCTGAGAGTAGCCCTCTTCATTATTTGGCCAATTAGTACCGGTACCATTAATCTGGTGACATTTCACATATATGCCATCTACCTGAAGGTGGTCTGTAAACAGCACATTTACTTAATGTTACAAAAACAAGTGCCTACCAAAGTAATGGTCATAATATTTTTCTGTACTGCTCCATTATTGCCATCATTTAGCTCCACAGTACAAAATATTCAATTCAGAATTTACCCTGTGGACTTAAGAGTTTTGTTTTATGTGCAAAGTCACCCCCTTGCAAGAAATTCATGTATTGGAAGCAATGTGGAATGTAAGAAAAGGTTTTTTCTGTGCTACTGTTGAATAGTGTCTGTAAGTGAAGGCCTAGCTTGGAAGAAATAACCACTCGTGTCCCAGTTCTAGCAAAACATTTTTGCCTGCAATTTATTCTGCTTTTGGTTTTTTTTAATTTTGCTTTCAGGAGAAAAAGAAATCCAGCTATAAAAGCAAACTACTTTTCTTGTATCACAGCTGTCATGAATTTAAATTCCCTCTAGTATCCTTACCACACAGGGTATCTTCACTGCAACATTTTTCTTCTTTTATAAATACCAGGCACTGAAGAACAAGATATTGAATATTTGAGGTGTAAATCTGACAGAAGAGTCTCAGTCATAGGATGAAACCAGAAACATATGCAGAAGTGTGAACTCATCAGATAGCATAAGAACTGGTATGGATGTCTACTTAGAGCTGGAATGATGCTCAAGATACTTCTCTTACACACTTAATTTAACTGTTTTACTGGTTCTTTGCCTGCTTTAGCCTGTTTTCCTTCCAGGCTTTCCTTCAGGTCACAGATTAACACTTTCACGAAGACCAACCTTAGTATGGAGCTAAGCAGAAGTTATGAGGGATCTATCTCTTCTTCAGCATTTTTCCCTCTCTCCCTTTCATCTTGGTAATGATGCAATCAGTTTCAGGAGAAGATGAAGGTGAGGAGAGAAAGTAAGGGGAAGCATGAGCAGAGTTGGAATAAGAAAGGAGTGGATACCTAAAATTTCCCCTGCTTTATGCCTACAGATTTACTTTTCCTATCCTTTTTATTGTATTTCATTTTCAGTAAGGTTTCCCAGACATTTTGAAAAGCTGCTATATTATAATTAATTAAATTAAGTCTCTGTATTTGCTGCTAACAAGATGTTATCTTCATCATTCTTGGAAGCTTGTCTTTGTTTGTGGGTTGATGTGGATTTGCCTCCAGCACAGAAACATTTCCTACACAAACACAAATTGCTAAAGCTCCCCAGTTTCCTGGCTCAGTGTGACACACTGCTCAACTCCTTATGTTTAGGTAATAGGATTAAATGCAGGGGTCCATCTGATGGGCTGTGTGTTGGCTGATAGTGATCTCGGCAGAAAGAAGGGCTTACTTTGAGTGAGTGGTTGGGCTCCCTGCTGTAACATGAGGTGCCCTGCTGGATTTCAGTGCTGGGATGTAGAGACCTGGGAAGGGTCAGGCACTGAGCCTCATCCCCCCTTGCAGCTCTGTCTGGGGTTACATCTCACCCTGTCTGCAGCACAGTGCTGTGGCCTGGCTCCTGCCCTGTGCCCATGGCACAGCTTCTTGCCCTGGAAAAGAAGGTTGGTGAGAGGTCTGTGCCACGGGGTATTCAGCGCCATGTAACTTGGAGAGCTGTGTGAAACTGTGGCCATACACTGCTCAGGAAGCAAGGATGCACTTGTCCAAAATCCTGATCCTGTATGGCTGGGGAAGGCAACCATGTAAAAGGTATTTCTTATCACTCCATGAGGGTTTGACCTCCTGAGGATGTGTTTACCAGTCTGATCTGTGCCAAAATATAGGGAGGGGATATTAGCTTGCAAAAACAGTCAGGACTGAGACACTGGGGAGGTTTTGAGACTGGCTTGGGGATGCAGATGACAGAAACATCAGTGAGACACCTGAATCCCATTTGGGACCTTAGGCTCAAACATTGTAGGAGCGCAAGGCTCAAACATTGTAGGAGCACACCTAAAGGTTGCCACATCACATAACCCTTCTGTTGGATATAGAATCCCTGGTTTGCATTCTGTCTCCTTTCAGGGACTGGAAGCACATTCCCTGACTTTTCATATTTTCTGTGAAGTGCTTGGAGATGTCTGTTATTTATGGAGTACTTTTGTCCTGCATGTTGATTAATAGTGAATTTACACCTCTCTGCAGAAAATGGAGACTACTGCATATTCTTAAGCAAAAAAGTTAAACAGTTTTTGCTGTGGTTCTTGGGGTGTCAATCTGGCTTCTCAAGAGATCTGGTAGGAAATTGCACACCTAAAGTCTTGTCTGCAGTAACAGACCCAGCAGTAGACTTACTCGTGCACACTTCTGTCATGAGTGGGCAGTTATTCTGTGTATCTGTGAATATAAACTTCTTTATTCACATGCCTGTGAATGCTTCTGTCTGTGTGTTATTTGAGCATAGTCAGTGTAAGACTGAAATGGTCTAGTGTGTTTGGAGAATAAAGGGATCTTCTAAAAAGAGGACCTGGGACAAACCACAAATACCTGTGACTCACATGTGAACAAAGAACAGGATGAGCACGCATATAGAAATAGGAAGTCTTGCCCCATTTTCAACATAGACAGGAGGAAAGGAGAAGAACAAAGAGAGTAGTGAATATGGAAAGTATATTTAGGCTTTAAGTATGTTGCATTATGGTGGAAGGTTGAAGTATGTGAACATTGACACTGCACAGGTCTTCTTAGCAGCTTCTCACTGCCTGTGCTATTAGCTACTATAAGAAAAATGAGACTTGAGCAATACTGTTCTGCATGCTTCTTGTGTCCTTTGTGCTTCTTCCTGGTTTTCTTGTATATGCAAAGAATAGGAAGAAAAATGTGCTATTTGTATGCTCTTCAAGCTGCTCTCTCTAAACTAGTTTTTTTCCTTTCATGCTATTTCCACTGAATTTGAAAATGGTTCAAGCAGTATTACTCTGTTTCAACACTCTAGCTACACATAAGCATGACATTTGTGATGGTTTCAGATTCCCCACGTCATGGTCATCACTTTTATTATTTTTGAGAGGAAGAAAATATGTGAACAAAAATATTGTTGTTGCTGTCTAATGATTGGAGTTTCAGGGATAAAAGATGAGGGAGTTGTTAAGTTAGTAAGTTATGGATTTGTTTCTGACACCACTCCCTGAATAAGGCAGCACCAAAGGTCTCAGGCAGGATTTCTGTGGAATAAGGTGTTTCTCAGTATGAGCCAAGACTGCAGATCTTCCTATGCAAATTATATTTATCTTCTTTGATGACACACACACAGAATCAAAATCTGGTCCTTGGGGAAATCCATCTGGTAAAAGAACACATGTCACTTTGTAGTAATGCAATTGTAAACTTATGATGGAGGTCTAAAAAGATCCAAATAGTGTAATTTAGAAAACTTCTGTTCCAATTGTAGCCATTTTATCTTCAGTTTTTCTTTAATTTCTGTTTACATTTTCCAGCTGGGACTCAGTTTGAATGAAAAACAAAGTGGAATATTTTATTCAAAAATGAAACAATGCTATACCTCATATTCCAGTATTTTGAAGTCTCCCTAGTCCCAAGTATTTTTTCATGTGGCAGTAGATAGAGTACAACAGACCCACAGTAAGTGGGTGAAGAGTCAAGGAATCAGTCTTTTCAGTGAGTAGTATTTCATTTTAACTAAATTTGGTTTAAACCGTTATTAAAAATATTACTAATAAGCCAAAATTATGACGTTGAAAACATCCTTTCTTTTGTCCATTACAATTCCTATGTGATGTGTCCAAAAATTTATAGGATACAGAATTTGGTTAATCTTTTTCTGTGGTTAATGGATAAGTCTAGCTATTCTATAATTATTATAATATACAATAATGAAACAATATTTTCAGTCCCTCTACATAGTGTGCTCTACCAGCTTTAATAAAATCTAACAATCTCATTACTGAGTATCCTTATATTGCTTTTAGAGAGGCAATACTATTTAGTGAATAAAAGATTATCACATGACTTTGGAGATCTGGTGTTCCAGGATGTGCCACTGGGCTGCTGTTTGACCTTGGGTGATTGGTTTAAAGTCTCTGGGCCCCCATTTACCCACTGGCTGAGTGAGAAGCATGGTATTCCATGTCCTATGTAAAACACTCTGCATTACAAATGTCCCATTTGAGCATCATGTGTTTGCTAATGAGCTAACATAGACACAGGGAAGTCCTGCCTAAGATTCACAAGATAAGACATTGTCAGTTCCTTGAGTAGGGATCCCCACATGCTCAGTAACTTCAGGAAAAATCAATTTTCCTTTAATTAAAAGAACACTAATTCTGCACCATTTTTCTTACTTCTTGCTGGTTAGGAGCAGGCTGCACATCCTGCGCAGACACCCAGAGTGCTTCTGGTGCTCAGGTGCCCACATGGAAGCATGTCCTAGGTTCACATGCCCTGTGGAAGAGGTGCCCACCACTTCATGCTGGGTTGAGTTTTTTCTTATCTTGCAATTGAATTGACTTGGTGATCCCTGTCCGAACTGCACCAGAGGGCTTTGCCTGAAGGTGCTGGATGCTTGTGTTGAACACCATGAAAGACTCCAAAAACTGCAGAGGTTTGACCTAAAGATGATATTAGAACTTCAGAGATGGAATTGGAGCCACCTCCCTGGTGGAAGCAGCTCATAGGTGGTTGCTTCCCGAGAGAAAAGGGCATGTTTTTTAAAAGGAAAGGCAAGCAGGGTAGGAAAAGTTCACATCATGCTGCCAGCAGGTGCTGGGGGACACAGAGGAAAGTATCAAGGCACAAGCAGTTGAAAAGGCCTGAAGTGAGGCAGCAGCAGGGGGATACAACAGCAGGGGTTGATAATACTTGAGCTACTGGAACTCACTTTTCCCCTCAAATGTTACATAGTTTGTATTGTTACCAGCATGAGGGAGCCTGGCATAACAGAAATTATTTTTCTAGTTTCCTCCTTATTCCACTTCCCTCCCTGCAGACTGCAAAGGTTACATCTTGAGATACTTGGGAACTGCAGAGTCCCAGTTTTGCTATGCTCTTTCTGAGATGGAAGACACTTCAAATCTGTGCTTGTGGGGCACAAATATGAAGCTCTACTGAGCATGGTTCCTGGTGAAACAGGCTATAAAGGCAAGTGGGACACGACTTCTGAAGTTCAAACCGCTGACCAGGGTGCCTTATGTACAAAGACACTTATACATTACTGCCATTTCTGGCAGCTTTAATGAGAAGAAGAGCCAGCTGGGGTAAAAGGAATATTGACATCCTTGGTTGCTTGCGAGGAAGAGGCTACCTGGTTGGTGGTTGCAGCAAACTGGTCATTCATTCCTACCAACTGGTTGTAATGGCAGGAGAGCAACAGAGAAGTGCAGATTTGTCAGAAATACACAGTCATAAGTTTCAGGTTATGAAAAAATGCCTGTCACACGTGAATTGGTTTGTGGAAAAATTCACATGAAATGTCTGTACATTAGTATGTTGAAGATGGTGTGGTTCTGATTTTCTCTTATTTGTAGTAGTTTAATCTCAAATATTTAACTTTAAAGTTGAAATCATACCACCAGTGTGAAACTGTAATGAATTTAAGGTCTGTGCCTCCAGTCTCAGGGGACTTAGCAGCGGAAAAGTGTGGATGATTGCAAGTTGCAACATGAAGTTGCAATCTTTTCAGATTTACCCTCTAGCAATTTGAAACGATTCATTCATCATGTTGGCTCAGTCCCTGGTTTCTTCTAAAGGAAGAACATACCTAAAGAGAGGATCATGTGAACATCTATCTACTTTCAAACACTGACTGTCACATTTTTCCAGTAAGTTGCAAGCTTTATCCAGTTTTGACTTTGTTGCCCAAGCTGACTACCTGTGTTCCCGACTGAACCTATGAAATGCAGATATCACATTGACACTGTTATTATTAGATGTTATTAATATTCATATTTTGTGTAAAGTAACTGTGACCCATGAGGGGTAGCCAAAGATGCTGAACTGAGACAAATTGCCACTAAAGAATCACAGTGTACAACCCTCCAGATTTTCCCCTTGCTTGACTCCATATAAACAGTTTTGTACTGCAACGTGTACAACCAGCAGACTGAATGTCAGGATACATTTTCCATGGAGCAAGATGCCTAAGCCTAAGCCTTGGTCTTGGGGGTTGATTTCCATGCTAACAGTGTAGCTTTGCCATGGTGTCCATGTCAGTTTGTGCCCCCAAGTGGGCCACCAGACAGCTCCTGGACACAGGAACCACACCCTGGGTGGATACCTTTTGTGGCACAGGTTGTAAGCGCTCTGTGTGCAGGAAGCAGCTTCCTTCTGTCCAATCTATGCCCACAGGCTGACCTGGCAATGAATGGCCATCTGTGGCAACTGCTGACATGCTAATTGGAGACTCCAAGGGAGTTAACTCAGGGAAACCCACAAAAATTCATGGATCGCCTGATATCTCCCTGCATCTGCCATGAAGATATGGCAGCAGCATCACCATACAGCTCTGTCCTCCACTTCTTGCAGAAAGTCACGATTTTGTTGCCACTGCACCCATCACTGGTGTCTGTCAGCCTGGACAGAGTTCAGATTCGCAATGAAGATTTTTGAAACTCCCTCTCAGACATATCTATTCATTTGCTGATGTGTATGTATTTGACTAGTGTTTATAAACAGCTTTGTCTCAACATTTGCTTGGTTTACTAAGAAAACAGATGAAAGAGTTTGAAGCATTCATCCACAGATTTGTGTCCACCTGTATGTCCATCTGTACAACTGTCTACTGTTTACTGTCCCCAAAAAGTTAAAGGTTTTTTGGCTGCCTTAGATGAAACTTTAGAGATAGCTTTGAGATGTTAAATTCCAAACTGTACTGTAAAAATCAGTGGGAGAATGCAAAAGCAAGGTGAATAAAGGTCCATTGGCATCATGCAGCTGTAACTGGGGCTCCCATCCCTCTGGAGGAGCAGCTGTCACCTGGCCCAGCACACATGTGCTGGCCCTGTGACAATGGCATCAACAGCACCATTGCCACCACTGTGTGCTGGCCATCATCCAGACAAGGGAGCTAGCTGGGAGGAAGGAAACACTGGGAATAGTGGCAAAACTGGGGACTATAAACAAAGGGGGATGGGATTTAAGGAAAAGTAGAACAAAACTCCCTAGGAACTAGAGAAAAAAAAGCTTTCTCTTGTTTCTCTGTGTAGAAGGAAATCTGATAGTTGTTAATTTTACCACATATTTCACTTCAAAGTAATATATTTAATTGAATTAGCCTTTTAGATAGTGAGCTGTGTTTGTCTAATGCTTTCAATATAGCACTGAAATCCAGAATCCTTTCAGGGTAATGCTTTCATTGCCAGCACAAAGGTGGCAGTTGTATGTCTATGTACAAGATGCCTGGATACATTATTTATAGTTAACGGTGAACTCTATTATTTATCTTCCTGAAACATAAGCTTTGCTTTTCCCTAAGATACATGATTGATGCACAGATGTCTCGTACATCCGTACAGTTCCAGAAAACGCCAACACATTCACAGACAGTCCAGACTGGGAATTGTCATGAGCAGGTCACCAGCAAATTATACAATAGGCATTTTCCTCTAGTGGATGTAGGTACTGGAGTTAGTGTGTAGGTGCTGAGAGAGCCCTCTGGCCTCCAGCCTGTCCCAAAGCACTGGAAACATTAATGAGATCATGCTCACGGTATATCTGTATTATTATCTTTTTTGGATTTTTTTTTGTTGTTTTTTTTTTTCAGGAGAAAACTTGAGTTGCAGGAAAAAGAAGCCATAAGCAAGACAGCATTTAGTAAAATTGGGTATCACTATTTTTTTGTGAAAATCCTACTGTTTACCTTTAATTCTGGGATCATCCTTCCATGATGTGGGAACTGTTTCATCACAGATATGCAGGGGGTGAGAGAGAAGCAGTGCAGTGCTAAGATTTCAGCTGTGACTGCAGCCAGAATTGTCCACAGTTTCTTGTGCTAGAGGTCATTAGTTTGACAGGTTGCTGCTGTACAAATCCCACAGCAGTACAGAAGCAAAAAACAGATGATTTCCATCAACTTCTTATAATTGTAAACAAAAGACAATGAGAAACATCAGGGAGTCACATTTCACTGGAGCATAGAGGCAGTGGGGGGCATAATTAGCATTGGAATCACATCTGCATCAAATTCAAAATTAGCAAAAATAAAGAAAATTCTTCACTTCTCAGATGAAAAGCAGCAATTCTTCTATGCATTGCATTTTTCATTTAAATTGCTTTCTTGGAAGATTTAAATAAAAGATCTGTAAAAATAGACTATTCTTCCGGCCAACTGAGAGTTTATGCTCCCCACATGTGCTATTCACACTTTTAAGAAAGAAGGGTAGATAGATACCTAATTGTTTCTGGATTATACTCTTTCAGCAGCAGCCAGATTAGCTTTTCTGCTTCTTTGTATTAGATTATGATTCTTTCATGAAACATGAAGCAGGCACAAGTTACACCTCAGAGAGACTTGATAGAAACCAGGATTTTGCAGATCCCTTGTTTGCCTTCTGCCCTTTGTAACCCAGACAGAATCAGCAGGGCTTGGATGTTTGTATCAAATTAGTTTTGGGGGAAGATGTGCTCTCAAGCACAGAGCACTGTCCTGAGTTTCAGGGAACTGGGAGTACTTCTACCTCTGCCACTTGCTCATAGGAGACCTTAGGGGAAATACACTTCTGTTCCCAAACCTTGTTTACCCTCTACTGTAAAATAAGGTCAGTGATGTCAAAGTCTTATATAAGAAATGTGGATGAAAAGGTGTCATACGAGCTACCTATGCATTATCATTTCCTGAGATGATGGATTCCAGCCTCCTTCCTCAAAGGTGTCTTGGGACTTAGGTTAGGTGCACAGCTTCTGCTTAGAAACATCCATTTTAGGCACAGAGGTACCTAAATTATTGACTCCTATCCCTTTTAGGGACCTCTCAGAGTAGCTGGTTGGTAGGACAATGCAAAAACTATGTGTCCTGGCACGGCTTTGTCTAATGCCACTTGGCAAGGACACAAGGCTCAGGGACATCCACAGGCACCTCTGCCATGTCCAGCCCAGACATCTGATCAAGCCAGTGTGTTTGTTTCCTCAATACATCGACATGGGGAGCAAAAAGCACTGCCCTATTCCTAGGGACTGAGCTAAGTGGAGCTTCAATGTGAATTGTAATTTAAAGCTTTTCTCTAAGTATTTTTTTGCTAGCATTGATCAAACAGTGGAAGCTCAGCTGACAGGTTAATCCCATTGTCAGGAGATTTCAATATTTCCAAAGCAGGTTTTGTCCAGATTTGGGATGAAACCCCTGAGGCTGCTGTTCATCGTGGAAAGGAGCAGAGTCACTGTGGGCAGAGGAGCTGGTGGAAAATGAGGCAGGATTCAGTCAGATCTGTGCTCTGCCAGAACTGTTTCTGAAAACTAGTGAATTATGAAACATTTTGACTTTGTCAGCTGGCATTTCCAACAGCAAGAACACTCAGTCAATTCTTTTTTTCTCTTTCAAGAGCAACACTATTCTGACAATATTCAATACTCATTTGTCCAAAAAAGGTATCTGCAAACCACCAAGCTTGCAAGATTACCCTTATAAAGACTCAAAAGCTTCATGACCTCTTTGAATATTTGAACCCTTTTATTCATCTGCCCTTCTGAAAATGTAGAAAAAAGCCCAGATAAGAATAGCTGTTCTTGAAACAGTTCCCATCACAGATGAGATGATCTTAACACTGCAGTTGAGCACCCATCCATTCCTTCTGATTCCAGGTCTGATCTGTACCCACACAAACATGAGGCCAGCCTTTGGCTGAGGTTTGAATGCCACGAAAAACCACAAGAAATAACTGCTCTTCCCGAAAAGAACTTGCCCCAACAAGTGGAAATCACTTCATAATAGCTTGTAAGATTATAGTTCTTCAGTCTTCAAGCCCCAGTGATGCAGTAAGATAAGAAATCTCACTGAAGAGCGAAGTGCGCTGTAATTGACAGGAATATGTAGACAGACAATGTAAATCTCAATGTACATCTGGAGCATCTGAATAGGTGATATGTGCACAGTGAAGACGACAGAACTGGGCATTTTGCACTCAACATCATTAAAATTTGTTTGTCAAGCTTAATTATAAACATGAACTCTAATCTCAGTTTTTGATCCTTCATTTGACTGCAGTCTGATAATTTCAGTGCTGCTGATGATGATTTGTGTGGCTGAAAAGTAACAGCAGGTCACAATCCTGCTTTCTCAATTTGGTGCAAACATGAACAGCTTCTCTAGTTCATCACTGTGTGCCTCCAGAAATCACCATATATGTGACACTTCAAAAAGTCTGTGTTTTCTCTGTGACACATATAACAGGCACACCCTGGTTTGGGGAACATTTCGCCAATTTCTACTTGATCAGCTGAAAAAAGTTTGCACTCCTTCAAGGAAAACAAAACAATGACGTTTTAAAGTGGTTTGAACAAAGTAACAAAGTTTCACTTGTAGCCAGCGGTGAATAGTTGTTAATAAACACAGAAGCACTTGAAGAGATTAGTAAACAAAAACATCCTCACAAAAAATATTTGGGTTTTCCATTGTAAAAAATGCTCAGAGTTTTCTGGGTATTGAAAAGTAATGTGCATTTTAACGTATTTTCTTGTTTGAAAGCATGTTATTAATTATCTCTTGCAAAAACAATAAAACCCCATCATTTTTATCTATGAATGAATAGGAAATCACAGTTTAAATGAGATGGAAAAAAATACACTGTCTTTGTGAGTCTCTTTCTTAATATTACTTTTTAATTTTATAAAAGGATATCTTTTGCATCCAATAGAAGCATGTTTTGCAGCTAACTAGATTTATTTGCATATTGTGTGACAGACAGAAAACAATCTCATTTCCCTCAATGGGGGAAATGACTGGAGGTTGAGTTCCTTAGTGACACCAATCCTTTCCTGCTTTTGCTTTCTGTTTTCAGGTTTGTTTGTTTTGTGCTTTTTTTTTTTTTTTTTAATGTTTTCCACACAACCATGCAAAAACTGTCTCTTTTGTTACTTAGAGTATTCTCCTTGTCCTTCAGACTCATCCTCCCCTGAGCTGAAGGTTGAATTTAATACAGATGGAAGGAAGGACTGTCAATTTTCAATGTTTAAGACACTGGGGCACATGGGCCCACAAAAATGTCACTGGTTTGTGTTTCTTTCCTTCCCTAGGTAATTCAAAAAGTTCTTGATCAATCATGCATATTCCTATGAGCACTGGAAACTCATGTGGTAAAGCTTTAAAACACTGTACTTCACCTCCCTGTCTTCTTAGTAGGAAGATCTGGAAATCTATCCACAGATGTTTCATGGTTTGGAAAAGCAGGGACTAAGATCTTTGAGCCTTTGGTTTAATTATTTCCTGTGAAGTCTCTTCTGTGGCAGATTCTGGGGGGAGTCTTGATTTTTCTCACTGTGGTTGCATGCTGCTTTTTCTTCCTTGAAGCTGCATGCTGGACAAACACACCACCAGGCTAAGTGTTGGCAGTTCCGGATTCAGCCTACAGTTTAACAACTAGGCTTGTAAATAATAAATCATATTACGATAAAATAATTACTTAATTTCTCTAAAATGAAAAAAAAAATCACATATGCTGTGTTTGCAAGAGGAAAAGCCTTATCATCAATCACGGCATATAATCTGTTTTAGATGAACTGTTTAGGTGCTCTTTGAAGGTGAATATGTTATTAAACTTCCAAAACACTATGAGAGTTTATCATCTATCATAAATGTGCAAATCAGGTTTCTGTGCATGTATCCTTTTGTTTCTCTGCTTACTTTCCTTCCCTTTAAACATATCTGCATTCAAAGAGTCCATATTGCAACATCAAGCTGTGGGAAATTAGTTTACAAATCGAGGCTGGTTTTCAAGGGGTGCTTGCATACGTAGTATTTATGCTGTTTTTCAGAAAGTTATTTTTAATCTATAAAGAGGCCATGCAATTGGGATAAAATAACAGATAATCAGATATTCTGAGGTTGTTTCAGTTCCTGGAGCGGGGAATCCTGGCAGAACACTCTATCTTTCTTTGAATGGCACAGAGGACTTCGTGCAGAGGAGGAAAGGAAGTTAATGTACATAAACAAGCATGAGTGCTCATTTCCTGGGCTTCAGCAGCACTGGATGCTCAGTGCCCCTGCCTGCAGCACTGATGGTTGGCTTCATATGGACACAGTGATTTATGAAGGGAAAGTTTCTCTAAACAAGCAAGCAGTCTTATTTACTGATTTATGTTTTAACTTGGAAGAAAGAAAAGAAATGGAAAGAACAAAAGTTAGGTTTCAATGTGAGACACCACAGAGCATCTCCACTGTATGAAGGCTTCAGCAGCTCCAAGGACAGAACAGGTGAACTGTTGGGTGGCACAGTCATGATCTGAGCAATATAGCAGTGCAAGTACACAGGAAACAAAAGGCATCACAGTTTGAAGCTACAACTCATCTCTGAATCACAGGAAAGTCTTCTCACCTGGTGTAAGTCTGATTGCAGGCATAACACTGCATCTAACTAGATATGTCAAAAAGTAAAGCTTGTAAAGATAATTTCAAAACTGTTCTGTCCTTTGCAGAGAAGAAATTCTTCCTTAAAACGTGTTACAGTTCTTCTAAGGATGCACATGCAAACACATACAAGACGCCCTGCCTGGGGATTTTGAAGCTTCAGTGTTTTGATTTCTCCTTTGCGTTATTCTTCTGTGAGTGCAGCTGAATGAAGGGAAATAAAGGCAGACTCTAACACTGGTAAGTCAGGAAAAAAAGGAGCTGCTGACCCTCTAGCCAGCTAGAAAATGGAACCCACCCTGGGCATAGCCGGTAAGCTCATCCTCCACTCAGACTTTCGTTCTTCAAGGACATTAATGTGGGCTGATTTTCATGCAGTAACAGTTTGCTCTTGCCAGTGCATGTCTAACAGCTTACCCTGTGGCTCTGCTCTATTAGCAGTGATGAATTCCAGTCAAGGGAAGCAAGTTAAGCTGCAGTATCTCTTGAACTTTAAAACATGACAGAGCATTAATGAGGAATATCACTGGTTTATCTCCATAGAGTGGTGCCTGATACTTCCTCTGTTTCCATGTTCCCTACCAGTAGTGACTTGCAAGAATTTCTCTAGAAATCAAACTCTCCTTTCCCCAGCATTGCCCACTGGTCACAACAGCCCCTCTATGTTTCTGAGAATTACTTGTGTTGTCTGCATCTCTATCAGTAGCCACCCAGAGAAGGCGAATGCAGGGCTCAGAGAGGGTATCCTACCAGGAGTGCTCATCAATTCAGCAGCATGTACTGGTTTAACTGTCAAGGCTGTACTCTTCACACTGCCACAGTAGTGGGCTGTAGTGAACCACTTGCTTTCTGCTTGGAATGCCTTATCTCCTGTTTCCATTCCCAATATTTCCGAGAAAAGTTTGGATAGGTTTTCTGGTTGGAGAATGAGCTGCAGTAAACGTGTGTGTCTGTAGAGCTGGCAAGGAACAAAGGCATGCTGAAAACTTATTAGAATAAAAAAACCCCTAACATACTCAACATAAAAGCCAGCAGCAAAGGATTAAATCCACCACAAAGGCTGAGAGACTGCATGTTAAGGCATAGTACCCTATGCTTAGCCTACATCACCCTGCCTTGAGGCTGCTCTGTGCAGCACACCGGAGAGCCACAGCATCCTTGTGGGAATGAACCAGTGCTGGTAACATGATCTTCAGGTCTTATTTGGTGAGTGGCTGAAGGGTTTGGGTTTTCTTCCATGCTTCTCATCCCACTGGAGAAGGTCTCTGTAAACACCTGCAAAGCCACTTCATTTCTCCTTTTCCCAATCTACTCTCACACTCCTTCTCAGGCACAGGAGTGGCAGGGCCAGGGGTGAGCCTGGCAGCCCACCCAGCAGACTGATGCGCAGTGACCAGTCCTTCCTCCTGGGATTGTCATAGCTTTTGCTTCTTGCCTGGCAGTGTGTTTGCTTGTTGTGTCTGTCTTTTGTTTCATTTGTGCAGTAGCTGGCATAACGGGGTCCTGGCATAGCATTTTTAAATACTGGCATCATGCAAACTGGAAGACACATCCCCATTTGCCTTCCAACAGAACAGCTGGTCTGAAGCCACCTTTCCAATAAAATGAAATGAATCTTCACATTTTTCATATTGAGGCATGTGCTATTTACTAAGCAACTGGGTACTCCTGTGCAACTGTCACATCTTCAGGAAAGTTGCACCACCTTTGCCCAGGGCACGATTCACACTGAGTTGCCAGGTTGTGCTATTCCTCTGCTTCTCTTACTCATGCCCAGGGAAGTGTGTCCGTAACATGAGACCTATCCAAGATGGATGAACCAGCACGAGTGGCAGCAAGGCCACTGCTCAGAGCTTTACTGTTGTCATCTGGAGCATTAAAAGCATTTGGCTACCATTTCTCTTTAACCTGTTACCTATTTTGCAGTCCTTTGTGAGCTAGAATTTTTAAAGCCAAGCTAGATGTGACTTCCAGGTGAGCCAGGCAAGGAGTACATCTTGGTGTTGTCAAGTAGAAGAGCTCCTTACTGTTCTGTGGGCCTATGGTGCTTGATATGAGTAACAATAAATGAACTCCTTATTCTGGATGTTTCTGTCTTTTGGTGCAATATCAGTGTTTGTATGCCTTTCAGTGCTGCTGCCCCAAAGACTGAAAGGAATCTGTGAGCAGGAAGATGAGTATCACTTGAGTTACTTCTAGTCTTTGCTGAAGTTTCCTTTCTTTTAACATTGGCTATCTTCCCCCAATGTTGGGCTTGATTCAGTGATCATGGGAATTAGCACAATTTCAATGAGCTTTGCTTTCTTTTCTGGGGAACTGGGAAGAGAATTAATTAGTGCTAGCTGTATAAAAGACAAGTTCTGGATCAGTCATTCAAGCCATGCAATCATAAGTGGAAAGCCACCTCTGAAGACTGTTTTAGATGAATACTACAGAAGACACCCAAGGCTCATGTACATATCCTCTGGATGTGCTTGTCTCCTTCCATGCACTGTGGAGGGAGTCTGACTGATATGATTCTATTAAATACCTCACTTTTAGGTCACTTAAGTCCTAATTTGAGTTCCTAAACTCTGCTCCCAGTGCCCACAGTGGAGCCAGAGAGGTCTGTTGGATCAGTTCACTGTTGTTGGTTGCCCCTTCCAAGGATTGGCTGGAAAGGAAGGCGTGCATCAGGGTTTCTTGCAGTGCTTACTACATGCATGCTGTACTCATTGGATCCCCCAGATTCTATGCGCAGGGCCTGGACTGAGCCAGTCCCCTCAAAGTTATGGGATCAGGACTCTACTTCTCAAAAGCTGAAGTTCTATGTTGTTTTTCAGCAAACAATAACTATCTGAACTGGGGAAAGGCTTGCTACTAGTGTCTGATCAGCTCCTGTGGAGCTACACAGAGTGTAGAGTATACTTGCTGTGTCCATGAGGCAGTAGTAGGATAGGGGCCTTTTGCAGTGAGTCTGATGCAAAGGTGTGTTTAGTAGGAGGATTATGCTGTAAGCACAATAGAATCTCTGTGAGGAAGAGCAAACTTCTGCTGGGCAGCCCCTTTGCTCCTAAGGCTGCTCCCCAGCTTCAAACCACTTGAAAAATCTTACATTTTAATCAGAACTCAGGTCTTACTGCCATGGACAGAAATTAGCCTTGTGCCTTACTCATCTTGTTACCACTTCTGACAGCGCAAGGGCCTCAGGCTCACTAAGCACTCATGCTGACTGCTCCTTCTCCCAGCTGCTTTGTTCCACACACAGCAGAAGTCAGCAGTGCAAAAAATTAGACGTCCATGACACACGGGCAGGATTATTCCTCCCTGAAATATATGCTTTTGGCTGCTCAAAGACCAAAGATTCAAGTAATGTTACTTTTGCAGCTCCCTGAGCAAGCATTCAAAAATGTAATAGGTCTTACCATTGCTATATTTTCACTGATGTATCCTCTGAATTGTTTTCATGCCAGCAGCTTGCTTGTTTTTCTATGCCTAGGTTTTAGTATAATCACTTGAAAATAACTGTTTATAATGGGCATCATGAGAGATACAAAGCTCTGAAAACCTTTGCAGTGGAAGGAACACAGTAGCAGATTTCTCTACGCAGGCCAAAGCCTCAATTGGCATAAATTTCACTGCCAAGCAAAAAGTTTGCACTCATTTACATCAGCAAGAATACCTCCCTAAGAATTTCAGTCCCCTGTATAACAAAGTTAAATTTTCTTCTTGTTTCTGAGATCATGTTGAATTTTAAGCTTTCTTAAGTCCACTCCAGTAATTCTCATTTCTTTGAGTCAGAACTATTGACAATCAAATTTAGCTATAATGAACCAGAAGGGAGCTTGTAGAAAGGTTTTCTATTTTGGATATTTTTTTGGTGTCCTTCTCAGTGTCCTTCCTCAGTCCTAGCTGCCTCCCTCCCTTACCTTAACTCCTTCATGCCAATGCCTCTGAAAAAATTGGAAAACAGAGTGTGTTCCTTTGGCTTTGGTATTTTTTTCCCCAGCTTTATTAGCTAGCCCTATATACATCATCATGACAGTGGTGAGATGCTGTCAGCATCACTACATAGTTTCACAGATTGCTCTGCTTTTCAGGCATCCCTAAGAATAGCTCAAGACAGCAATGTGTGATGGTAAGTAGAAAGCTGTCATTATAATGGCTCCTGTCTTGCCATGGATCTCTACCAGGAATTGCAAACATGTGAGACTGGAGAATATCTTTTGAAAGTTTGGGATGGAAGAGGTGGACATGAGGAAGCTGAGGCAAATATTCTGTGTTCCTTATATCCTTTGACTCTGAGCAACGCTGAACAGAGATACCATCTAAAGCTGGTTATCAGGGCACTGTTTGTTCATTCTGAGCAGGCAGATTATTTGTAATTGTTAATCTGCATTGTTGTACTACCCAAAAATCAAAGCAGAGGGCACTTGCTAGAGTAATGACCTTGTAAAGAAAAGAAGCACATTAAAGCTGCTGCTTATTGTGAAGGGTTCAAAAATGCATATTTTGTACAGTATTTTTTGTGTCTTGCACTTCTTACAGAGACAGATGCAGTAATAAGTGTTGCATGGCTAGGAACCAAACATACATATGTACACACTCTTAAAGGTCTGCTGTCAACAAAATCAAGTTTTAGAGTCACAGACTGTTCTTTAAAAGTGTGCTAAATCTTGCTTGTTGTTCCCTTTGACTTTAATGCCTATTAGTAGGAGCACAGATTAACTGTGGACTAACTGTTGCACTGATGAAATCTGCAAACCTGCCACGTAAAGAAAGATAGTACCTTTGGGGATAAGAAAAATATAGATTACACCCCCACCCCCCAACCAAACTTCTTTTGTAAAAGCAGGCAGACAAAGACCATAACTCTACTGATATTTTTAAGCTTTTACTGATCTGTCGAAAACTTGTCTTTAGGAAAACAGGCTGAAGAATTCCTGATAGAGTTCAGAAAACTATTTTTTTCTTTCTTTTTCCTTTTATTTTCCCTGTAGAAAGCTACCCAGTCAGTATCCTGCCGCTTCTTGGCCTTCACTGGGTGGAGCAGAATGGCAGGCACAGCCTGGGACTGGCACACCTGGAAGGCTGCCTTTGTGTCCTGCCTGATTGGGTTTGTCTCTGCTAAAAGACAGTGTCCATAGAGGATCATGTCTTGAACAGATATAGGGGAAGGTAACTGAGTAATGTCTGGTCTTAAGCAAAGATGGTCTGGGCTCTGTTCCCAGTTCTGCCATGCTTTCCTTCTGGCACACATTTCTGTGTACACCATTTTCCTCAGAAACAGTGAATAAGAAAGGGTTCAGCTGAACCTGGGAGCTGGTCACATGGGGATGGTGCCTCCAATGCTCAGCCCCACTGGCCGGCATGGGACAGCAGGGAGACCCCAGAGCAGCAGAGATGGTGTCTAGAAGTTAATGTCCTCTCTGCAGTGGTGGGTGATGCTGGAGCAGGCAGAGTTTCTATTAGCAACTGATATGTGTCTTCTGGTTTTGTTTCATCCCAAATGGCCCCAACCCATGCACTTGGAGGCTCCCCTGCCATGTGAACCACAAGCACAGAGAGGGTGAGCACCTGGGAGACCTGATCTAAGGCAGGGGCACACAGACGCTGCCCTGATCTGTCCAAAGCAGTTCTGGCTATCATTTCTTTTCTTGCAATCTGACTCTGGGCAAGCTTTTCCTTAACCAAACACCATCTCTAATTCCCAGGAGAGGCCCCTCCTTGCAGAGGGAGTGATGCCATCGATTGCTATAGCTCTGATGCTGCTGGAGTTGGGCTGGGAGTCCTGTCAAAGAGCTGTACAGGGTGGATGGGGATGGTAGCTTGCTGCTAACTCATGTCTATAATGTTCTGTGTGACCCCTGTGTCAAAACACCCCCTTCCACCTGGAAGCCCATGGAAGAGCCTCAGGGAGGCAGGGAGGCCTCTGGAGGTTCCTGGACACTGCCTCCAGTCAGGAGCTGAAGCACAGCCTGTCATGAATTTTGGAAAGCTCCTAGCCCACACATCCCACAATAAGGAAAGTCCATCTCCACCAGGTCCCTGGAGGCAGTCTCAGTCTGCTGTTTCTCTGGAACAAAACTTGCAATTTTCCGCAGTAAGTGCTCCCAGTTGTAGCAACTATTCTTAAGTCACGTCATGTTTTACTTACTTTGCATGCCTTTTATACCAAGTGGTTATCAAAGCCATGCATGTGTCTTGATTCAAAGTTTTTCAAGATGTGGAGCCTCCAGATTTTACCAATGAAATGGGATATGTTCACCTACAAAACTGTTCTAAAAAACGCATCTCTTAAAATTAATTTACAAAGGTACAGAGATGTTGAGATGTGCTGCTACCTGATGCTTGATTTAAATGACTGCAGCTTTAAAAATGCTGAACTCTCTTCTAAACTAGCTTTTGCTCTCTATGAAATCTACAAGCAAAACCAAACCCTTTCAAGCTTGAAACATCTGGCACCAGCCATTGCCAATTCACATGCCCACGACTTTTGGTTTGAATCTGTGCGAGGGTAGACTACTTCCTTCTCCACCCCAGACAGGCAGGGCTTGAGGGCAGCCTGGGCTGGTTTGGCTTGGAGTATCTAAACTGAATTGCATTTACAAGGAAAAGGTCCTCCTAAAATAGTTTCTTTGATAAAACTCTTTTTGCCAAAAGAGTGGGGCCTCCACTAATGCTATCTGGGTCCAAACCCACCTCCTTCACATGCAGGTCTCATTAGGCAGCATCAGACTGTGTCTTCAAGAAGGTATTGCTGGAGGCAGTGTGAGGAAATGTAGCTGACCCAGTCAGTGCCTTCCTGGGGTGCCCAGGGCAGCAGCTGCTGGGGATCAGGGCTGCCATGTGTGGAAGGATGCCCTCTGTGAGGGGCCAGCCCTGGTGGGTGGCACAACTGTGGCTGTGACTTCAAGGAGGCTGCAGCAATGCAACTCAGTTCAGCACAGCCATTGATGTGGCTCTTGGCACCACATCTGAGGAGACTGCTGCACGGCAATTATTTCACCTCAGGCATTTTGCACTTGAAAAAACCAGAATTTCAGCTGGTGTTGAACTAAAAATATCCTGGTTCTGTGCAACTGTAGCCCCTCTCTGAGATCCATTTACCCCAGAGCAGCAGAGGAAAGTATTACTTGGAGTCTAGGAGCATGCAGCAGATGAACTTTGCATCCTGAGAACGTTGTTAATTTCTCTAACTTATCTATGATACACCTGTAAATCTGATGGAAGAGTATAGCCCTAAGAAATAAAGCCAAGAGAACAGAAGAGAAATGAAGGATTAGCTTTATTTGATACTGTGTAACAGGGGACCCGTGTGCAAAAATATACTTTTGAGATAATAGCTTTTTCCTCTCTGTCCTATTTCTACTTGGAAAATTTCCCATGTCATGTCCAAGCTTATGGTATTTTTAAAAGATAAGCATGTCATCATTGAGTCTGCAGTAAAGGGTAAGGAAGAGAGAACAATCAATATATTTAATACAGCCTCACTAAAATGAATCCATTTTATTCTTGATGATAACAATGTGTTTAATATCCTATACAGTGAGGCATTCTGTATATGGCCATCAGAAGCATAGTTAATGGGAAACAGAAGCTTATACCCAGGGCTGTAACTGTGTAAAAGTCTTTCTCCCACCCAGCTTCTCAATCACGCATTAAAATCTTGCCCCAAACTTCACCCTGCAATTTCCACTACTTTTTTTTTTCCATGGACACACACCACTCTGGGCACCAGGTGTCAGAGGCATAGGGGTGCAACCTCCTCATGTGCTAGAAGAAAGTAAGGACCATGGTCCTTCAGAGCCTCCCATTGCCATCTGGGCAGGCAGAGAGCCTTCAGAGAGAAGGTGGGTGGGCTCTTGGTTTTGACCTTTGCAAAAACACATATGGGTTGATTCCAAATGTCAATCCTTAGATCAGAGGAAGGCCATGTACCAATACAGAGTATGTAAGATACCAGCTGAGGTGATGGATTGCACAGATCCACATTGCAAAAAGCTAAGAAGGTGATTTTGGATGGAGCAAAAGAAATCATCAGAAATAACAGAGGAAACAGTTAAAGTCAGGATATTTTAAATTCTTTCAGGCTAGTAAGTGTGCAATTGGTGAACTGCACAGAAAAAGTACCGTTCTTGCTTTTGCCAAGCAGCTGTTCTCCAAAGTATTTCAAATTAGCAGGCTTGCTCTTTCATCCCTTACATGGTCCTGAAAATATCTAAGTGGAAATATCAGTCATTCAAAGAACCAATGACAAATGTACAGAACAGTGTTCATATAGCCTTTGTGAAGCAAGTCCTCTGTATGCTGAGTAGTTCCACACACCCTCTAATATGGACTCAAGTTCTCAAATGCATTTCATATTTCAGATTTCATGGAAAGGATATAAGTCTCTGAAAGAGTTATGTTACCCCTAAAGTTCTGGGACAAAGTGGTTTACACTCTGTTCCTCCAGCCCTGTGGTACTTACCACAACCAAGAGAAAACCCACACTTATAGGAGACAGATTTCACAGGAGTTAGCCCAAAATGGTAGTAAGAAGCTTCTCTGGAAAATTAAGGCATTCCCAGCCCTCATTCCCTGCCATGCTTACAGGCAAGGCACAATTTTGTGCTGTTTTTCTTCTTTCATATAAATGCAAGGCAAATGTGTACATTTATATATATGAATACATACATATATATTTGCATATAAAAGTATGCACGCACACATGTATATATACAAATATATACGTCTATACACACATATAATTAAACAATCTCAAAAGCAAACACTATGTTGTGCACACATCTTCCTAGGGGAAGAGAATGAGAGGGAAAGCACATGACAGATGTTGGTTGCATTGTTTAATGAACCACCCTGAAGAATTACACTGCTTAGTGTGGTATAACCAGCACAGAATAAACTGGAATCAAACCGGCAGAACTGCATGCTGAGGAAGGAGATAAGAGAAGCTTAGGGAGAAAGGCAGCTGTGGGGGGGTCTGGGTGTTGGCAGGGGAGGAAAATAGGTGTGCAAAATGGTGTGTCACAGCAGCTGGAATGGAGTTTGGGGATGCTTAAGGAAGGTGGTAGGCTGGGTAGAAAGATAAGGTCATAGGCAAGTGGAATGCAGTATTCAAGAGATAAGGTGAAAGTAGAATATTTTGGGGAGGTGGTTGGAAGTGGGTAATTCAGTCAAAAAGGCTTATGTGTAGAGAAAGTAAGATGGAGGAAGGGAAGTTTTGCATCTACTGTGGAATTTATGTCAGATAGTATTTAAAACTGTCTCCTTCACATCACTAATCTGTAATTTCATGGCAAGGTTACCCAATCATCTTGAAGAACCTGAGATGTGTTCTCTATTAGAGGTAAGCAGCAGCCTGTGTGAGTACTCTGAGAAGAGACCACCAGAAGCTCAAAAAATTCTGCCATTCTCCACCACCATTTACTCTCTACTCTTGCTCCAGGCTCAGTCATGAAACAAGAAAATGTTTCCTGCAAACTATTTTAGACGGAAGCAACAGAATTGCTGGTTATGAAAGGAAGAGCATGTCTTTTTTCATCTGTGTATTCACACTAGAAACAAGCAAGAGTTGAAGATGTAGTTATTGAAGCAGATGAACAGATATCATCATCTGAGTTCTGCACATGAATATGGATCAGGAATTAGATCATGGGCAGTGTGTGATATTTTAACCCCAAACTAAAACTTGTGCAGAACATTTTCTTCCAAGTTTATGCTCAGAGGTTCTTACACCACCATCAATCAGACTATTCAGATTTCTGTTTCAAGAAAGCCAGAATAACAGCATGAACTTGAAAAATCAGATCAGAATGACCTTGTTAATGTTGTTTTCAGTCACATTATGGCCTGCCGCATAATGCGAATTTCATTTTAGTAGCAGTCTGTTTTGCTATCCATCACTGAGCGTGATGGGCTTACTTCCTAAAAAGATTCCTGTTTATTTTATAAGCACCACACACAGTAATCAACTCCAACCTGTAAAATGTACCTGCTATTGGTAGTGGCCTACTTTTGTTTCCAATCACCATGATTTACAGACATGAACAGCAATGTGAGTAAGAAGCACTTGGAGGTTTTGATTCCAGCTTCATACGTGGCTAGACAAGTGTCAATGTCCCCCAAAGAGAGTATACAGAGAGGATACAGATTAATCAGGTGAGATCCTGAGATGGCAGCATTGGGGTGATAAAATACACTCAATGTGACTTGCTGTGTGTGACATTAACTATATCAAAAGTCAGAAAGAGAGAAAAAGTGGCTGTAGAAACTGGCTGATGCTATGACATTCCATACTCCTGCAGTCACTCTCCTTGATTTTCGGATTAAACCCAATGGCAAACTGAAAAACTGTTTTATTCATCACCGCTAGTCCTGCAAACTGAACAGGGATCTGTAACCTACCAAGTCCCAGGGAGTTTTATCACTGACTTTGGTAGAAACAGAATTTCCCCAAAGCTTTCTGGAAACGCATACATTTGGCAAAACAGAGAGCTTGTATCCAAGTCCCAAACTCAGCTTTGTCTGACCATCTCATCAGATGCAGAACCACATGCCCTGTGTCTCAGGGATGGCAATAGATTACATCCACCATCAGCTTTGCACCCACTTGGTGTTACTGTTTGTTGTCACTCTAGGATCTGGGGGACCCAGTTAAAACAAAAGCCACATATTTTAAGAACTGAACACATAAACATGCCTGAAATTCAAGGGATAGACAAGCTAAAACCACCACTGTGGTAGCAGGGGTTGGAGATTAGAGGTCAGTCTGTAGCAGAGCTGGAGCCGAATGCAGGCTGCCTCTCTCCCTGGAGAAGAGTTGTGGTCTGCTGAGAGACAGAGCTCTCTAGTGCAGTGCATCCCCAGGCATTTTCTGAGTATAGCTATAATTCAAACTGATGGGATTTTTGAAAAATGTTTTACCACCTCATCTATTTAGGTCTGATTTGATTCCATCAGCGAAGTAGCTGAGTTTTCTCTTTTTTTTTTTACCCTAACATGAATGAAATCTCTGTAAGTTGCAGGTGTCAGGAAATCTTAACATAATGTTGTGATGGGATTGGAAAGAAAATTTATAGTTTCTCAGCTCCTACATATTTAATAATAATAAAAAGATACCACAAGGCAGGTCAGATAATACTGATTTACTGCAACCCCATCTGCATGCATACAGGAATATACACTTTTATTTGGACTTTATGATTTATTCATTACATACATAAAGAGATAATGAACAACACATCTGAATGCTATAAATCCAGGTTTCCTTGAGGCTTTTTATTGACAAAACAGAGACAAAATTGCTGAGGATGAACCTTTTGCTCTCTTCCTAGTGTAGTGTATTGGGATGTCAGGAGTCTTTTTAGTTAGTCTTTTATTTAAAATAAATATAGAGAAATCATGAGATCAAGCATACTATCACAGAGAGAGAGACATACTATACCTTCAAGTTAAGAAAACACATTTTTTAACATTAATTATATACCTGCTTTGTTTTGTCCTGGTTCTAGGAAAATCAGGCAAAGTAAGAATTCACTCATCAAATCACAGTTTTGCAAATACCTCTGCATGACAATGACTGAGCACAGGGGGAAAAAATTCAGCAGTACAACTGCTCAAAACCTTCCCATGGAAGGTAGCGATGATGTATGGGTGTTGGATATGATAATTTTCATAGCAACTTTTTGTTGGTTGTTTGTTGGTGTTTTTTTTAATCCTTCTGTAGTGCAAATAAAATATTCTGGGTTTTCCAGCAACCAAAAACTGGAAAGCCTGTTGGGTTTGGGAGGGAAAAAAACACCAACAAAACCAAAAAAGCCTTTACCCCAATGCATTTGCTTTCTAAAATGTGAAATTGCAAAAGCCAGTTACCTTCATTTCTTTTCGATAAGAACTTACAATATCAAACCCAGGTGTAGAAGCAGTACTCCTGGAGAAATGTACACAAGCCATTACAGTATAACCCAGGTGTGTGAAAAATTTTTTCCATCTCATGAAAATTTAAAACTTTTACAGAGATTTCAGCATTGCTTTGAACTCCCATGAATACAACACCTGATTGCCTAACACTTTCAACTACAAAGCTCTGGTAGGTCATTAACTGTGATGCCTATACCGGTGGATGCAATAATTTCCACGAACCCTCTGAGCATGGCTGCAGAAGGTGTAACACTCAAAGCTTTCTCAGGTTGTAAGATACACTAAATGCAAAAGTCAGCAGAAGCTATTATGATTTCTGTTTCTAATGAATCTGTCCTATCCTCTTTCTCTGTAGTTTTATAGGCAAAAATTATTTCTTCCCTGTTAAATTTTGTAGTTTAACCACACACTCTACATCATAAAATTCTACATGTGCAGTGTATTCTGTATATTTATGTGGAAATATGAACACTCTTCCTGGAACCTACTGGCCCTCACAGCTGAAGCAGCCTGAGATCCATCTTTTGTGGAAGGGTGGACAAGATGACCTCCAGAGAATGCTTCCAACCTCAGCCATTATATATCCAGTGTATTTATGCTAAACAAGCTCTCAGTGTATCAAACTTAGCCCCATGAAAGCTGCAGTCTGCTCAAAGGGGTGCAGATAAAGCCAGTGTAGTGTAGAAAAGTTATTGTTATCCCAGCAGGTCTGCATCATCCTCTGTGCCTTTATTGTGGCCTCAGACACTCAGAAAATAAAATGTGAAGGGCACATGGTTTAAGAGAAACATTAGGAACTTTGAAATACATATATATATATATATATATGTATAAATAATTCTTCAAATTTGGCTGAAACTGAAAGAGACCCAGTTCATTGGAAAGGAGACATTCTAGGTCTGTCTTGGCTGATGGTGTTAACTCACTAGCAAGTCAGATTCAGCATGTTCTGCAGTGCTGCAGGTGGCTGAAAAATCTGATTCAGGAAAATCTTTGCCCATGCAGACATCACGGGACAGGGACCACAGAAGAACTTGAGATACCTGCACTACCACTGCTGCCTCTGTTTCTCTCTGAACACTTTCCTTCAGCTTCTCTGTGTCCAGGAGCTTTCATAGCTTTGGCTGTCTGAACCAGCTCCACTTGTTATCTATATTGTTTCTTTTATAGAATAATAATCAACAGACAGTTTCTGCTCTCAGAAGAATGTATCAACCCCCAAAACTCGGACAACTAAGGGAGAGCATAGGCCCTTGTACAGTGTTCTTTTTTAATCTCTGGCTCCCCCTGCTCCTTCAGGGACAGTAATCCCATAGATTGCAGGGGGGGAAATAAAAAACCTCTGAGACATCTTGAGCCTCTCATCTGGTTTCCCTCCCTGCAGCCTTTTCCTTTTCCAGTGCTATGGTAATTTTCATGCAAGGGGATCGGGGTGAAGGAACAGATGCTGCTCCTATTTCCTTCCTGTTATCATCACACTCCCAGTGATGCTCCCTGTAATCGTTCCATTGTATGGCTGCATTTCCTATAAAGCTGAACAATGAATAATGGATGCAAAAACTAAGTGGCGTTTCAGGTTCATTAGTATGCATATTGTTATAAATTCATTTCAGTAGGTGCTATGAAACCACTCTCCTCTCTTTTGTATTTGTAGGTGTCACTGCTTCAGGCTCTGCTAATGTTCATTTTGTATTCATTCATTTGTGTCTGTAGTTTTACCTGGATTGTAGGCTATTGTTCTTATTTGCAAAGCTTGGGTTTAATTTCCTGTAGGAAGCTTTTCTTTTGTCTCTAGGGCTTTTTCTCCTATTATCATCCACCTTGAGAGTACTAAAGCACTGTCCTGCTGGTAAAATATAATTTGTTTTGTAGTGTTTTAATGAAAATTTTACCACTCATGTCCTCCTCCTCAAAAAAAAAAAAAAAAAAAAAAAAAAAAAAAAAAAAAAAGATTTTATTATTCTAGCTGTTTGTATCCAGGGCTTCCCTTCTATTAACTCCTATTCCTGAATTTTAAATAGCTCACAAGCCCCCCCAGCCACAGCCCTGAGAATCCTTGTTACCTTTGACCCATGTCCAGCTGCCAAAAGAGGCTTTTCTGGTAATGCTGGGCTCCTGAAAAGAATTTCTGTCAGCCATGCAGAAAGCAACTCATGTATCAGCATTTTCTTATAAAGTGTGACAGAAGCTACTTCCTGCTCCATTTCAGACCCCCAGCCCCTTGCAGTTACTCTCTTTATTTATTTGACATACATATTTTATTCATTCTCATTAGGCTGCTCAATAACAACCCATTATCTTTCAACAGATTCATAGCAGATAAAACATTCATATTATTGCCTCTATTTCTATTTCTGTTTTATGATATTCTCCCTCACACATTCAGACTCATTCCTCCTAACAACAGCATGTCATTAGGCCTTGCCTTCAGCTGTTGTTAACAATGAACTGATAAAATGCAGTAGGATGGTACAAAAAGTAGAGCTGATCCCAAGTCTTTTTTCCTCTCTGCCCTAACTGTATTGGACCAATAGTGGTACAGAGCTATCAGCTCAAGAAAGTACAACATTAACTCCAGCTACAATGGAAGAAAGAAAGAATAGTGAGCTATAGCTGTGATCTCCCAGGACACTTTGTACAAAGGAACAATCGCCCACAGCAGTCTCACTAAAACAGAATTTGTAGTGGATAATATTCAGCTTGTGCACAGTGCATATAAAGTAATACAGTAGTTGCTGATAGCAGTTACTCTGTGCATGAAAAGCATCTCTTACTGAAACTGTTTCTTATCTTTGATGGTGTGTGTAAAGCCTTCTTAACATTATAAGCAGCACTGAGTGTTAAGGATAAACTATTCAGACCAGGCTGACAAAGATAGGCCCAAGTACTGAAATGAGTTGTCCTATATTCAGTATCAGCAACCAGGAGCCACATTTTGAAAATGCTGGTGCAAGTGACTCTCTGAAGATGAAAAGCAGAGCCTGTGGCAGAGAAAAGCTTAAGTCCTCTCTGCCCAGATCATCATCATCACCTTTGTTCTCCTTTTCTCTTCCCACAGCAGTAAAAAAGTTCAGCTCTCCAGTTCTTTATTCATATGAAGCCAAAGATGAAAATAGATTTAATATCACTAGGACAGGGTACAAAACATCCCCCAGGTGAGTCAGACTCTGAAGGTGCTTTATTGGGAAGCTTATAACCTCAGCTATGTCTGGGATATCCATGGTGACAATATATGTGCTTCCACTGGAACCTCCTTGCTAAGAGAGACAAGAGGCAGGTCCCTGGGCAGAGCATGGATGCCCACAAAAAGCGGATGGCAGATCTGAGAGATACAAGTGTGTGATGTGTAGACACACCACATGAGGAGGCAGAGAATAGTCGTAGGCAACTCATTTCCCCTTTTATTATGGTGAATTGCCAGTTTATGGTAAATTGAACAGATCTCTGAAGTCTGAAACATGAAAAACTTAAATCTTACAAAAATATTCTCACTATGCAATTCCACTACAAAGATTATCATGACCATGGGAACAGGCATCTTCCTAAGTATCACAGTCTCCCACACTATGTGTGTAATTATATATGGAGGTATTCAAATACACTTAAAGAAATTCACCCATATACACTGCAATATTGCTGATAGATAAATATATACTCACATCTCTCTATATATATATGCTAGTCTCCCCGCATGTATGTAAAAGCAAGCTCAAAATCATGTGTATGTAGATACCCTATCAGATATGCATATTTATCGTATCATGGGGGGGGAGGGGAGTTAAACAAGTTTGCTCTTATTTATATAAATATCCTCTTTTGAATTTATATTTCAGGCACTGTACTCAGCCACATTTTTGTTGGCCAGGGACATTGCTCAGGGCACTTACTGTTAGCCTGTTCCCCTTAGCTTTTCTAAGTATGGTTTTATGGGAGCCTGACCGTGTGCAGTAGGAAATAATCAATTCTCATATAAACTACATAACCTCTTGTGTTGCATTTCTGTGTCCAGGTTTTGGTAGCAGGGAGGGGTGATACAGGGGTGGCTTCTGTTAGAAGCTGCCAGAAGCTTCCCC
>JAWWEW010000112.1:42863226-42951576 GCA_035583185.1 Anabacerthia variegaticeps | reverse complement strand
GGCGGGCTTCCTGCCGCTGGCCAAGGCTGAGACAGTTAGGAATGACAGTAACACCTCTGTAATAACAAGTTCAAGAAGCGAAAGAAAGTTACTGGGCAGTTGAAAACTCCAGCAAGGGAAGAGCAGAGTGAGAACGTGTGAACAACAATATGGGCACCAAGGTCAGTGGAGAAGGAGGGTAAGAAGGTGCTCCACGTGCTGGAGCTGAGGTTCTCCTGCAGCCCGTGGTGCAGACCATGGTGGATCAGCTGTGCCCCTGCAGCCCATGGAGAACCACTGGGATGCAGAGATCCACCTTCAGCCCATGGAGGGAGAAGCACATGCTGGAGCAGCTTTTCCCTGGTAGGACCCACGTGGGAGCAGCTTGCTCATGAAGGACTGAGCCCCATGAGAAATGACCCACGTGGCAGCAGTTTGTGAAGAATTGTTGCCTGTTGGATGGATTCACACCAGAGGGGTTTGTGCAGGACTGTCTCCCTTGGGAGGGACCCCAGGGGGAGCAGGGGAAGGACTCCTCCCCCTGACAGAGGCAGAAACAACAACTGACTGTGACAGCCATTCTCCATCTCCCTGCACTGCTGGGGGGGAGGAGGTAGAACTTGGAACGAAGGAGGGGTGGGAGGAAGGTGTATCTAATATTATTTTACTTCTCACTCTGATCCTGTCAGTAATAAATATAATTACCATCCCTACTTGAGCCTGTCTTGCCCATGATGGTGATCAGTGAGTGACCTCTCCCAGCTTTGATCTCAACTTATCCTTTTCTGTGGTTTGTTGTTTTTTTCTCTCCTCTGTCCAGTTGCAGAGTGGAGGGAAAGAGTGGCCTTACTGGATACCTGGCATCTAGCTAGGGTCAACCCACTACACTTCTGTTGAAGTAAGTGGTGCAGGGAATGATTAAAATCAGTCCATTTGTGTCCAACATCACAAGCATTTGGGCACCCCAGAACCTCAATAGAGGTTAAACTGAATAACTGAGAAGAGAATTTGCCCCAAATACTAGAAAGATCCCATCTCAAATCATAATTAACATGCTGTGTATACCACAAACCTGACCTGGTGGTACTTATTTCTCTCTTTCTTGTAATTTGGTGCTGTACCACCCACATGATGCCTTCTTCTTCCACTTGCTTTATATAATTCCATCACATCAGTGAGAGCCTGGGGCTGAACACCTCCAGGAGACATCCTTCATCTTTACTAAGTGAGCAAAAGATGTGTATTTTGCTGTTAGAGTTGCCTGGAGTCTGTGTTACAGCTGCAGCCTGCTGAGGTGAGGGTCCTGCTGTGTGTGCACCTGATGCAAAGAGAACTATGATGAAAAGTGACTCCTAGAAGTGAGGACAGAAGCCCAGCAGTAGAGGCAGTAGAGGCAGGAAGAACGTGCAGCTCACTAAAATTCCAGCCTAATTCTCTGCCTGCCAAGAACAGCTTGTGAAAGAGAACTACTGCAGACACAATTGAAATCTCTGCAGGAGAGAAAGCTTGACAGCTCATTTTCATGTCCTGCTCCCAAAATGGCAGTGCCTGCAAATGAGCAGGGTGTTGTGCTGAGGGGCAGGAGAGGGCCAGCAGGACTGGACTCCATCCCATCCCTTCCCACACCTTTCCACCCAACCCCTTGCACGCTGGCTTTCTGCCCAGCCCTGCAGAGATTAAGAGCCTGGACACACTTGTGCCTCTGACCTGTCACTACTCTGCTCATGAAAGGCGGTAAGAGAGCTTCTCCGGTCTCACAAAAGTGCTGTGGGGACAAGCATGTGTCAGACTACATATACCTAGATATTACTGCAATAGAGGCTAGAAAACAGGCAACATACTCAGCTTTCAGGTACACAGCTCCAGTTTGCAAATGCACATGGTAGTTAATGCATTCCGTTTTCTCTCTTTTCTCTCTTGGCAACCTGTTCTTTGTTCTTGCAGTCTACTTGATTCTAGGGATTTTTTATTTCAATGAAATATTTGATTTTTCTTTTTAATACTTGCCCTGGCACTGAGCACCTGCTGCAATTAAAGCACTGGTATTTAGCTCCTGTGAGGTCTATTCTATTATGAAGTCTTATCCATTGATTGTAGACTAATGAACCCATCAATTCATCACAGCACTTCTTCTATTACCCTACTGCTGTTGTGGGATGCTGTATTGCTGAGCTTCAGTAAGACGACTGACTCTCTTGCTACTGCCCCAACTGTTGCTAAGGATGTAAAAAGAAGTAAAGCAATCAGAATTTCAATACAGTTCAACTCTGTGGCCCTTCTGTGGCATGTCAGTTCCTCCTATAGTAGGACTTTCTCATTTAAAGCAAATCAATTTCAACAATACTTGCTATTCAGAAACAGTGGCTCTTGAGTGGGATGGAAAATGGGAAGAAATCTGCTACTTTGCTGGGAAACACTGGGGGACATAAAAAATGGTCATTTTTTTCACTCATAAAAATTGCCTGGAATGGGGCATCAGCAAAACCTAGATAAACTCAAATTAAAGTAATTAGAAACAGCAAGAAATTGTTTCAACAGGAATAGCAACAGTAGCAATATGCTTTTCTCCCAGTGTGTCAGATGCTGGTAAAGCTTTTTCTTTTTTTTTTTTTTAAAGCCTAGTCTCAGATTATATGTGGCAGATTTATTTATCATTCCACAGATAATTATCTGGCTTTTTTCAGATTGTCTGGCGCTACATTGATTCAGCACAGAAATGCAGAAATGCACAAAAGTAATTGGCAAGAAAATAAAACCCAGGACCACAAAAGGAATTGCCTTTAAGGTATAACTTTAAAGTTTAAGAGTCAAGAATCAAATAAACTAATTCTGGCAGCCTTCATATCTTTATTGAGAAAACATTTTGGTATTGAGTTTGGAAGGTGAACACTAGTAAAGAAACATACTGAAAAATATAAGAAATTAGACTGTTCTGTGTAATTGTGTCAGACAAATCATGCCTACACAAGCACTATGTGAACAGAGGGTCTGCATGGAGATGTCTGAAAAAACAAGACACCAATAAAGACACATGGCTAGCAGATAAAAATGAGTACAACCAGCAGGTGCGTACAACCTTTTCAGCTGCTCAAAGCTACTACTACCAGATCAACTCAAGGAAAAAAAAAGTTTTAATATAGGCAACACAAGCCATGGAAAAGAAGATTTATAAATTCTAAAAAGTGAAACCACATTCCATCCAGCACAACCCTCGTCTGAATTTAGTCACCGTCTCATTCACTTGTTTTTTAAGCCAGCTGTTGCAACACACATAGTACTCTGATTATCCAAGCATCTCAGTTCTAGGACCATATTGCTTTTCTAAAGCACATAATCTGATGTCACAGTGAGGACAAAGGATTTGGGTAGTGTGGGCATTTTAATACCATGTCCATCTGCTGCACATGTCCTGATGTAGGTTCTTCTGGATGTGGGAGATAGCTGGCAGAAACTAATCTTCTTGAAAAACAAGGCCAACAATTAGCTAGTAAATAGTGGTGTTGCAAGTCTTATTAATTAATGTTTGCACAATGTTCTGAGATTGCCCATACAGAACATATTATGTAAGTGAAAAATATTACAAGTAATCTTTACCGATATATTAATAACACAGAAGGCAGGAATGCAGCCTTGTTATAACTAAAGGCTTGTGACAAGTTTCTCTTTCAGCAGGTTTGCTAACTGACTGCAAAGCGAGTTCAAAACTCCAGTCCAAGATACGGTGCCTTAGGAAGCAGCAAAGCTTGTGCATATCAGCAATTTTCATTGCTGAAAACCAGCAACTCTGTCGGGTTCTTCATCCGCTTGCAGGTCCTGGAGTTCTGTGAGCCTTTGACCTCATTCAATACCTCTCCTCAGTGTCCATATTGACATCTCATCATTGCACCGCTACTGCAGCCCGCAAAAAAAGCAAGTGGCAAAATAAATAAGAGTAACATTTCAGCAGATGATATGTCTGAATTAAAGTGTGACTCTTTCACTGCAGAGGGTACGGGAAGGGCAAAGGCAGATCATCAGCACTGTGAGACCTGCTCCACTGAGAACCCAGGTGTCAGGACCACCATTCCCCTCCTGATCTCTTTTGGGGTCATATTCTGGCCTCTTCAGTGATCCAGCATGACGTTTTGTGCCCTTGTTGAAAGCCTGCAGCGTACCCTTTGCAGGGAACTAGCATCCAGGTACTCTCACTCTCACATAGTTCAGATCTGAACAGTGGGACTGAGGCACCAGGTGGAAGAGAATAGGAATGCAGCCTACACAGATCCTTTCTCCATCTGGGAGTCCATGGCACGGTGGAGGAGATGCTCAGGGCTGACAGGGTACCAAAATGGTGAAAAGATAGTGCTTTCTGGATGTGTTGCAGAGCACAGGAGGAAGACGGTGCCTTTGCAGAGTGATTTCTTGGTTGCTGCATACCAGGTGCACTGAGAAATCAAATAAACTGATGGTGACTGGGAAATGACTGATCCATGCCCAAGCTGTGAAACAGTTACCCTCACTCCTGTATTCCCACCTCTCCTAAAGTTGCTCAGTGCTAGGGTCCTCCTGTCTTCTTCCCTGTTTGCTTCTGCCCTTCTGAATTGTGGGGATCCCTTTGCCATGCCAATTAGGAAGCAGCTAATGCCTTCCTGGCTGAGTAGATGGATCACATGTAGGGACTCCCCAGCCAAGAGAAGCCCCAGCAAGGCTATCCCTCCTTACACTGACATTCATTACTCATTATTCAGAAATAAACAGCTATTTTGATAGAAAAATAAACCAGCAGTGACAAAAAAGGTGGCTCAGAAAGGGCACACAGAAAGGGAGTAGGAGTCCAATGACAGAACAGAGGCATGGGTAGAGATGTGGGCAACCTTAGCATAGAACAGGGAAAGGGAAGCTCAGAACAGAGGAAAGGAAGTGCACAGTATGAGCAGACTCCTTTCACACTACTATTACAAAGCAGTGTTTTGATAATGGAAGCAGTGACAGGGTCTTCACGTGGAAACCCACTCATAGGACCCACAAGCTCAGCAATGTGGAATGGCTGGGTTATTTCTCCAGGCTGCTTTGCTTGGAATGACATGGTATGAAGTGACAGCTTTCCACAGCAGAGTCCTGGGTGGCTGCAGCACACCCTGAACATTCACATCTAACAGTGCACCTGTGAGCAGGCACTGCTGTGTACTGCACTTTGTGTTTGATTACCTCATTATTGTGGTTGCCACTGTTATGAATGAATAGACACCCCATTTCTTTCTGAGGTCTTCTGATAAGATGCACTCATGTGGGTGTAATGAAGGTTTGTGGTCAAATCTTCAGGCACCCATGAATAGCATTCATTCACACTGAATGAAGGATGTGCAGGTCTTTACACCTGCTCTCCAGCCTCTTGGCCTGTGTCTACAGTAGTTGGATTTTTCCAGCAAGTCTCTTGCAACCTCCAGAGAGATCAACGAGCCTCGGCAATTGCAGAAACAAACTGGAAGGTCAGTGCACAGACTCCTTTCCCCTCCAACACAAGGCAATAGGGTGTAAGTTAGTGATCTATAAACTGAAGTCTGAGATGATTGCAGTACTCAGAACTTAATTACACAATTCCATTACCCAGTCACATGTCCAGTATCTACCACAGACCTGGTAAAATAAACCATGTGCTCTCAAAAAAGCATGCCCTTACTCACTGCCATGGAGGAAGGGAATTAAAATCTTCAATTAAATCCTGCAAGCCACAAAGTTATGGACACTGTCTGTAAAATGTACCGAACAAGTGAGAATACTCTTCCCTGGAGGATCTCTGAAGGTTGTGGAAGCTTGTGTTGTGCTTATATAAAATCCCAGCTTTGCTCCTGAAGCCATCATCCAGGGTATCCCATACCTCCCTCCCAGGGCTTTCTACTACCTCGAAACATTCAAATCCCTTCTCCTCAGCTTCTACTGCCTGAGATGAGGAATTGTCATTCTGAGGGACATAATTATTCCATTCCTTTATTTCATCCTTTATGTTTGCTGCAGAAACATAGCCCAGAAGGCCTATCCTCTTCCCTTATGTATTTTCCTTTTGGACACCTGTCTTTATGAAGTGAAACCTCAGAGTGACATCTGTACTTGCCATACCTCTTACTCTTCCTCAGCTTCAGTAATGCTACCACTGCCTTACAAAAGCACAATAACAACCCCCTTCCTGTTTCCTGTTACAAATCTGTTACCCCAAAAAATCCCAGAGTGTTTTTTGATGTATTTTCTCTCCATGATTGCACTTGGATGCTTCCCTGCCATCTCTATGAGACTGCATTTCCAAGAGCAGTCAAATCCATCATCACCAGAACTGATAGATGCTCTGTCCTTGGACTGAGCTCATCCGTTTCCACACAGCATTTCTTTTCCCCTACCCTCACTCCTCCTCCGTGTTTTACGCAGAGAGCTGGGAAGCAGTGAGCTACTTTTGGGTTTTGCAGCCAGTTTTTGGGTGGAGCAGCCGATGAGCTCACAGGGGCTGCACTGGCCCCCATAGCGTGTGGCCTTCCCCTTCATTCAGAGAGAGCAGCTGAGACCCTTTAACCTTTGTGCGCATTTAGAGCCAGATAAGTGCTCGGTGGCTTGGAAAACAGTGTGTAATTAAACTAATTATTTTGTTTAAAAATAGTTAGCGTTGTAAGAGCAACAGAAGTAATTAGAATTGCCACATCATTACTGTTAAGAAGCAATAATGTATCTCTTACATAGACATTAATCTGAGAGCTACCTTCTTTAAGAGAGATCAAGTATCAGTGTGTTTGGGTTTGGGTTTTTTTACCTCCTCAAAGCATGAAGAGTCCAGAAGTGAAGCCACAAACCACAGGACCTTCCTTTTATGGGGTTTTTGAAGGGTCCAACTCTTCTGGAAGGGTGAAGTTTTCCTTGCTCTCTCTGCACCAAAGTATCTCTCTCTCTCTCTCACTCTAATATAAATAGACATACACACATATATATATATATTTATGCATAACCATATATATATAAAAATGTATATGTGTATGCATGTATAGCCTGGGCTTGCAGAGAAGCTGTAGGTTCCTAGGGACAGAGAACTTTTGCTGCATTCCATGCCCACTCTTAGCTGCCCCCTTGTAATAGAAAGTAAATGGTAGGTTTTCAGAGTCCACGCTTCCATCTCCCAGCTAATTCCTCCAGGCTAGGCATTAAACACTCTGAATATAACTCTTGAAAGATTCTTAATTTGTATCATAACTCTTCCAAAGTGACCAACTTTTCTTACACCTAAGAGCCAAAGACCAACCTGATGTCCTAAAGTACAGATAAACTGCACAAGAAAATGAAAATGCAAAGAAATATGCTCAAAATTAAGGAGGATGGAGTGCCATTAGCTAGTTACCTTTCTGCAGATGAAATCAGGAAGTGTCAGTGTGCCTCAAAATACTATACTCAGATTATATTGTTCTTGGAAAAGTCTCAGGTCAATGTGGTTCCATAAAATGGAATGAACAAGAGATGTTCAAAGAAAGATTAATTTATGGCTCTGTTGTGTGAATTTTTTTCAGAAAAGGCGCTCTTTCTAGCTCAGAGAATATTTCTCCCGGGTTTTGATGGTTTATTTCTCCCTCTCTAGCCATGCCCTCACAGCCTTGCTGAAGTGAGGTTCCCACGGTTCCTGGTAGTGCAGCACTAGACTCTGCAGCACTAAAATGTGACACAAAAAAATTAGTAAAAAGTCCCCCAAATATACACTGTCTCTTCTGCTCCCTTCATACAAGATCTTGGATTGAGAACATGCTTATCTGCAAACTGTGATCTTAGATTTCTAGTCTGACAGTTGTAATGAACATTGGTCAAAATCTGATCATTGAAAACTTTTCTTTTTTTTTTTTTTTTTTTACCTTGGTTTCGGTATGACTACATAAAGCTGAATTCACCCCCATGGTTTTGGTGGAGTCCAGAAGTGGTGTAGAGGGTGAGGCTTGCAAAGGGATGGGTCTTGGGGAGTAGGTCATGTTGTTTTTCTGTGTAGAGCTAGATGCAGCTGCAGCTTAAGAAAAATAGATCAGAAAAGCCCCAGCAGTTTACACAAGACTTCCACCCAAGGTGAGAGAATCCTTATGAGGCCATCTGGGTTTTCTGTTGTTTGGTACAATTTTTTTAGCAGTGAATTCCTGACTCATCCATTTTTATGGGACCTAAAAATTTGACTGATCCTGTTTACTGGAGACAAACAGCTTGATAATTCAAATCTAGCCAAAGCTAGTAATTAAAAACGGTTCATCTGAAGCTTTTTTTTTTGCGTGCAGTCTGTGTGAAATAAGTTTGTAATTTTCACCCAGCCCTTATACTCTGGCATAACTGTATTAAGACTAATTTGGAAAACATTCCAGACAGGAATAAATCTTTACTGGAGGATAGGCAGGAAAGTGCCATTCGTATTATTCAGAGAAAAACACAAAGATTTCAAGAGCCTGCCTTGGCTAGCCTGGCAAAGTTAAAGTGGAAAGGGAAAGACTGCTTTCTATGCTGGGCTGTGAAACACCAGCAAGAGAAGATTATTCGAAAAAGAAATAGGTCAACACCTGCTGCTGGTCATAAATTTGGGAAGGAAATAAGAGAGAAGCTGATGACAACTAGAGTAGTGGGACAGCCTTAGAGGAATGAAAAATCCTAAGTAGTTTTAAGACAGTATCAGGTTTATTTCTGAAGGAAAGTCTACAATGTATCTGTCTCTAGCACATGCTGCATTCCCAGTGGAGCAGGTATGATTAGTTGGAAGCTACTCTCGTGCTTAATTTGGAAGTAGTCACACATGAGCTCATCTCATCTTCTCTAAAGTAGATAAACTCCAAATAACAGTGGGGTTTTTTTCCTAGAGGAAATGGATCTCCTCACAGACAGTATTTTTTTCTAGTCTGATCATAGATACTTAATACTGGTGGAGTATGAAGAAAATGGACCGTGGAAGGCATCCAGCTTCACATGCATCTTCGGATTAACATCTCCCAGTGCCGCTGTCTTAAACAGCATACTGGGCAGGGGGGTCTGTTACTCTGAGCTTCCTCAACATTTCTTCATTTCTTTAATTTTCTCATTTGCTTTCTCATCCATGAAAGTGAATACTTAAAACTAGTTTTGCAATCGTGTTTGTGGAGCAGCATCAGGAAGTCTGGCGTCAGGTTCTCTAGGTTGGGTGCATTGTGCACTGCAGCTTTTCCAAACTACTTGGTGCACTCCAGCAGGAGAACTCAGCCAGGGATTCATCATTGGAGTAAAGGTGAGGAGTCCCAAAAATGTACTGACAAACAAGCAATGAAGATAGAGGGGAGCATGAACTAAATCACAGGTACACACACTTATATGCAAGGTTAAAGACATTTTTTAGGATAATGAGGACCCTGAACAGGCAAAGACACAAAAGCCTGTTTCCAAAAGGGTTAGTCAAAGAACAAGGAGTAGCGTAAGGAAGTCTGACTGCCTTCCAAGCTCTGTTTTTTACAAGACAGAAATTTCTGTGACTGTGGTTTTGAAAGGTTGGCTGATGTCAGACAAGTCACACTGCAAGGGAGCAGAGGAATATGGATACATTCATACTGTTCCCAAGAATAGAAGGCAAAACACAATTGCTCTCAGACAGTGGAGTCTGTGGCTGCGGGGGTTTCTGTGCAGATGAGGGCAAACAGATTGAATTTGTTGTGAATGGAACAAAGAGAAGCAGCATGAAGGGTAGAAAGGCAAAGAAATGTCAAGGGCAGAAGTACTGGTAGAAGGCTACTAGAAATCACTGTTGTCTCTAGACAAATCTTTGAGGTGACTAGTTATGGCATACTAGAATATATGTATTGAAGCACTCTGTGCCCAGCGAGCACAGTAACTCACCCAGTGATTCCCATGACCCATGAACACCGAGCCAATGAATGTGATAGACAGGAGCAACAGGGAGATGCTGCAGTCACTGCTGTGTCTTGGTTCAGGCAGAAACATGTCTGCAAAGGGTGCAGTCCGGTCACGAATTCAGAAGCATGTTTGTACCCGTGTTCATTTATTCATCATCAGCATGCTGCAAACAATCATAAGAATGCCGGTTACTTGCCAAAGCGTAGAGATTTCTCACGTCTGTCACTTGAGCTGGGCACAGCAATAACAGTACCAGATTCCAGCTGTGTGCTACATACAGCTCAGTTTGAGTGCTGCATCATGGAGGCATTTGTTGTGGCCCCATTCAACTGAGTACAGCTAATACATCAGCAGCACACCAAGTCCTGGGACAGTTCACACTGGTGTGGTGTCAGAGTGACTGGTGGCAAACAGTCCTGCTGACTCCATCACAATGTGACACCTAAGGATGAGTGCAGGCACTGAAAAGCATTAATTGACAGCACTGCTAACAACATGCAAGAAGCTGTGATACCAACATGATGTATGTTGTCAACCATATGCATTTATACAGTTAATAGGAAAGCCTACAATCAGCTCCTCCTGCTGTGCTTTTTGTTATTCATTTGTAGCATAGTAACACTTTACCACCCACAAAAAAGCCCAGGATTTCACTGTGCTAAGAGATGTGCAAAAACAGAGCAAAAAAAGGTGGTTCCTGTCCACAAATACTTCTCATCTAACTGTTTGGTGAAATGTCACCATCCATATACAGCCATTTGCTGGGCACTCCCTCTGGCATCTCCACAGTCTGCTAGGCAACATAAGCATCAGTTTTGCAATGCCCAAGCAATTGCACTGTTAAGGAGAATATTCAGCCAACCTCTCCCATAAAAGCTCTGCTCTCTGCCAACCCTGTGTGGCTCTAGATTATCAAAATTTTTTTATATGAATGTTTTCATATGACACTAAAACTGATATTTGGCTGAAGCAGCAACTGTAAATATTTTGCAGAACAAACCTGACAAGTGTTTCTCTATTTTCAGCAACTAAAAAGTGACTAACAAACTCATATTATTTGGTTCCCCCAAGAAGGGCTGGAAGTCTTGTGTGTTGGAAGAGTTGAGCAGTATGGTGCCAAAATTTTTCCCATGCTACAGGCCTTCCAACCTGCCCATTCTGCAACTCTCAGTCCAGCTACTCATTTCCTTTCCCAAAATTTCCCCAAAACACTTGATCCTTTGTTCTTTTTCATCATCCAAAGGGTCCCATCTTCCTTCATTTTTTTATTTCCCTTCCTCGTAGACCAGCAGAGTTTAGGGACTTCTGTAGGAAGTGCCAAAGGCAAATCTCAAGGCAGGGTGCAGGAACACAGGTGATGTTTCAAGATCTCAGCAGCAGATCCAGCCCACACAGAAGGGACCAGGAACCATGGCTGCATTCCTGCTTGCAGGGCTAAACATGGAACCTGAGAAAAGGTACTTCTGGACACCTGTCAGAAGTCATGAGGTAGTTAAGTACTTAGCAGAGGAAGGGGAAAGAGGAAGATGAAGTGGGGAAAGGATCATGGCATGGCATCAGAGACTTCATCAGGGTTGCAGAGCTTGGCTCACTTCATCGGAGCTCTCCCAGCATGACTGGTTGCAGATCTAGAGCTTCACCAAATGAGACAGCAAAAGCACAGTGAGGAAGGAGGAGCTGGGTAGGGAGGAGCCCTTTGGAGTAGAAAGGCAGGAACTGCAAGAACAACTTGAAGGCAAGTTCTCACCGGAGGCACAGGGCACAAGCGCTCTGAAAAAGAAAGGCTGGATGCAAAGCATATATGAATATGTATTGTGTGAGATCAAGCAGACTGAAGAGGAAGGCATATCCAGCTACTGCCACAGGAAAATCCACCAAGGGTGGGATACTTCCCCACCCATCCCCACCCATTGCCAGGCCAGCAAGACTCTAACAGCACCAGTATGTGTTTTCCTACTCTAGACAGATTTCTTATTGTATCAGTCACACTGCAGCAAACTCAGGTCAGGGAAATTAATTAGAATTGAACACATTTATTAGCATTGTGGCAGAAAATAGACAGACTCTGCAAAGAGAGGTGATGCTCCAAGGTTTGTATGAAGGACTCCAACTCTTCAAACACTCAATGTAGTACTAGCTCCTGCAACCTTTACTCATGCTGAATCACGTTTTACTGCAAGAACAGCCCCACTGTAGCCAGCAGCCCAGAGGTGCAATATTTATCCCAAGAACTGCAAAAACCAGCCAGCAAGGATGATATTCTTTATTAATGCAAATGCAAAAAATCACTTCCTCTGAAGTGAATGGTACTATACCCCTGTGTTTTTTCTATAATGAAGCCAGACTGCTGTTTAAAATACAAACTTGCCCTGGAGCTCTTTTAGCCATTCATCTCAAGAATATGAATCTGGACATATCCTGGACAGTGTAGCCCAGCGGCAGTAACAGGGGCCAGCAGCTGCACTTGATGAAGCAGTGAAACAGCTGAATCAAACATATTCAAATCTGTGTAATAAAAATGTTCCATCTTATCTTTTTCCCATGCTGAAAGCTATGTAATTATCTTTTAGAATAGTTCCTCATAACTTCAATAAAAATAACCATTAAAAAATATAACAAAACTGAAGAATTGCTTTGGAAAACACGTTAATTGATATTCAGAAGTCAATTTTCACAGTTTATTATAAAAACTAGTATGAAGGAATTATCTCCTGTGGTCAGTCAGGGGGACTGGCAGGTTTCATATTATTTTTTTTCTTTTAAAAAGATACAACTTTGAGCTTGAATTCAGTGTTGTACTCCAGATAATTGTTGGATCAGGTAGCCATTCCATTCAATAAACATGCAGAAATTGTAATTGGTATTTTATAATTAAAGTCCAAACTGAGAAGGAATAGTAATAATTAGTGGGGAAAGCACCTAATAAGATAAGAAATTACATTATAGCCAAGAGATTTCCTTTAGGCAAAGGAAACATATTTTCCTCCAGCTTTCTTAGAGCGAAATCAGTTTCTTGCTTTTTTAGCAGTATTTTTTGGTAGTGTCTTTTCATTCAAAGTACATTTCAGACTCCAGTAACCACTAAAGGGATGATGCATTTGTCTGAGGAAGAGTTAATAGTCTCATTTGTATTGTGTTATTCCCAAATGTCCCAAATAGGAGCTAGTCATCCTCACTGCTAAGTGTTGTGAAAATAAAAAACAGGAGAGAACATCTGTCCCTCAGGGCTTCCTAGACAACATAATATCTCAAAACAGAGCAGGCTGTGAGTGCTAATAAGAATTTTTCAACTTCTACCTCTAAAGGTTTTACTTTCCTCCCCTTCCCTCACTAAGAATCCCTGACAAACATTCAGGCAGAGGTGGTGACCAGGAGGATCTGTATAGCATGGACTGTAATGCCTGGCCTGGCATGGGGCAGTACAGCAATCTCAACACAGTGGATCCCTGGGCTTGGACATTTTGTTGTCCCCCCAGGTCCTCTCACATATCTGGAGTTCTTAAAAACCTGTTTCTGTGAAGGTCTCCATGAACCATGAGAAAACACATAATGTCAAACAGTTCTCACCATCAGCTCTTGGCATCCTTCTGCTGTAAGAATGAGTTCCAGGAAGCAGATACTCTTCACTTCCATCCGCTGTCTGTCTGAGCTTTCTGTACCACATGACGGGTGCAAGGCGAGATACAAAAAGGCTTACAGTGGCAGGTATGCATTGCCTTGGGAAAATGTCATTTTCACTTTGCAGGGTTCCTCAGATACTTATTCATATTTACTTCCTGTTATGCAGAATAACAAAAGGAAAATAGGGTTTAAGAGCTCTCTCAAGAACAATTCTCAGAAATGGCCTTCCTTCATTCTTCTATTCTTTATTTTTTAATTAATTTAAGGCATGCAGAGTGATAACCAAAAAAAAAAATTAAAAATTGAGAAGAATGTAGTACAAGAAAACTATTTTATTAAAGCAGTAGAAAAGCTTCTTAGATTTGACATTTTTGAAGGCTGTTTTGTCATCTTTCTCCTTTTCTTCATATTTTGCAACTGTTCTTAAGAGGCGCTTTCACAGAAATTTCCTTCCATTACTGGAGATTCAAGGTCCAAATAAATTTTGTTCTGTTGATTGTGGAAATTCTATACTTCTCTGACACTCATGACTTAGGGCTCATCACCAATCCAATGCAAATCTAATCCACTTCACCATTTACTTCCCCTAATTTATCAAAGTTTGGCATTTTGAAATAATAATAATAGTAATGTATTTAGCAAAGTACTTGGAAGCTTTTTTTTAACCTATCCACTTACAGAGACTGATTAAATCAAATTATGAATAACATTACAGACTGATATAACAATAATATTAGTGTTATCTTGGAACAATGCAGGATTATGAATCGCACACAAAGGCCAAACTGTAAAAAAGTGGGCATCCTGCTACAGTATACTATACAACTGAAGTGTCTGACAGTATTACTCCCTAACAATACTGCACTCTCTGTACATTTCTAACCATAAGAAATTGTCAGAGATCCCTAGTGCCATTCTGCTAAAATCTTTTCACCTCTCCTTCTCTGAACTGAGCTTGACTTAAACAGATTCCTCCCCCCCATATCTTCTCTTCATATTTCTTTAAGTCATATTTCTTGCATTATTACAGTACTCCTCCATGACATTTTTCTTCATTTCTGCTGTTCCTCACCAGTGCATACTTTTCAATATCTGTGTTGCAGTTTGGATAACAAGTGGGACATATCTCTATTATCTTAATACATCACACTTTTGAGCCTTTCTGTTACTCTTGTTCTGTCCACCTATGCTGTTTTCAAGCTTAAGTTAGGTTACAGATTTCTTATTTCTCTAGGAAAAGATTCCCCAGTCACATATGCTGGTTTTTAGTTTCTACATTTCCCATGTTCCCTCTCCTCTGATTTCTACCCACAGGTCACACTGATGTCCAATTAGTTTTCAATTTAAGTAGATGTGAGTAGTCACTTGATGACCGCATAGGCATGTATAGACAATAAGGGTGGGATTTCACAACCATGTTCACAAGCAGGCACCTGCATATGGTCTATTGTTATAGTCAGCAGTAATTAAGTCTAAGTAACCCAGCAGAGCTTGGGGAATGATTCAGTTTGTCCCAAAATAGCCATTTAAATATTTATTCAGCTGATTCAGTACAGACATTCTTCATCATTTTAGATGCTATGTCATACCCAGCATAGTATCTAGTGGCTATCCCTGCAGGCTGTGTATCCACCATGGTTCCTTCACCTCATGAGTCTCAGTGTCTTGTGTGCAACTGGACTGGATCCTGATATTTACTGAGCTGGTCCTTAGTGGATGGTCAGCTGAGTCACCTGTTGTCAGCATTGCCTGTGAGGACTAGGGCTCAGCTGCCCACACTTCTGCAACCTGTTCTATTTTCAGTGTTTCTGTTTGACTCACGTTTATGAGCAAGCCTGTACGTTGTGTTCTGTATGTGGATGTCTGGGAGGCCTTTCAGCCACCCAGATGCTTATGTTTGGTTCTGAACCTCTACCACAGCCCTCCACCATGTCCAGTGGTATCTAGATGCCTGGGAGCATGTAGTCACTGAGATGTGGGCATCTCCAGCCCAAACTGAGTCTTATTCAGAAGTATGCACTCCTGCACTACTGTCACCTTGCTGAAAGGATCCTGAAATATGCAGGAAGGGAATTCAAGAAAACTAAGGTAGGGAAAGGTATCAGATGGATGATGATGTGTTTTCCATATGTGATTGTTTTGGGTTTTTTTCTCAATACTGGAATCTACGACTGGAGTCTTATGCTAATTGCTGATAATTTAATTGATTGAAATTTCCTGACTTGAAACCATTTCTTTATGCCCACAACAGATGAGTGACTCAAAAACTTTCAAGTTTAGACTAACTGAAGTAATTTTTGCACATTCACAGAACATGCTGAGTTGGAAGGGACACACAAGGATCATTGAGTCCAGCTCCTGGTCCTGCACAGGACCATTCCCAAGAATCACACCAAGCACCTGAAGTATCGTCCCAATGCTTCTTCAGCTCTGGCAGGCTTGGTGCTGTGACCACTTCTCTGGGGAGCCTGTTCCAGTGGTCAGCCATGCTCTAGGTGAAAAACCTTTTTCTAATATCCAGCCTAAACCTACCCTGACACAACTTCAGCCCATTCCCTCAGGCCCTGTCACCGATCAACACAGAGAAGAGATCAGTGCCTGCTCCTCCTCTTCCCCTCACAAGAAAGTTGTAACTGCAGTGAGGTCTCCCCTCAGTCTCCTATTCTCCAGGCTGAACAGACCAAGTGCCCTCAGCTGCTCTTCATACAGCTTCCCCTCAAGGCCCTTCACCACCTTTGTTGCCCTCCTTTGGACACTCTATAATAGCTTTCTTACAACTTATTTCTTATTTCTAATATCTTTCTTATATTGGGGTGCCTAAAACTGCATACAATGTTCAAGGTGAGGCCACACCAGGTTCCAGTATCTCTGCCTCACTTTTATTTTGCTTTCTTACCAATTTTGATTTATTTTTTAAGTAATACTAAAAGAAGCTTCTATCCAAACTTGCATCATTAAAAACACAGAAAAATCCAAAAAGCATGAAAATGACTGTTCCCAAAGTGTTACAACCCAGTCAGAAGGCCTAACTTTTACTGGGTGTTACCCTTTTAATTTTAGGCTTCAAGAGATTTCACCCACATGAACTCTTGTAAAGTCATTGGTTCTTTGATACCTTGAATTCATGTCTGGAGAAAGACTACAAATTTTTCTCTAAGAGATTTCTTTTAATCTGGTGAGAAAACAGGTGTTTTGGCAAAAAGGGTTTTACAAAGATAACATGCAACTTCACAGAAGCATTACAACAGATTACCAGGACTAGCAAGCATTGCTATAGTAAGGAACCTTTGCTACACTCAGCGAACACAAACACCATGCAACTTAAGTCAGGTACCCAGAACTTACAGGAAGTGTTTAAGTTACCCACAAGAGGAAGAAAAGAATGAGGGAATAGAGATTAAGAGAAGAGAGAATAAAGAGAGAAAAAGAGGGGAGAAGGAACATAGTTACCGCTTAGGTCATATGTTGATCACTTTGAAGAGAACAGGCCAGGGCCCAGTGGAGACCTCATGCATGTCTCTTAATACTTTCTGGCTATTGTGGACACTCTCTGCAGGCAGCACTTTTGGCTCACTGACCACTCACTGTTGCCTTAGCCAAAGTGAGGAGTGCCACAGCCAATTGAAAGCTCCAGCGTGTGTGGTGCAAGCGGGTCACCAGGTGAACCTTCTTTGACTGCCAGCCCAGCCACACAGCTCCTGTGGTCATGTCAGCTGCAGCTCAGGTGCTGTGGGAAGGGCTAGACCCAGCCCTTCCCCTACACACACATTGACAGGCAAGGTTCTTCTGCCCCAATGATGACTGATCTGGTGTGTAACATAATGGAAGTCAGCCACCTTCAGCAGAACCAAACAGGCATCTCTCACACAGATGGGGTTACACAAGGAAACAGTCTGCTTGTCAAAAAGGGCCACAGTTACCTTTTGCCAGACACAAGGCACAGATCAGGAACCAATAAACTGGTTAGAGAAACCAGGAGCTTTGCATGGCCCATCTACTTTTGAAGAGTGAACACGTGCATCCAAGTGACTTTCCATGTCTATCAGAGAGGGAGAAAATCAAACAGGTTTTGTAACATCACATGGAAGGCAGCTGGGTCACCTGAAACTCCACAATCATGCCAGTTACCACTGTTACTCTGCTCACCAGAGGGGTCTGTCCCATGGTACTCCATGTCAGCAGTGGCATCACTGCACTGCCACCACTTCAGTCCCTTGGACCAGTCAACCCACGCCCCTCAACTGCCACAGTCAGTCATCCCATCAGTTGTGAAAAGTGGGTGGACCACCCCCAGCTGATTGACTGTGTACCAACATCTCTGTGCAAAGAAGCACTTCAGATGCTTCAAATATTCTGCAGTGGAAACAGAAAGATAATTTAATATTAAAATGGCTATTAAGAATGTTTTTGAGCCAAAGCTGAACTTAATCAATAAAGTTTACAGATGTGTGCTAATTATTATGAATCCCTGTCTGCCCATGTTTATTTTCTGATTCAAAATAATATAATCATCTAATTAGGGAGAACAAATAATGCTAGGTGACCATGACACACTGAAAATAATAAGTAATTTGTGGTCTACTGTTGAAAGAATTCAAAAAATGCAGTTGGCTGAAATAAACACATGCATACTATCAAGACTATTTGGAAATAATGAAAGATTTTTTAGGTGTAAGTTCTGTACTGAAGTATTGAAGCTGATCTTATCTAATAAATCATTTGCAGTGAATAATCTCACTGCCTCTACTATCTGAACACCTCAGCATGGTCAACAAGTTTCATTAGAAAGACTAAAGGGCAAAGTGAAGGAAATGTACGTTCATCCAAATGTCATCTAAGAAAAAATGCTAAGATGCTGAGCTTTCCTTGAAAATATGGAACAAATATTCAAAGATGTCCAGTATCAGTAAGGGGAAAAGCACAAATATGTGCATTGATTGTGACTTCAAAGTTTGAGAGACTTAACCAAAAATTAAAGTATATTTCTGATGCCAGGCAAGAGGCAAAACCCATTTTGCTAATACTTGCATCAGCAGGTCAGAATTTGTATGAAGAGAAACTGGGCTTTCGTCTTTGAAATACCCAGGTGTTGAACACCACTGAGGTCACTGAAACATGTAACTGACAGCAGGATAAATTTCCCAGTCCAATTTTAATCTGATTTAAATTGATATTTCAGAGACCAAGTACCTAAATCCCTATTTTTTTAAAAAAATGTCCTTAAATCTTTAATCCTTCCCTCAATTACAGCATTTTAAACTGCCTTCAGAGTGGTTATTTTGGATTTACATTAACACAAGTAAGATTAAAAATGGACCCAGAGCCATTTCACACTCCATGCAGTTCTCAACAGCAGAAAGAGTTAAAACACACTGTAGCTCATTGTAGAGTGAAATAATTTTACTTTTTCATGGATTTTTATCTGTATATCTTTAATGATAAGATATTTAGAATGTATGTTCTTTTGTGTTCAATCACGTAACTAAATAAAAATACTAGTTACCATTCAGAGTCTATTATTTAGTTTTCCGCTACTCTTAATTAAAAACAACACCTCACCAAAACAAGCTTTAATCACTTGATAGCTGGACCTAACGTCTTTCTTTATATTATTTGCAGATATTACCGCCCGGTATTTTAAAAGAAGAAATCCATTGAAAGTAGTAAAGAAAGGTGGATGTAATGGTTTATGTAGAGGTCATAGGACAAAGAAATTGTAAGGTTACAAAGAATGTCATGGTATATCGAAGGCTTCCATGGGAATTAATCAAGTAACAGAAAGTCTGTAAAATGCCACTGAATCTTTCTTTCCAGTTCATGCTAGGATCAATTATTTCTCTTTGTTCTCTGCTAGGTGTTTCTCTCATCTGTTCTTCAAAACGTCTTCCATCTCAAGTATTCTAGACTTGCTTTCTCTTTCACAGTATATTTCTGTTTGCCTATGACATCTGTCCTTGGAGAGTTTCCAATCCCATCATACCATTCACTTAAATGTTTAGTTAGAAGTACATTTGGTACCTTATATACTGGCTGAACCACTTACCTTCAGAGAACTATAAAACAGAATTAAATCCCATTACCTGTTTTACATTTCAATTAATCTGAATTAAGTTGCTTGATTCAGAACTGGAAAACTGCAAAGGTCACCAAGATCGTCTTTCCTATATTATCCACCATAACAATCCAAGGTTTCTCCAAGTCTTTTGATTGGATTTCCCACAGCCTCCTCTAGAGAAACTGATGTGTTACGGTCGACACCAGAGGTCTGTGTGGTGGGTGGGCACTGGCTGCCCGGCTGCATACAGAGAGTGCCAGTAAATCACTCCTTTTCAAACAGGCAACTGTCACAAGTGGAGTCCCTAGGGGATTGATATGGCCCCAGCGGTGTTTAATTGTTGGGAAATACTTCTGCGACAGCTCATGTGAAGCAGAGACAGAGGATTTTCCAGACTATACATCGTGGAAAAAGAAGCCCCTGGATACAGGACCAGCACTGCGACAGCTTGCAAAGGACCAGAGACTTTATAATCCAACATCACCTGGGTCTTTTATGTACGGGCTTTCCCCTGTTTAGATTGTAATCCCTAGAAATCCCTGCTCACATGTGAAAAGAGCGTTCCTTTTTCCCGGGTATCCAGCCCCGTCTCCCTCCCGATCCTATTGGATGTCTCCCCTGTCATTCCCTATTCCTGGGTTCCCACTGGGTTTTGGTTCTCCTGCTCCCTTATTGGCCCCGATGTCCCCCAAGCCACACCACTCCCCCTGAACACTTACCCAATCACACCCTACCTTCCTAAACCCCGCCCAAGGGGTTCAAATGCCCTGGACACAGGTAATTAAACGTTTTTTTATGACCACCCGGCCTGGGTCTGCTACATCTTTTCGCTCCTGACCACGTGGGAATTTCGCAATCCCCTCCAGGCCCCGGGAGGTTGGAGAAATAAAGGAGCCGGGCTTCCCCCACCACGGCTGTTATTTAATGTCTTCATAAGTGAAATGGATGATGGGATCAAGTCTACCCTGATGGAGTTTGCTGATAATACTAACCTGGATAGGGAAATAGACAACGGGAAGGGAGAGCCACCCTGTGGGAATACCCAGATAAACTATAAGATTGAGCTGACAAGAATCTTATGATGTTCAGTAAGGACAAATGTAATGTCTTGCACCTGGGAAAACATAATCCAGGAGTGCACAAAGTCCAGGATCTGCACATCTGGAGAGATCCTCTGTGGAAAGGGACCTGGTTTCCTGGTGGAGTGAACAGCAGTTCTGCTGTGGCAAGGAAAGCCAGCAGGATGCTAGATTGCATCAACAAGAGCATCACCAGCAGGCAGAAAGAAATCTTTATCTTACTCGAGTCGGTGCTTGTCAGGCCACAGTTGGAATACTGTGTTCAGCTTTGGTCCCCATGATGCAAAAAAAGATGTGGACAGGATGGAAAGGCTCCAGGAAAGGGCTACAAAGATGATCAAAGGACTGGGAAGCTTTCCATGGGAGGAAAGGCTGAGGAAAGGGAGCAGTGGATTCCCCAAAACTGGACACTGTTGAAATTTCTGTGGACAGGGTAGTGGGCCATCTTGTCTAGACTGTGCATCTGCCAAGAAAGGTTTGACCAGGTGATCCCTGAGGTCCCTTCCAACAGGATATTCTATAATTCCATGATTCTATGAAATCATCCTTTAAATTGATCCAGTCATTTCACAAATGAGGCTCACCCTTGCAACATAAAAGAGTGAAGTCTCATATGTTTCTGTCCTGGTCATAGTGGCCAGGACCAGTTTGTCACTGTGTGGGTGTGGCCAGGGTTTTGTATTCTACACCCTCTATGTCATTTTCTCACGGACTGCTAACAATTGATCATTTGCAGCAGCTGCTGAGGGCACACCTAGCCCCTGAGATTACAAGCTGGGTATTTAGGAACTCTGTGAAATAAGGAAGTTTTCCTGTCTTCACAGCAATGACAGGTGTGATAACTCCTCTCCTGTAAGTCATTAGCACCTTCACACCAAGCCTGAGGGGTCATGTCTGCTAATGGGCCATCAAGGAGTATCCCATGACTCACAGTGTAGTAAATCACCCATTGAGAAACTCCTCACCCTGGGGGAGGTACTGGGCACTTCCATTTGAGCCCAAGCATATATAATGTTGGGGCTTTGGGACTTCTGGGGCCACCTGTGGGATCCAGAGGAGGACCAGGACCTCAACAGGACTGCAACTGCCACTCTTGACCAGAATGCAGACAACATCCTCAGCAACAGGTTTTCTCTTTTACTTTCCACTAAGGGGTGGGCTCCGTTTTGTTCGTGCCCCACGGTACTGGGTTGTACATCTGTTTCTTTGTGGGTCAAATGTATTTTTCCACTGAATCATTGTACTTGTGACTTTTTATTAAATTGTAATTCTGACTTGCAATCTCTATTGGAGTTGGTTTCATTTCTCCTGCTGGTTTACCTTTAAACCAGTACACAAGCCCTTGCAGATCCTGAGGAAGAGGCAGCTGTAAAGCAACTGTGCCGACACCTGGGGTCTGAGAGATGCCGGGCTGGCCAATTTGGAGCCAACAAATTATCCATGGGGCAAAGGCAGCTGAGTGCATGCAAGGCTGCAGTAGGCCAAGCTTGGCAGCATATGGAGGGGGACAATCCTTGCCCTCGTGGGGGTCCAGCACTGGGCTCCCCAGAGCAAAGTGGCCATTGGCCATTAGCCATCCTGGACACAAGTCCCACCCCCATGCCCCAGAGCCCATTGTGACATATGTGACACCTGTGACATCTGTGACATCCGTGACATCAGTTAGGCTTGGACTGTTGGTCACTTGGAGCCAACATCCAGCAGCAGTAGCAGCAGCAGGGAGCTGTCCTTACACGCATCAACTCTGGGACAAGGCAGGTCATGGCCAAGAGGCAGCGAGCCAGCCCTGACAGCCCATGTCCCATCCTCACCGTCCTTCTGTGGACAGTCCTTCTGTGCTGGGCAGGATGGGCATGGCCAACAGCTGCTTTGGCTCCAGATGGGCTCCCCCACAGCTTGGGGACACGTGGGCATGGCCAGCTCCTGGAGAAATGTCCGTCTTTCTCATTCCTGCCACTCTCTGCTCTGCAGGAATGTTCTCAGTGATGCCAAGGTGTTGCTGAGCACAGACATGGCTGTGACCCTCAGCCGTAAGAGGAGCGAGAGGTGCCGCCTTCTTCTCCAGGAGGAATTGGTGGTGGCCAAGTTGTGGTAAGAGCCTGGGAGCCCAGCTGCCTTGGCCCCATGCTTCCTTGTTGCCAGCTGAAGCCCTGGGACTGGTGGGCCTGCCTCTCCTGTCCTACCCCAAATGTTGTTCATGGGTTTAGTAAAATTAGCTTTTGTTTCTTCTCACTGTGCCTGAAATATAATGTTGTGAACTGGGGAGATGCTGTTTGGGGATGAATCCCATGGGAGGAGTTTGGGATCATCCCTTGCCCCAGAAGCCTTGCAGGCAGGTATCAGGACTGAGCTCAAGTGCTTAAGAATTCAGACCACTTTTTGTATGTCTTGCTAAATGGAAAATTTTCTGTCATGATAGCAAGGAGGAGACTTTGCTTCCTGTATTAATTGGCTAAGGTAGGGTATTGGCAATTTTCCCAGAGGCACTGATAAAGTAGAATGCATATAATATATACCATAAAGTTTGCTTGGTATAAATAAAAAGGTAATGACTATTTTTCCTGTTGCTGTTTTCATATGTTTAGTATTTTCTTTCTCAATGTTGTGCTGTTCCTTGTTTTCTGGAGAGATATTTTAGCTAGTAGTATTATAAGGGTAACTTAGGAAGCTATTGAAAGAATTTTGAAACATCTAGCTGAAAAAAAGGAAAGTATCCTAAAAAGGACCTATAGAACCAGACAAGATGTCATTCATTCACACATTTTGTATAAGATAAGCTAACCACCAATGAAACATAATAGATATTTTGATTTTAAAAGCCAGAAAAGTGAAATAAAACCCTCAATTTCAGAGTGACAAAAGAGATTGGTTTAGGTTAAACCTTCCTGTCTTTTCAGGGATCTTCAGCTTCCTCCTGTACTTCCTATGGTAATCAGAATGCTGAAGAAACGAAGATAACTGCTATGCTCCCAGGAACTTTGTTTGTTAATTGAAATGCACTTCTTTAAGCGCATTGGGTTACTTCTAGGACAGACATCTTAGCTAACTGTGCATAGAAGTTAACCTGTTGTGCTGGTTTAAAGGTAAACTGGTGGGAGAAATGAACCCAACTCAAGAGGGATTACAAATCAGTTACAATTTACTAAAAAGATTACAATAAATACAATGATACAGACAAAAACTGGTTTTATCACACAAAAACACATGTATAACTCAGCACTCTGGGGCACGAACAGAATGGTGTTCGTTAGCCCCTGTGCTGAGCACCACGTGGTCCCCATGAGTGCAAAGGAAAAGGAAAGGAAAGCCTTTTGGTGAGGATGATGGTCACCGTTCTGTCAAAGTAATGATTGCAGTCTTGTTAAGAGTGGCAGTCAGAGTCCTGTTGAGGTTCTGGTCCTCCTCTGGATCTGACGAGTGGTACCAGAAGTCCCAAAATCTGAAGATTATATATGCTCAGGTCCAGGGGGGAATGCCCAGTATCTCCCACAGGGCAAGGCATCTCACAATGGGTGATTTAACTCTGTGAGTCATGACATATTTTTGAAATCTTTGATGGTCTAGGTTGTTGCAACAGCCTATTATTTCAGTCCCTAATGGCCCATTAGCAGACATGATCCCTCAGGTTGGGTGTGAAGGTGCCAATGCTTCCCTGGACGGAGTTATCACAGCGGAGTCATTGGTGTGAAGACTGGAACACTCCCCTATCTCACAGAGTTCTTTAACACCCAGCTTGTAGCGTGAGGGGCTAAGTCTGCCCTGGGGAGCTGCTGCAAATGATCCATTATTAACTGTTCATAAGAAATGACACAGAGAGCGTGCAATACACAGTTTTGGTTACACCCACATAGTGATAAGCTGGTCCTGGCTGCTGGTAACTAGGACACCAGTTAAGCTTGAAACTCAGTGGTTTATGAAGGCAGCCCCTTCATAATTTGGAATCCCCCTTGGGACACCTGGCAGTCCCCACATATGGTGCAGAGGTGATACCTGCTATCAGTTTCATATCAGGTAGCTATCACCTTTGAAACTTTCTTCTCTGTATACAGCATAAGGGAAATTATGCATGAGTGGAAAAGTTTCTGTCTGATTTCTGCTGGAAACAGAAATGTTTCTTCCATTAACCAAGAGAAAAGTTGCACACTGTGAACATTCCAAACATGCAGTAAGCCTTCTTAAGTATGTACAGCTTACGTATCATCTCTTCAGATATATGTATCTCTTCCATCCTGCTGAGTAATTAAAGTTACAATTTTAAACGTCTTCTCAACCTTTATGACTCTATGAGCAGAATAATGTGAACCTGAATAAACTACTGCCTTACTACTCCAAAGCCCACAACCAGCATACTTGATATTCACTCAGAAAAGGAGCTTCCAGCTTGTGTAATTGATGCTGTCTGCCTTTTTTAGCCTCTTCCTACTTGCGCCAACAGGCTTTCACCTCCTGTTTCTGAACACCTCGTGAAAATAATTTCCATTCCTGGCTGCCTTCCTCCTCACTCTGCTGTGCCTTGGGCAGAGTTTTTCCAGAGCTTCAGGTTGGAAGACAGGAGTTCACCATGACACACAAAACCCAGCTTGAAATTTCTGCCTCCTTTACTCCAGATAGTCATTCAGAAACACAGGGTGTACTATGCTGCCTTCTCCATCTTTCCTGTGTGGCTCTGGTTAAAAGGTTAAGGGAAAACAAAATCCTATTTCCTTTCTTCCTTTTCCAAATGCTACTTTCTATTGCAGTTCTCTCAGGCTGGCAATGTCCTTCACCACCCCAGAGCTGGTGTGAATAGTGCTGGCATTGCTGTGACACACCCTGCTCCGGAGAGCAGAGCAAAGGAGTGGGTGAAACAGGGAAGTGAATATTCAAATCATTCATAACCACCTACCTACGACCCTACAGCCAGGGTAAATATTATCACTCAACAGAGAAGGGAGCAACTTGGACGTCTATAAAGCAGGGCTTTTAAAACTCTAGGGAGAGTGAGCAATGCCAAGCCTGAAACTCAAACCTTACACTGAAAGTTTTTGCTCCTTCCATCATGAAAGCTTAAGTTCCATGAACAATAGATATAAGAAATTTTGCATCAAATTTGTGCATGTTTTCTACACATTTCATTAATAAGGACCAGGCAAAAAGAAAACTGTTTGATGCAGTGTTGACCTGACATACCTTCTTTTTTATATACCAGTTATTTGAACCTGTCCTCTCTTGTCTCATGAGCTGTTGATGATTACATCTAAAACGTTATCTTTTAAACACAGCATGAAACCAATTACTGTCACCCATATCTCTAGGCACTTTGGCTGCAGCCCCGATTATTCTTAGCTCTAGATCAAGAAAACCCACTGACCCCCTATTTTATAAATTCTTCATGTATAGATTTCCTCTGCACTGTATCTGTACTTCAGACACATCTTTTAGACAAAGAAATGTCGTCAAGGACAGTTTTTTGACCTAAGCATTAGACTTCATTTCTGACTTTCCTAAAATTTGTTATAGCCAAACACGAAGAAGAACTTTGTCCTAGAAACAGCTAGGACCAGGAACAATGCCAGTGACCTCAACAAATTACCTGTGAATGAATGTGATGTCAGTAAGAAAAGGGCCTTTTCTGCCTCTTTTTCAGAGATTCAGTTTTGCTGTCACAGAATAAGGCTTCAACCTTTCTTTTTTTGTACTTTGTGCTTGTTTAACTGTGTAGAACAATTTGTCCAGCAAGACCATGCAGTGCGCATCTTAGAAAGGTTACCAACAAACAAACTTTATGTGGGCTCCCTCCTACTCTATTCTCTCCCCTTCTTTATTTTCTTTCTGTTTCCTCCATCACATCCTTACAGGAGTTGGTGGCAGCTTCAGTTCCCTGCCAGCTCAGTGACAGTATAGAGGTCCAGAGGTGCTGAGGATAACTATTATTTTCAAGAGCTGAGGGGTGTGAGATAGATTTGAGGGCAAGTTATGGATACATCTGACAGGTACTGTCATCCTGAGGGGATCAGCAAAAAACATTTAATTTTCACTTACCAACAACAGCCTTGCCTTACAGGGAAATACACATCTCAAGACCCATAATTTAATTGCTTTGAGCTATCCATCCAGCATCACCTTTCACCTCCAGTCTCTGAGGGTGCTCCTGCCTCACACATGGATTCAGGCTGCCAAATGGTATGTACAGCAGTAAAGTTCAATGCCAGAGTGCCCTGTCTTCTGGTGAGAAGGGGCTATGAGACTCTCTGGCTTCCTTTCTCCCACCTGGAATGATCTCCATCTCTCTTGGCTGTGGACAAATAACACGTAGGCAAACACACTGACCCAGTGCATGGGCAAGTCTCTGTTTAGAGGAACACAGCACTGCCACCCCTCTGTATATTATGAGTCACCCAGGAACCCCCTTCCCACCTCCCCTCCACAGCACTCCACCTCCCACCACAGCCTGGGAGCATGGGGACCAAAGGGCATGCACTGCCCTTCTGCACAGTAAGAAGGATGGGAGGGTTACCTCATCTGAAAGGAATTTCTTCTTACAAGTGTTCTGCTTTGGAAACAGTGATTTCTGTCGTCTTTGGGACAGTCACCAGAACCATAGCAGAGCAGGAACAACTGGTAGAAAAGACAAACAGAGCCTCCCCAATTCACATGTTTCCAACAACACAAAACTTGTGGAAACATACTTAAATATGGCCTTATTTTTCATCTTTGCTATTTCCTATGGATGAAATAATATTTCTAAAGTCCTGGGTGCAGATGGTTCTGAGGTGTGTGAGTCCCACAGAGCTCAGGGAACAAACTTTGCTTCATGAACATGCTGAGCCCAAGGGCCCTTTAGAGTAAGTTTGATTCATTGATTTGTTATAGGTCAAGGAGAAGCTAATTGTGTGACACTGGGCAGGATGTACCAACATTACTGTTATTCATGTTTAGTGTGATAGTGTCTGAAGACCAGCCATGGATGAATTCTTGTACAAGATTAGCTGACTACCACTGAATCATGGAAGTTACAGTTCAATAGCCAGAGAAAGGGTTGAGAAAAACATCTAACACATGGAACATTCATGCGACATAGTAATCTCAGACTGCTTGATTTTATTTCTCTCTCTCTGTGTTGGTTAAATAAGCATGGGTAAGACAAATGGAAAAGTGAATGCAGAGTAGATGAGAAAGAGCAGATGAGACTAGAACAACATGGGGAAAATATTCATTTTAAAGAACTGAATTTGTGTTTAGCCCCAAGACCCTAAGTTTACATCAAGCCTAGGATCCAATCCACGTGTTTGCACACACATTCTCCAGTCACAGCCCAATCCACCTGAGACGGGCTTGAAGAAGTTGCTATCTGAGAGATGCAGGTTGTCTGTCAATCACCCAGGTTTATAAGTTGTTCTGCCTGTTTAGATATTTCATCCAGACACAGGAACACAGCTCCCAGTTTGATTTCTCTTGCTGGCAAGTATCCATCCACCAGTCCCATCTGTTATGCTTAGCCTGCCTGACACACGCAGCAGACTCAGTCCTGAGGGCAGACTGACAAGGGGCTGGTGCACACTTGCATTTCCTACCAGTGACTGAAATGTATATACCAGCATTTTCTGTGGATGGGAAATGGAAGAGTACCCAAATGTCAGGAAGAGGTTTGACGTCAATAATTCTAAAGGTCAATTACTCCTAAAAGTCAATACTTCACAGACAAGGTAGCAACACTCTCTGGAAATTTTTTTTTTATTTTTTGGTGTAATTCTGCTCTTAATCGTGCCTCCAAAACAGGTCCATCATCATGTTTAGGAACTGGGGTATTTCCAGCTTCTCTTTTCTGGGAATGTTCAGTGAATTTCCTCCTTTCTGCTTTTTGGGTGCAAATGACATGAGAGAAATATACAGTGGCTTTGAATTTCATCAGTTTTCAGTGTCCATCTTGGACAATTCAGTTTCTTAGGACCCTTCCTTCCACATCAACTACCAGTGCCATTTACACGGTGACTTTTTCATATAGAAGGCATACTTCTGATCCTCAAATTGCTTGTGAAGAGGTAGTGCCCTGTCCTCCCATGCTGTCTTTAACCATTGCACAAGCAACTATGTCTTGAAGTGCTGCAAGTGACCTAGAGAGTCACCCCAGCTGGTGGAAGGACTGCTAATGAGACCTGAAAAATGAGACATCAACTCTTGCAGTTGTATAAGGGCAGTATCAGGAAATCTGAAAACACAACTGGACCAACAAGCAGAAAAATTGCCTCTTTCCTCAGCTGAGGTCTGCACAAGATACTGAAAGCGTAATGTGGAGAAAACTGAGTGGATGAGGCAAAATCCAAATACATAGTGATATGTCACTAGCCAAATGTGAAGGTATTGCTAATGATTGTAACCTTCATATGTGCTAAATGTATGGATATTTAGCTAATTAAACCAATATACAGTAGGTGTGTGATAGAAGATTTTGATCAAGAAGAACACATTATGCAATGTAAAGAAGATGAAATATGTATGTAAAGAAAAGGCTGTATTTGAACGTGTTGCTGTACAGCCAGACCCCACTTTGTGCCACTTGATCACTGGCACAAAGTGTACCTGTAGCTTTTCCCCATTGCACACTGGTATGGAAACCTACCCAATGAACCTGGTGTGCAGCTGACCTGCATGGCTCATGGTGGCCAAGTCGTGGGTTAAGATTAGGGTCTGCCACAGCTCACTGTGACGAGGATGGAACATCTCCAGCACAGAGTGCTGACCAAGCAGTACCCTGTGCTGCCAGCATGTTTCCAACCGTCATGCTCTGGAAAAGGCTGCCCAGAGCACAAAAGCTGCCAGGCATGCCAGCCAAAACCTTTCAAGAACCCCCAGCTTTTGTTTCCACCCTCATAACTCCATGCATGGTCAGCTCCATAGATCCATCTGCTATATTCCTTGCCCTCACAAGCAGATTCTGACATTCTGTTCTTAAACCAGCTCTGAACTGATTTCCACACTGCACCAGCACAGCAGTGTAGGAGACCTGCACGCAGCTTTTTGTAAGGCTACAGCTGAATGATACCTATATCCACATGGCAGGGTTTGCCTCACATACTCAGTGTAATGCAGTTTCTTTCAAAGTACAAGCTACCTTTAAGTTATCAGCCTAGTTAAAATAACATGTATAAAAATCAAGCAGTTTTCCTAGTAAGAGTTGGTATCCAATAGCAGCTCTGAACAGCAGTTCCCCTCTGTGGCTGATTAGCAGAGCAGTATCCCTGGGTACCATGCAAAAATTTGCATCACTCATTGTATTAATCAGTTTTGTGCAGGCCATGGCTCCATTCACACCTTTTCACTTGTCACACAGGAAAATATATGGCTCTTGCTCATTATTGCTTTGTATTTTCCAAATTCATGTGTACATACCATTGACACACCATTTGCAAGCTGTTGTTTATTAAAGCATTGGAACCCAGGTGTTTCTTCTGCCTTTGTGCTAGTGAAGGCAAAGGAACAGTGCAGAGATGGAGCCCATCTCATGCTTTACTGCATTTTTGTCTATAAGCTCCTTGGGTTTTTTGTGGCCTCCATGCATACATGCAACAAGCTCCCTGACTAGAGGAAAAAATCCCCCTTCATGTGAGTGAGTTCTACAAGATAATTAAAGCAGGCCAGAGGAACATTAAAAATATCCTGTGGCTTTGCATCTCTGTAATTAGTGGCTGGTGCACAATCACAATGGAGTCAGTTACTCCATGTATTCTCATGGTACTGTGCCTGCAGAAAGGCCTGGCAAATGAGTAATAACCAAAGGAGAGCAAGATATCATCCACAGGAACACCAGGCAGAATCACCCACATTATTCTGCCATCTCTGCTCTTTGTAGACCGTTGGCTTCAGTAAGTTTTCAAGTTCACAGCTCTTCTTTACTTTACCAGGGAAAATCTCCTCTTTGCATAGGGAATATGTGGCAACAGTGGTTCAGAATGACATCTGTGGTATTTAATGTGCTTTGCCTTTCTCATGGGCGCCTAAAACAATGGTTGTCTTGAGAAAACCATCAGACTCTGCAGTGTTGCATCAAAAACACCAATTAAGCAGTGTAGTGAGAATGAAGAGAGAACGTGCTTGGGGAAAGGGATGTTGAGAAGGATGAAAGATGAAATGGATTACCTCACTGACAGACTTCAGCAGTTCCAACCCAAATGTCACATTTTGTCCACTCTCAACAGGATATACTACAGGGAAGGGAATCAAGCTCTAATGGCTGATAGATATTTTCTATGGTTTCACGAGGTATTTTGCCTCAGTTGGTCTGGTTTTTATACACCAGCCTGTCTAATGAAGTCGTTCTGTTGTCCTTTCCAACAGTTTTGAAGTACAGCATGTGTTGATTATCACAGTTGAATGAATCTGAGTTCATTTATAAGTTGCTTTGTTTTGCCTTTTTTTTTAAGTTTCTTTGTTCCTCCCTTCTCTGTCCAAAGCACACAAATTGTTTGTAGAGGGGGAAAATATATAAACAGTGTGATTCAGTACAATAAAGAACAGCTTGTTAAAAATGTCCTTTTGGTGTATATCGAACACAAGATTTTTGTCTTTCTATCATGCCTTGGTGCAGAAAGTATTAGCTGAGGTTGCTCTGGGACTTCCATTTTAAACCTCTTGTTTCTTCTTCCCATAAAAGCCTGAAACTTCTTTTTTTCAGTTGAAATCATGTTTTCCTTTAAGCCAAAGACAATGTTTTACAAAAGTTTGAATCAAACTCGTATACCTTTTAGTTTCATGAAACTTACAAAACTTATCAGAAACAAATCTTTTTGCTATGATTAGTCGTGCCATGGAAAATCTCTTTATTCTTTTTTCCTTTCTTCTTTTTATCCGGCTCAAAGGAAGACAATGAGAGCTTTTCTATCTTTCTGCTGAAACAGAATCAAATCCCATTCCTTCAGCTGAAAAATTGTGTGTGACTCATTCTCATGAGCAAGGCCAACCTGTGGTTGCCATTAAAGTTGACTTTAACTCATCAAGAGTTGAAGCGACTGAACATCTGGTTAGTACTCGGAGAATCATATGCATTCACTGAGCATCAACCTATATGTCTGGAGCTGCACCCTGACATAAATGCACCCAATGAATGTTAATTATGTTTCATTCTGAAAATCTATCACTGCATAAGCCTCCTTTAAAGAGTACAACTCTCTCAGCATTGAGACTGATGTGTTTGGGCCTGCTTCTATGGCTTCACTTGCCCGGGCAAACTGCAGAAGCATGAATGCTTTGAATAAGAATTTCAAAGCTGACATGCTTTGAATAACAAATAATAGCATAAAGGTAGGGATGCATTTCTGACTAGGGATCACTCAGCCAGCAAGAATGGTTTGCACAAAGGGGAGAGGCACAGTGCTGAAGCCGAGGGAAGATCTTAGGGCTGGGGAGGAAAGGGGACCCTGAAGCCTCTGCCAAACCTTGTATCTCTCATCTCTCTGTGCCCCAGGTGTTGCTGCTTCCTAGGCAGCACAATGAAGAACAAGGTGCTTGTTCTTGGCTTGCCTTGAGCCATAAGGACAGGGTGTGGGAAGTGAGAGTGGATGGACAGAGGTGGGAGGAGGGGTGGATGGAATGACCATGAGCTGAGGCTGCCCTGTGGTTGTGGCACTACCTGTGGTTGTGGGTATGGTGCTGCCTCCTCAATGTGCCTGTCCCCTCTCCACCCTGCAGGGGCTGCATCTGTTGCTCAGGAGGGGCTGGGTACACAAGCCATAGGGAGCTGCACTTCAGTGAATACAGACATTTCGTCTGGACCCCTGACAGCAGGAGCCATCAGGGCTGGTGGCCAGAGCTGGAGAGAGCAGGGCTGCTCAGGCAGGGGCAGCAGTCAGGAGCCTGCCAGGCAGCTTGGCTGGGTTGAGGAGAAAAAAGAATGAAGCAGAGCTCCCTTTGCTGCAGAGTGGCGATCATAGTTTTTCTTCACGGGGAAGAAAACAGGTTACATGTCAGATCTGAAGGGGTAGGCTAGACGCTGGGGTACAGAGCACCAGGGCAGGCTAGAGCAGACAACAGATGCCAGGAGTGGAGGAAGAGTTGAACACATACAGAAAGGATAGGGGAATTTGAGCTGAAAATATTAAAGAACACTGGTGCAGAAAAAGTATTTCAGGGCCTTCTGTTCTTTCTTTTTATAGCAAAAAGGATAAGGGAACAGACTCCGGAAATAACAGGCCACGTATTTCTGACAAAGGAACCCATTTCCAGTCACAGGCTAATGAAAAGTGGTGGTCCTCTGCAGGCACTCCCAAAGGTCAGGGATACCATAGGATTCAAATAGGGACTATATTTTCGCACAGCAGTCAAGTTGGTTCGTGGGAGACTTCTGGCCTGTTAAAGAGCAGGCATTTCACAGATTTCACAGAAAAGCTTATTGTCATGTGATTTTCATCTGAATCTGCAGATCAGAATCTGCTCAGGTGCTTTATAGACATGTTTTGAAAGAGCATCTGATGTTTGGATGCTTATGTATATGTAGCATCATCCATCTGGGTCTTTGCTGTTCTCCAGCAGAATCACTAGGATGAGGAATAGCTTTCGTCACTGCAGATATTTGAGGAAAGCAAATGCAATCAGATTCACCAAGCTGTTCCCTTAGCATGGCATGAACTTTAGCTCTAGAGTTCTGAGAAGAGAATTGATCAGTCGGTCTTTTGAAGGCAGAAACCCTTAGGTAATTAGGAAAATGCCATTATTCAGAACCCTTTGCTGTTAGTGCCCTTTGAATGGTTGGGTTTGAGTAATTATGGTCCCTAGGGGATAGGTTTCATTGACTGACAGCCCCCAGTGATGTTTGGGCCTTGTACTCCCAGTGGCACAGTGAAGTGAAACTGCACACAGAAGCAATTTTTGATTGAATGTGCAGCAGCAGAGATTTCTCTGTGTGCACATATGTGGGTTTATTCAGGTTTATCAGTTCCAAATATAAGGCATAGGTTGTGTGTACAGCATTTCCCTTACAACAACACCAATGCCATTTTTTAATCTATGATCAATTAATGTATTGTGAATTTTTAATTCCTTTCTTACTGATGAGCTGTTCTGAAAACAAGTGCAAAATCCACTAACCCCTGCACCATAAGTATGGAATATGAATGAAAGAGCAGGCTTTTATACACCTCATTAATGGAAAGAAAAACATTCGCCAAAATTAATGGAAATATGCAATTATGCAAGACTCCTGTATATGAGAAAATCTTGAACTATTTAGCAATATTCTTCACAGCACAATACATACAGTTAGAAATAGGTACAGTGGATGCTGCTGCTTTGTAGTTTACTACAAAGAATTTTCAATTTTGGGCAGAACCAGCTACACTTCTTGTTCTGAATAGTCTAAGCTATTTCTGTATTTCTGAAATTCTCCACATTCTTTTTCTGTGAAAGGCCTTTGAGTTTCTATGTATCTTCTGTTCTTTTTAATTTAATGTGAATTCTGAATTTCTCAGGTTACAAATATCTTTCTGATATTACCCATCAGGTTACTGATGTGTATATCAGCAAACAGCAAATTATGTGATGGGATTGTTTGGATTATAAGATGCTCATTAGACTTTCTTTTCTCATGTTAAACTAACACCTGTGGGGTTTTTTGTTTAAGATTATACAACAGCACAGGGTCATTTCTTACCATGAAGAAGTTTTGGGCAGACGGATTGCAATTAATTGCGAGCTGTCTAAGGAACCATTTTGAGACTCTCTGTTTTAGGCTAAATACCTGACTAAACAGTTGTCAAAGTAAGAAACAACAAGATTCAAAAAATAACAACAACAACCAAAACAAAAACTCCCAAAACAACAACAACAAAAAAAAAAAAACACAAACCAAAAATGCCTCAGAAGTGAAGCTTGTGGAGAGATGAATATTTGCTTCTGTAGGTGCCTTACAGACTTTTGCTGTGTATGGGAATGACACAGGGATGCATCAGGCTGAGGTAGACCTGATCAAATGAGCTTAAGCCCTTGTAAAAATCCAACCACATGACTAAATTATATCAGCTTTAGCAAAGAAGCTCTGTGAATGCACTCCAAAAATGCACCTATAACAGGATGGAGATAGAAAAGGTGAGGCTTGACATTTTAAGGGAATGAGAAATTTGATTGAAGATGAGTAAGTAAGATGAAATAGTCTTTGAACAATCAGGGTAAAAGGCAGCAGCTGCACATCCAACCTTTCACATGTACCAAAACCCTAGTCTATGCACAGGGCTGTATCATGTTTCTCTCTCTTGGTGATCTCTCTACTTTGTGTGGGCAGCCTTTCCTTCATTGTTCTGTAGAACACAAACTCTTCACATTCAAGATCATTTTGTGAGATTAATAGACAGCAGTACTGTCCAGTCAAACACCTCATGGCTCCCTACAGCACCTCCTGACCATGTAACATAGCAATGCTGTATTATAGAAAGCTGCCAATGAGCCCAGGGACTTGCATATGCTAAGAGCTCAGCTTCCCACAATACCATTTTCTCTGCATCCATTTATCCCTTAATTAGTGTGATGCCACATGAAAGCCTATGCTCTCCCACATTTTCTCTCCTCATTGAAGATGTTCCTAGTGTATTTATGTACTTCTTACAAACACAGCACAAAAATGCTTTTTGCATTTGCACTGCTGGAGTGGTATAATAACAAACAAGGGATGCTGGTTTGAAGCCAGGGCGACCAAGGAGCAGGAATGGATGCTGTAGTCTCTGGGCACACAAACATGTGGCAGTAATTCGAGCCTGATGGTTTCTGACTTTCTGAGGCCATCAAATATTAGGTTCATATTATGATACAGGTCTAGTTAAAGAAAAATTCGTGAGCATATGAAGATTCTTCATGATGTTATGTATTCTGGTGCATATTTTGATGTTCAGAGGACGTGACTATGGTCATTAGAACCACCAGAAAAGACAAAGGACATCAGAAAAATGACAAAACAAGTTAGCTGAAAGAACTGCATGGGCAGAAAATAGAAACATATAAACATATAAGTTATAAAAGACCTTTGAGACCATTGAATCCAACCACTATTCTACCAGTGCCCAGTACACCACTAAATTATGTCCCTAAGAGCTACATCTTTTAAATACCTTCAGGGATGGCAACTACACCACTTTCCCAGGCAGCCCATTCCGATGCTTGACAACCCTTTTGGTGAAGAAAGTTTTCCTAATATCCAACTTAAACCTCCACTGGCACAGCTTGAGACCATTTCCTCTTGTCCTGTCACTTGTTACCTGGGAGAAGAGACCACCTGGCACCTTGCTACAGCCTCCTTTCATGTAGTTGTAACAAGTGATAAGGTCCCCCGCAAGTCTCCTTTTCTCCAGGACAAACAACACCAGCTCCCTCAGCCACTCCTCATAAGACTTGTGCTCCAGACCCTTCACCAACTCCATTGGCCTTCTCTGGCCATACTCCAGCATCTCAATGTCTTTCTTATAGTGAAGGGCCCAAAACTGAACGCAGGATTTGATGTGCAGCCTCACCAGTGCCAGGAGAATGCTCACTTCCCCGGCACTTCCTGCTAGCCGCACAATTGCTTATACAAGCCTAGATGCCATTGGCAGAAGAAAGCAGATCCATCTCCATGCCAGAACTTTTCAGTAGGTTAGGAGAAGAGAAGAATTAATTCTTCAGCTGTCAGACTCTGCCTATTTGTTAGGTGCTCTGATTGCCATGAGGCACAGAAACAAGCCTGCTCCTGTTCCAGAGAATCTCCGGCTGCTGAGGTTATCCAAGCCTACATGATGCATAAGCCTTGAGGAAGTCCAGTAGATCTCCCTGATGAGTAATATTGTTGATTTGCTTGTACAGATGTTAAAAAACACCTTAAAACCTTAGTATGGGATCTCTTGTTGCTGCATTGTCTGATTTAAGAGGCTTTCCATTTGCACGTAAATTTGGTTGTTTGCTTTTGGTTTTCTGTAACCATCCTTTCAGCTCACATGTCTACAACAAACAACCAGCACTAGACCAGTGAAAGCTAACCTCTTGACAATGTTGTACATCTGGTTGGGAATGTATGACCCTGCAGGAATTTGACATTCCATTTTAGAATACTGATGCTAAAATGCAGGAATTCTCCTCTGAACTATTCCGTGTCTCACGTGACTGCTATTGACAGTGTCCATGCTCTAACCCACCAAAAAATGTTATTCATCCCACTGCATAGACAGTGTTTCTGCTGTCTGCATGAAAAGACTTAGCAGTGCTGGTCAAAACTGAAGCAGCTGCCTTAGCTTTTGCTCATGGCCTGGTCAGTAAAGGTGGAAGAAGACCATTTGGGTCTCAGAAGAAATGGCCACACTGAACAAAAAGCAGATGTCTATACTCCATACAGACATGCAGTAGAACAAGCAGGACTAAAAACTCTCCAGTCAAAGTGGGCAATCTTGGTTTACCCATCAGAAGATGAACTAGAAATTTATTCCATGAGACTGATTCTGCTACTGAATTGTGGTATCTACATACTTTAGTGAACAATAGATGAAAATGGAGAAGGTCAATAAATACAGTGATTTCAGATGACATGGAGACCTGGATATCACTCAAAGGATTTTGAAGGACAAATATCTATATATTTAGACAAATATTGGGCAAGAAAAACCAAGGGGTTTAGTGTTACTAAAAGTACTCTAACTATCATTTTGGTCTTTGCAGTAAATGACAGGAACTGTAACATTAATTTAAAAGACTGTATTTTCCCTATCTGGATTAAAGCTGCAATTCCTCTGTCAATTTTCCTCATCAACTTTTTGAGAAGCAAGGAGTTTCTTGTTAATCAAACCCTGGGGGAATAAGTTTCCAAGAACTACATACACAATTATCTTAAGCATGCTACACTGCATATCCTAGCCTCCAGCCAACTTATCTGTGTATCTAATTGCCGTTTTCTGTCCCTTCTGTATAAAACCAGGCTTGGCCAGGCAAACACAGAAGAGGAGGGGTGCTGTTAAAGCCACCTCTCTGAGCCCATCCGTATGAGAACAGCTCCTGGGATTGTGCTGGTGGTGGAGGGGAGGAGGAAGCAGTGAGGCTGGCCTTCAAGCAGCAGGGCTCACAGAAGGAATTTTATTTTGCAGATGGTGGTCTTGACCATTATGCCACATTCTGTTCATGGTTCTGTAGCCCTTTGAGGACTCACACACTGCAGCTGGGGGACCACAGCTCTACTGAGGTATTTGCAGGCAATGGTGCAAGCTGGAGGCATGGAGGAGAAACAGAGCTGTGGTCCAGCACCAGCAAAGCCTAGTGGTTCTTCAGGGAGCAGCAAGGAAGCAGGTGGAAGCCCTGCAGGGCCCAGTGTTCCTCTAGGGCAGTGGTCCCACTGTGAGACATCAGGTTATGGGGGATCCCAATGCTGGGGCAATGGCATTGCCACACATTGGAGCCATTTCCACACAGCAGCATCACACAACCAGAGTTTAGCTGTCCTAACCCCTCTTTTCTAGATGTCCAGTGCTATCAGTGCTCTGCCATTGTGGTCCCTCTCACCTCTCACCTGAACATTGTTCGCAGAGTACCCTGCATTTTACTTGAGCATCCTGTCTGCTTATGCCCCCTCCCCTATGTGCTGCAGGCTCCGCTGCAGTCAGCCTTGCTTTCACTTCCTCAAAGCACAGTCCCATCTCCTGTCACCACCAGCTCCCAAGTGAGTCTATTGGAGCCAAGTTCTACTTTGAAGAGTCCTCCTGTCCCATAATTACAATGGGAGCAGTGGCTCCCCCCATGTGCCTCATGCCTCACTAATGTTCATATCCTCTTTCAAAAAGGAAGGTTTTTTGCTGTTTGCAACAATTTATTCACTTTGTGTTTGGAGGAGGAGACACCAGAGGGATACAACTGCATTTGAAAGTCTGCACAGTGTTATGCACTAGATCCAATGCATGCGAGCCCTCTTCACTTTCCATCATTGCATGAAATCTCCACCGAAATCTTTTAGAAAGCTTCTCATTTAGATATTTTATTAAGCTATTAGGTCTTTCTCATTTTAGTCCTTTAGCCTGGTGAAACACCTCTAGAACCACTTAATCAGAAGAAAAGTAAGTCAGTCTCTGTGGGAATCATCTTTCTCTGCCTTGTTCTTCCTGTCTCCTTGAGTTTGTACACCATAAAGTAGTCCCCCTTGCTATGCTTCAGATTCCACACACCAAAACTAGGCAGAATAAAGGACTCTGAATGTTAAGTTTTAAACCTGAATACTATATTGAGCACTGACAAAGTTACCATTCTGTTTTTTTGCTATATTGTATTGTAGTTAAATTTGATTGTGCATACATATTCTCATTGATTTTGTCATTCAAAATTTCAGCTGAAGAGTTTTGCTTTTCTTTCTCATCAATTTTCAAGTCTATACTAGCATCTAAACTGATGAAAAACTTAATTTGATTCAAATCAGATGAACTCGAGTTCAGATGAAAATTACTAGCACTGGATGCTGTTTCATCACTTCAGAGACAAACAGTTTTCATTTACATTAGCATCAGTCCGGTCTAATGAAGAAAGCCTTTTTAAAAATTTATCTTGCTGCTTCTCTCTGTTCTGGGTCTTATTATCACTCTTGTGGTTCAGACTTCAGGGAAGCACAAAGTCCCTTCGCATTTTCTAGTGCTGCCAGCCTCTCATCATTACTACTTTTCTGCACACACTGCCACAGGTCTTTGGTCTAAAGTTACCTTATTAGATGTTGTGCACGTAAGGCACTGTACACATCAGAGTATGTACATCAGCAGACACATCTGACCATTAACTTGATAAAACCCCTAAAAGAACAGTGCATAGTATTTAAATGAAACTGCGTTGCAATAGAGCAGTTCCAACAAGAGATGGCTGTCATTTGGCCTTGTATCTGTATGTGCTTCTATACATCACAAGCTCTGGCTGCTGAAGTGAGTAGTGATAAAAGATTTATTTTGCGACAGTATATTACCTTGAATAGCATCACAGTCCCGGGTACCAGTGACAAATGAATAATGGAAGTGCTTTTTCTGCCAACAGCCTGTATATTTGTCTATTGCATTTCCTGCCAACAAGTTTCTGAACTAGTGTTTGCGAATCTAGGGCGTGAATTTACATAGAATATGAATAGATATTATTTACTATGGCTTGTTTTGCAGATGCAGTACGTTTTTATACTTTTATTTCTTAAACCACATTTCTCATAAAACCAAAAAGCAAGCAAGCAAGCAGCCTTTCATTTGATTTTTAAACTGAAGAATGCTATGTGACAAAGCTGATCTGTCTTAAACTCCACAGTAAATCCTCTTTTGACTTTAGAATTTAATATCCTTACAGAAGTGGTCTCTCCCTTTTGTATGCAAACTGGCAGCTAGCTTGCACATAAGAAGGAAGTGACTGATGCTTCACAAAGGTGACATTTACAGGTTTGTGCCAGGAAACTTTTGTTTTGATCCTTTATCACCCAACCTATAAAATGAATGAAGATCAAAAGGTAAGTGACCATTTAATTAAAGACCAGACACAGTTATTCTGTGGGGCTGTAGGAATAATGCCACTACTGATCAGTGTCTGTGCAGTATCTGCACTGTCTGCCATATTACCAGGCTATAGCTGCATGATGGAAACTGGAGCTACACTCTTCCTGAGACCTGAATCATAAGGTGGAAGCAGAAGGGAAAAGATTAAGATCAACCAAACCTTGGCCTGTTTCCCATCTCTTTTTGAAGAGATTTGTGCCTTGGAGGAAAAAAAGGAGGAGTGGTTCTTACTTGAGGGGTCAGACCTTGGCAAGGCCAAAGAACAGGTTTGGGAAGCCACTGTGTGCTCATGCCCCATCCTGTGCAGTCTGCACAAAAGCTGTGTGTGCTTTAGTCCTTGATAATTGAGACAGACAGAGACAGGATTTTTAGAAATGAGTCTGACATATCACATTCCCTTGACGATGGACAGTGCCAAGTCACGTTGACTTCTGATGTTTCCCTCCAAGCCTGGTCCTTATCCTGAGGTTATCTCAAGGGGAACGGACTACACTTCTCATTTCTTCTAGACTGAAGACCTGATCCTTGTGTATGTTTGTTTGTGAAATGACTTCCTTCCTAATTATAGCTGTCCTCTTGGAAGGATGGCATATTTATTTCAACTGAAAATTACTGTTATCTGAATCCCCATATCCACTTATTGCTGGCTATCAGTTTGTGCTATATATCCCTTGATGACTTCATCTCCGACTTCCAAAGCTGCAACACTGCCTTTCTGCTTCCTTCCCCTTGGCTATCAGCATCTAGTTTCTGGTTGACTTCACTCACCCTCCATCCCTCTCCTAAAGTCCACTTTGAGGTCCCACCAGTTTCTCTTCTCTAACCTAATCCCCAAACAGGCCAGAAGCAGATACAAAGGAGACAGACCACAGAGATGGACTTGGCAAGTGGCTGTCACTGAGCAGAAATCTTACCTGAACAATCAGGCAGTGCTGTGGTGTGGTGAGGAGAAGCTGCATCAAAATTTTTGTTTTAAAATCTTATCCTAGTCAAGGTTGCCTGAAGCACACAAGTCTTGACTCCCTTCCAAAGCTGTTATTACAGATGGAGAGCTGCTACGTCAGGGATCAAGAAATGTCTGCTTTACTTGCATTCATCTGCAGAGCTCTACATGTTGCTGTGCAGCTCTATTTTGTCCCTCACATCCCCTGGATTCTTTCTCTGTATGAATTTTGATAAACCATAGACTATTAAAATGAAAATCATTGATTAAAACCAAACCAAAACAACATCCCAGAAAACCCAAAAACCGCCAAACAGAACATCAGTAGAGCTGACTGCACAGCCATTGATTTCAAAATCAAATTTTACAGGAGAGCAGATTTGTGCAAGTCTCTTACTCCAGTTAGACTTCCAGTTACAGTGAGCACTGTCAGCTGAAAAGAAATGTGTTAACAGTTCAGCAAATGCTGAATCACAGTGGACACCTTATAACTAGCCTATCTCATTCCAGTGTACAGAAATTGGCTGTTGTCATTTTCACTGTAGTGATGGGTGACATAATATACTAACATCGAGGCACAACTGAGAAGAATGCAATCTTAGTAAGGGTTAGGTTTCAGGAGGGATTTATAAAACTGTTGCAGCAAACTAGATTATGATCTTCATTCAATCCTTGTGCACAGACAAAAGCATGTCACTGAGTATAACAATACCTCAGAGTCCACAGCCATGCCTGATGGCAGAGAATAACCCATTCTGCAGGCCAGTGCTATGGATTAGTCTCCAGCTGCCTTTATATTCAATCTATAGGTCTATGCTCCATGTTTAACAGCAAATGAGAGGAGTAGTAACTGAAAATGAACAATGCTGCGTGCATTTTAATCTGCCTGATATCTAATACCTCAAACCAGCTGTAGGCTATTAAACAAAACAGTGTATTTTCTGCTTAAATGAACCCAATTAGTTGTGCCACCCAGAGCAAAGAAGTGATGCTTCATATCTGTCTTAGGTCTTCAACACAGTCATCATGGCAGGATTTCCATTTGCAGGGAACTAAGGCACAGAACAACTAAGTACCAAGACCTTGTTTGAGCTTGAGGCAAGTTTTATCCCTAAAGCTTGTGCTGGTAGGAAGAGGAGCACAGTTCATGTTCAGATCATCTTCCTTACATCTCTGATCTAAACTATAGCCCCACTCACTGGCAATGGAAGAAAGTTAAACCTTGATGTCTCTGCTTGTCCTGTGTAAAAGATGAGGCAATGTGCTTTTCCTTCCTTGAAGACACTGCTTTTGTTAGAGAAGCCCTGTTATACTGTGGCAACATGACTTGACCTATCTCTGTTCCTGATGGAGGATGAGATGCCTGCACCACGTGCACTAGAGAGGCTGGCTTGCTCAGGTGTGGAGTAGCCAAGGGCTGTTGCAGCACAGCTGCCCATGTCCCACTCCTCACAAGTCACTACACCATGCAAGCCCAATCACCTTCTAAACTATACTTTAAATAAGCTCATCCTCTGATCTTCTTATTTTTAAAAGTTCACCACGGAATTTTACCGCTCTGTTTTCATAAAAACCTTCTTGTTTCCCAACTAAATATATTCCTGACTGGGAAACACTTGACATGAACAGTAGGTGACGGCCAAGCTCATGTGGTTCCCCTGCCCACTGCCTCCTCTTTCCCTGCCAGATGCAGAGCTCTGGGCTGTGGGCACCTTGTGCAAGATGCCAGGGATTGCTGGCAGAGAGCTGATAACAGAGTTATGATGCCCTACAACAGGACTTCCCAGAGAACTCTGGAAAAGAAAGCCTGCTCCTTTGCCAGGACTCAGCTGGTGGCGGGGGCCTGCTGGCTCCCTGGTACTTCCTTCCCAGGCCAGCCATGAGGTCCTGTGGGGCAGCAGGGTAGGTAGCAGGAACACCCTGGGGGTTGGCCCAGGCAGTGGCACATTCTGGAGAGAACAAAGGAAAAGCTCTTTGCACCGTTATCTTCTTTGCACATTTGTTCAGGGATCTGGTTATAAAGATGCAGATCTGTGTATCTGTTAACACATCTGGAGAGAAGAAAAAGATACATTAAATTCCCATTAAGCTGACAAAACAGCAGAAGGTCTGCCTTTGCTGAGAGTCTGGAACAAAACCTGAAGCTAATCTATTCTCTGTGCAAATAGTAAAACAATGGGCAGGATCCTGATCCCCTCTCCCTGTTTTACCCAGAGCTGCTGCTGGGAAGCTCAGTTGTGCTGCTGCCACCGGTTAACTTAAAGGCGGTGGAGGTCTGCACAACGTCCAGAGTGTTTTTAAAGGCTTAAAATAGGCCACAGCTTGGCCAAAAATCTAAGTTTAAGATCCCTTCCCAAGGTTTTGGCCAGCAGCTCCAGCCATCACTGTGGCTGGAAAGCCAGGCAAGCAGCTGTGCGCAGCTTCCCATGCCCAGGGCCGGAACATTTTAATTGGGAAAGTGTGGGGGAAACTACGGGGCCAAGAACCCATTAAGAAAGAAGAAGGCTTGATAATTCCGAGGGAGTCTGGGCATATGCTTTTACAAAAGCAAGCAGTGGGCTGCTGAGCCATCCAGACCCTGCTGTTAATCAAGGGAAGCATCCTGAGGAAACAACCCCACAGTAAGAGACACTGCAGTATTATTTTATTTGCTGTCGGGGCATGCCCTTTAAAACATATATAGAGTGAATGATGTGCAATGCCTGCACAAGTACTTATACACTTTGTTCTTTGCATGGTCCTTCCTAGTGTTGCGCCCTTAGCGGAGCTCACTGTCCACACCAAGTAAGTTTTGCTTGCTCCCCTTGCAGTTAATTTGGTCTGTTTATTGTTCCTGTCCTCTCCCAGATGCCTACCTTAAACAGTCTCTTTCAAGCAAATGTTTCAGGCTTCAGTATCGTACTAGCTGACTTCAGCTAGAGGAAGTGACTGAAAGCAATGTTATGATAAGAGAGCACTGTCCATGGAAGGACCAAATTCTGAGCTTTGGTTTGCTGCTAGTTCTGAAGTTAGCTGTTATATTTTAGATCTAGCAAAGGTGCTATGTACTAGAAACCTTGTGTAATCTTTTCCAGCCATGCCACTGAGTCTAATAAATGACTGCCTGTGGGGCACAGTCTGCATTACAGATAATAGTGAAGTATCCAATTCCAACACTCCCAATTGCCTCTTTGCTGTGCAAGGGGAAGACATGAGCACAAAACAGGAGTAATTATTTGTGAAGGCAGCTCTGAACAAATGCCTTGTCTTACCCATGTCCTTGTACTACCATGGTTATGGCAAGACTCTTGCTGATATATTTCAGTCATGTCATTCACTTGCCAATATTCAGATGAAAAAGAAAGTGAGGACTCACATTTCCACTGCAGCGTGTGCAATTAGAAATAGCTGCCTGAGTATCAGTGGAAGTTTCCAAGGGCAATACACAAGGTGTTTCCTCTTTTCTTTCATAACAAAACTATCTCTCACACCTTCCAGGCACAAAGACCAGTGTGAAAATCAAAACAGTCAGTTTTTAACTATTGTATGCTTCTCTTTTAATATTCTCAATAGAAGCAAAAAAGAATCATAAAAAATTTTCAATAGAATGTAAGCAATCCTTACAGCCTACGTGAAACATATTCAAAAGTGCAGAACTCTTACAATTTATCCGCTTGTACAGGGAGAATACTTGAAAAGCAACAAAAGTCTGTAAAATGAGCACTACTGTTGAAAAATAGATCGGTTCAAAAACCTATGATTTGTTTCCTGAAGAATTTCATTCATGTCAGTCCAAATATGCAGAGGCATGCACATATTCATACACACATAAGTATCTAAATATTTTTGTTGAAACTGCTCCACCAAAAAGCTCTTTTCTAATCAAAGGAAATTGCAGAGATCCCCAACAGTATGAAATGTGTTTGCAACGATCATTTATTATTAACTCCTGATGGTGCATCTGTTTCATCCTATTCAATAAAGTCTTTTATAGATTTCGATTCTTCCCTCTTTTGCATCAGACTAACACTTCTTGCTGTAGGCTTTGGATGTGCATCCTTTTGTTTCCATGTCCTTCTGTGTACTGTTGCTGTCCTGGAACCTTCCATCATGATTGGTCTTGTTCCTGACACTTTGGTGAAGATCAAACAACCTATTTATTTTTCCTTAACTTTGCCTTTGACTTTGTTTGTGTCCTTAGATATATCTCTAGTAGTTCACTTTACACAACAACCCATTTTCATAAAACCTGTGAAGACCAGTGGGATTTTCAGCAGTCACATCTCACACCTCAGACATGCATCTGTTTGCCTTCCATCTTCTCTTTAACATGGCACTTCTTCTCCACCTTCTAGCACTTAACACAATCTATTTCTTTTTCTGTTTTCACATTATTACCTGTTCATTAGCTTTAGGAATTTCTCAGGAGAGGAACCATTAAAATAATTCTTACCGGCTGTGTAACACCTTTGTATGTCTCTGTGTTACCACTGCACCCCATAAATATTGGTCTTGAGATAAACTGCAACTATTTCCCCATTCCATACTCTGTCCATACATGGAAAAGCCCAAGATGCAACACCTGAATGTCCAGAATATGTATGTGGTTGATTTTCAGGTGACCTTGGTGATAAAACCCATGTTTGAAAAGAACTTTAGCCCCATCCCTGAAAAATCTTGAACATTTAAGGGCTCCACAATCACCAGTGGGTCTTCTTCAGGAGGGCAAACACCCTGCAGAAAATACACGTGCTTTTTGCTTCACTGTTAAAGGTTATGAACCTGCTACTTACTATGAGAAAAAAACATGGCCACACTGAGTGCACAGGGGCAGATCGTGCTGACACGGAATGGTTCCCACTCAATCCACCCCTCTTTAATATTGTGAGACCATCATTCAAACATGTCAGAGGTGTCTAAGCCTCACACTCATATCTAAACAGAAGTATTTGTTCTGAACTACCTTACTGTGCCATCTGGTTTGCCACTAATTCTGGGGACTTGGCTGGGTCTCTTAGCCAGACCAACCATAGTTTTCCTTCCCCACCTGGGCTATGTCCAGGCATCCTACACAGGCTTTTGGCATAGAGACAGGCATGCTGAGCAATCAACTTTCAACATAACCATGAATCGTTACTGTAATTGAAGGGACCATTCCTACTGCGAGCTGCAGGAAAGGCCTTTGCCACCAGAAAGATTAGTTCATATTTATCCAGTCCACAGACAACTACATCACCTCTATGATGTTCAGTATCTGCACTGAAGAAAGTTATGTGCAAATCAAAGAAGTCATTTATAAAGCACTTACAAAGCCGTTCCAAGCGATAGTTATAAATCTTATGTCTTTTGCCTAGACAGAGCTGTGCTGGAGATGATTCAGCCCAGTTTGACAGAAATGGCTGTCAAGATCACAGCCAAAGTGGCTGTTAAAAACCGCTCTTGGCGAACTCCATTCCCTGCTACTGAACTCCAGTCTCCCAGAGGCAGTGCTGCTACCCTTTGCTAGGAAAACTGCTTCTTCCTAGCTCACCACTAAATCTCTGTCTGGAAGTCTCTAGGTCGACTACATCAAGGGGGTGTGAGATTGTTTTGCCACATCACTATGCTATGGTCACTCTCCTGCACCCACCCTAGTCTTGCCAGATGCCCCTAGCCCCAGAAAGAGCTGTTCATCTTCTAGCAGTGCCCTTGGCATCCAGGTGGACAGTGAAATTGCTCCTTCCAGCAATATGGAAAAAGTAGCCATGTGGGCACACTAAAAAAAACAGGTATTTTTCAGTGTTACCAACAGTGACATCAGGGTTGATAAACTCTTCTCTTTGGTATTTTTGTTTGATGATGTGTTTCACTCCCTAAACCCTAGATTACCTTGAGAAACTTTTTCCAAGTCTTCCAAGACCTCTCAATGTCATTCACAAGTGACCTTCCAGAAACCAGAAACTAGCCTCAAATACAGTCATTGACCATTTCTTTATGAGTCTGGTAATTCATGGTCTTAAGTCCTCCTTGATTCTCTTCACTCTTTCCTCACTGCTCCAGAGCAATGTTAAAATCCAATTGCTTTGCATGTGCAGTGCACCAACATGCTGCCAATGGTTTATGAATTGGACCTTGGAGATGATGGAGATCACAGACCCACAGGATGCACCATCACCAGGGAAGCTCACTTGATGGCCAAGCAGTTCTGACAGTGTAAGAAATGGCTAAGACTGTCAAACAATGTAATTAGCTCTGCTAGGGAACTGTAGAGACACAGATGAAAAATGAACTGCACAGTTTGTCTTCTGCATACCTCTAGGAGCACTCTTGACTTCCTGCAATGTTAGAAACCAGCCTTCCATGTCCAGACAAAGGGGACCAAGGGCAGGATGTTTCTGGTGGTATAATCTCAGACCCACATGTTACCCATATTTGATATTTGTAGTGACCATTCTCAAAACACATCTGTTTTTCAAGTATATTCCATTCAAGCAGCTTTCTGAAAATTGAAATTTCTACCAGAGGTTTCTTCTTACCCTAGCAAATTCCCTTTGCACAGACAGGCTACAGTTCTGTGTTTGTGCATGTGCCTTTGTGTGCCTCCTGTGTAAATGTGTCCCTCCAGGTCTGACCCCTAGGTTTAGCTGCAGCAGCATCAGGCAATCTTTTCTGTGCAGTTTCACGAAGAAGCAGTGCTTAAATATACCTGTCAGCAGCTGCTGAATTTGGTGATACTGCATAGTAAAAATGTTTGTGTTTTATTAGAGCACAAAGAAACCTTAAGGAATATCCTCACAGGAATTTTTGCTGATGTAGTTTGTTTTGTTGTTTCCTAATTGGAATGAGGCCTGTTATCAGCATTTGTGCCCAATTGCACAGATTGTTTGCCTGCTGTGAGAGAGTTGCAGCTCTCTGTATTTTAAGTAAGATCTGCTAATACCATTATTTTCTGAGGACACAGCCGACAAATATACCAAAGCTGCCTGAGGTTAACGTGTTGGCACCTCCTCTCAGCTTTGGCCTCCAGCTATAAGAAGCTTTGTGGTTACTCAGGGAAAATCTTCCAGTTCTTGAGAGTTTAAACTTCAGTTTCAGTGGACATGAAGGAGAACAGATTTATGCTACTAAGGGTTATTTTAAGAATGATGATGGTTTCAAGAGCAGAGTCTTCTTTTCACTCCCCAAGCCCTTCTGAGAAGCTCTGTTTAAACCTGGGTGACTTTATTTGAGAAGCAGTTGCAAAGAGCTTGGTATATACCAGCCAAGTACACAACAATAATGATAATTGAGACTGACAAAAACATGATTTTGTTTCCAGATATTCCATTTTCAGCAGGGTACAGTGAGTCCAGGATCCCTTGAACCTAAGGCTGGGTGGAAGATGGTCAAAGAAAAGAGGTTCCTGCCCTGGAGGACAGGTGGATCTCAGATCACGAAGGCAACAAGGAATGAGGGTCAGTGATTCATCAAATTTGCTTGGAGTCACTCAGCTTCATTAGGGATGTCCCATTATAAGGAATGAGAGAAGAAGTTATTTTTTGATATAGAAGGGCTGGGAAGAAGGAAGATTATACCCTCAGCAATTGCAACAAAGACAAACTAGAAACAGCCTTGTTTAAAGGGTATCTTCTCAGAAACCTTTGTTTAATTTAACATTAATACATTCATCAGCCTCCTTTTTTAATGGATTGTTCTTAGTAAGTTTGTGATGTTTTCCCTGAGGCAGCCAGGAACATGCTGTATTTACATATTCAATGCTTATACATAAAGTGGGAAATACGTGTTTACTAACCCATTACATTCTACTTGCAGAGTGAGGGCAATTTTTTCTCAGTTATCGTGTTGATGGCAGACTTTTTTGTTTAATTGAGTACATGTGTGCTGTCTACATCTGTGATGGCAGAGCCCCAAAATGGGATGTGAAATAGGGAAGTGGCTGGAATTCACTGAAAATCACCTTCTATTCATATGCTTCTGGCTGAAACAGGTGTATCTGGAGGAAGTTATTTTGAGCTTAAGTCAATGCTGACCTCAGCTGAAATAATTTACCCTCTCCCTCTTCCTCCAAAACAGAGTCAAGAAGGAGTCGTCTGACTGCTATGTGTGATTGTACACATCTGTCAACAGAATTGGAGATCTGAATGCAAAATGTAGCAATTGGGAGCACCGTGTGGGTTTCCAACAGTCCCTGAAGGACACAAGGACCATAAACCAGTGAAAGGATTACAATACAGCATAAATAGAGCATTTTTATCTGTGAGAGATGTAATCCTGCTTCAGTACTGCTTATGTTATTTAAAGAAAAAGGGTCTTTATTTCAGACCAGTGCTCTGAATTTTGAATGAGATGTCATAAGCAGTCATTTTGTGCGAATAATTGTGAGGGTCCTTTAGAAATTGTTTGGCAATGTTGTTTTGAAGAGGGGTGGCCATTACCTCTTACAGGACACCCTCTCCCTATGAACACAATACCACGAAAGGAACTACAGGCTTTCATGTAGCTTGCCACCCCAAGCAGGGAAAGGCCTGCTTTGCTACCTTGTCTTGCCATTTGAAGCCTCCAGAACCACAAGCCAGCCAGACAGTAAGAAAGTTATGAGAAATAATGTCCCAAAGCCAAGAAGCAGGTGTGAGACGTACTTCTCACTTGTGCAGACATATGCTACAAAATGTTGCAACCTTTCCTGCACAATATCTTAATGTATAGTCATTAGGCAGGACAGAGTTGAGAGTGCACATATGGAAAATGTCTCTTATTTGGAGACAGGAGGATGTACTTTCCCTTTAATGCTGGCAGACCCAAGGAAAAACTGATATGCCAACTCCAAACTGCCGATCACAACCTGATAAGGAGACAATCTTGAAGGAGGCAGAAATTATACCAGGTTTTAGGCTAGAAACTTTTTTTTTTTACTTAATAATCCCAGAAGCAGCACAGCTGGATTTTGGGTGACTGCATCTGGATTTCAGTGCACTGCAGATTCTTACAGGAGAAATAAGCTGGAAGATGAAGTCTGGAAGTGAAGGCTGTGCTAAGTTCAGGTAACAAGGGCATACGGCATTGGGGTAGCTCACTTGTTTGCACAACCTCCAGCGTACACCCAGCTTTTGAGTCAGGAGTGGAAATGTCCATGTCAAATACCTGCATAAGACTCTACAGCTGAGTAGAATATTCATATCAATAAAAGGCCATATTCTAACACCATTGTAGTGCTGGATTATTTTCAATTTCCCTAAAAGGAGAGCCTAAGAAACTCCAATAAAATCTAAGGCATTCTAGACTCTTTAGCCAGCCAAGAGGCAGTCAGACACTGACTTGCCATGGGAAACAAACTCACAGAGCAGCTGATGGCTGTGGTCTAAGGAACTTTGCATGGTATTACTACAAAAAACTGGTAGAATTCAGGCAGGGCAAAATAATCCTGTTGCTGAAAAGACTAATTAAAATAACCATATTGATAAAGGTCTGGTTATCATTGATTTTTGAAAGATTCAGGCATTAAGTGAGATTAAGAATGATATGTCTATTAGAACTGAAGTGAAATTAGTAAGTTGAAAATGTTGACTGAAATTTTTTTTAAAAAATAAAAGAACACTAGTCTTTGCAATATCGTCTGTAAAGTAACTTTTCATGGGAAGTTTCATTTCTTGAGACATTGAAAAACTAGCCAAAAACTAGAAAACATGTTGCAGAAGATGAACATACACTGTCATGGAGAAGAATTAGATGAACTGCGTGGCACAACAGGCATTTTTTCACCTCTGTCTCCATTTGTCTTTAGCTACAGAGACATATCATACTGGTATAACAATTCAGTGATTTTGTAGACTTGATCTTTTGACACAGACACATAAATATACCTCCACAAATTCCTCTCTTTCTCTCAGCCATTGTAGTTTAGATTTTTATACAGATCATACCATGTGCTGCTGTTCTCTTCCCAGCTGGGGAGATGATCCGTGACTTCCAGGTCAAATAAATTCAGCAGGGTCCAGCAGCAAAAATAACATACTGACGCAAATCCGTGCACATTTATTCAGCTGCCGTTGAGCCCATGCATGGGCTCAGTCTTGTTGCTTGTACTGCCCTTCCTGGATATGTACATGCTTGGACAAGACATGGGCTGTGGAGCCACACAGCCTCCAGCTGTTACATTTCTCTGCCTTTTCTTGGCCTTTCGGTTCTACTGCTCACATTCCAGAAATGTGAGATCTTGAGCTTTCCCTCAGTGGTACCCAGTGAAGCAGAGAATAAATTGCTAAGAAAGCACATAGGTCTTTTCCTCTCCAAGGGACCCAGTGGAGACAGAGCTATATGGTTCCTTTCCTCTGCATGTTCCAGAGTAAGAACAACTTGCAAAAGAGGGAGTTTTCCTCATGTTTATTTGTTAAAGATAAGGTTTGTGCAGCGTGAGCCATAATTCATGCACTTTCATGGTGGTGTTACTTTTACTGACCGTGAAGCTTTGACACAATCAACTAGGTAAACCTGGCCATACTCATCAGCTACCCAATCTGCTTCCTAATGTTTCTTTAGCAAGGAATTTGTGGATGATTGTTCTTCAATGACAGCTCCCAGGTAGGCAGTAAAGGAAGACATGACACATACTGGTCATGGAGAGCAATGTCTCCCTGTCCCCTGCCACCCATCCAAACCAAAATAAGCTTGTGCATCTGCTTTCAGAAAAGTCAGCCCATACCATGTTTCCTCTGCTGTGAATGTCAATACATGAAGTCATCCCATAACTCTCTGTTGTTTATAGCACTGGTGCATCTTTCCAGCCCCTGCCAGGGAGGAAAGGCTCACTGGACTTGCCACAATTTGTTAATGGCACAAAACATTTGGTTTGTTCCAAGCACGGGGGCATATTTGTTACAGCCAAGACAAGCTGCAAAATTCTTCTGTTTTTTTCAATGACCTGTCATCACCTGCCTTCTAGCCAAGATGTGGTTTGGAAGAATCAGTGGGTAAACAGCATGTGGAACAAATTATATCAGGAAAGAGAAGAAATCTGAAGCAGTGCTGCACGCCATGCTTGTTCTCGTGAAGGGGTCTTCTTGCTGGTCTCTGCAGGCACTTGGTGACCAAGGAACAATTCTTTTATTAACATTACCCTGTGCTCTTTAGATTTATCTTCCAACTGTACCTGCTAGAAAGCAAGAGATGATTTTAACACACACGATTTAACACAAATGGCATGAAATCAGATTTTGCAGGGGGAATAAAAATTCACCTCTCAGAAGGAAAACTCCAAGCCCATGCCAGGTTTCCTTTAGTTTTGTTATATGTAATCACATGATATATGTAACATGGTTGCATGTAACACGGTAGGGATCAAACTGTTTTAATTATATGGATGCAAGTAATATGACTTATATAGTTAAGGAAATTATTTACCCATATTACAGATTACACAGACCAGCTTTTAAAATCAAATATTTTTTTCCTCTGATGGATTATGCTTCTTTATTTTATTTTATGAGTGTTGAGTGGGCTTTTTTTAGCTTAGAGTCTTAAGGCAGAATTGTTTTCTTTCCTGCTTTTCTAGTTCCTGTATGCCAGAGAAAAGAACTGGCTTTGATTTCAAACAATATAGAACATTTTGGTTCAGAATTATAGCAATAGAATTTAAATTGACATCATTTTGTTAAATGTTAAACATTAAGTTCATAGTCTAGTCCGTAAAATCTACTTTGAAAACCACTCAAACTATTTAAACTGCTCAGCAGTGGCAGTATGACAGGAAAGAGGAAAACAATAAAACCAGCTGTGCCTGATTTCCCTTGCCCCTGTGTAGGGAATTAAAGTCATGAAGTTTCCCATCACCACCCCACTATCAGGCAACACTTCCTTTTTCCTGCCAGACACAGCACAGCAAGGAAGGGTCTCTGCCTTCCCCCTGTGCCCCACTCTACACCAGGGAGGGAACACTGCTGAGACAGTAGATTGTCAGGGACTGAGTACATGCTGGGGTAGATGGGAGGGATGGGATGGAGAACCTGCACAGGCCAGCAGGAGAGGCTTGGAGGGAGGCACAGAGCTCCATGCAGCGTGTGTCACTCGGGAGGAAAGGGCTGGTGGGTCCTATATAGATATAGGTAGGTATAGCCCTGGCCCCACACCCAAAGGGCTGCATGTGGGGATCAAGGGAAGAACACCTGGTAGAGGAGGAAGGAAGAGACATGGGAAAAGAGCTCCTCCCCACCACTGTACTGGAGCTGTACCTCCTGCTGCTCATTTTCTGCATGACTATTTGGGGCCAAATCCTGAATGGCAGTGGTGTTTTTCTGCAGAGAAGAGATGAAAGCTTGGCTGTCTATGCTGAGCTATCAGTATTCCCCTACATGAGCTTGCACTGTCCTCACCACGTGCTCCTTTACAAGGAAAGTCAATTAAGTTGCTCAGGAAAGGTGAAAATGCTCAGCTAAGATGAAGTGCTGGTCTTTCTCGAAATTCAGCTTCCTCCTTGGCTGGTTAGGGTCACAGTGTGAGAATGACTTTTTCAGCCCTGCTCAGTGGTATGTCTGCAGTTGTTTCTTAACCTCTCTCTACCTCCAGGACCATGAGATCAACTAATATTGGACCCCTGCGGGGGGGGGCTTGCTCTGTGCAGCTGTCCTTTTAACCTTTTAATGCTCTTCTAGTTTAAGCTGTTTGTGGCAAGACCTGGATTTAAATTGCAGAATGCAGATGTCACAAATTGTTTTTCGATATGCTCTGGTGATGCCTGGAGTTGCTGACAAGACCTGAAAGGCTGAGTTTTAAAAGAAGGTTTTAGTTTGGACAAGCTTTAGACTGCCTTCTCCTAGTTCAGCATCTGGTCCCACTTGAGTGATGAACTGATGAATACAAAATAAAAAAGGAAAGTGCTTTCCCAAAGAACAGGTTCATGGCCTGTTGCAGCTCTGCCAGAAGATAAAAGTAAATGTTAAAAAGAAACTTAATTCTGAAGAAGGTAGAAAGCCTCCTTCAGTGGCAATTTTCAAAGAGAAAATGTGAAGCAGAGAAGTTTACAATTGCCTTCCATGGGATTACTGCTGTATCCCTCCTAAGCAGTCCTTGGAGAGATCTGCCTGATACAGGTAACTGGGCAAGACAGATTTTCCCTCCAGTTGGTTATGACAGTTCCTGTTTCCTGAGGGACCTTTGATGGCTCAGCCAGAAGAGAAGGAGCCTCCAGAATGCCATCTGCGAAAGGCACTGTTTCTGCAACACTACCATCACCAGAACCAACAAACCAAGGACTCATTCAGGAAAAATGTGGGTCTTTGGTGCTCAACACCAGAGTGGCAGAGAACTCAAAGGAAAAATCCTCCCTTCACTACTGTGACGTGCCTTGCAAGCACTGCCACAAAAATTCTCAGTCAAATGCTCTGGGCTTTAATGCAAGGAAGACGTGCCAAAAATTGCTTAGAGGCAATTACATTTTTTTGTTGTTTTTATCTCCTTTATAAGTGTGTCCGTCTGAGTGTAAATGTCTGTGATATTGGCTATTCAGGTTGTATTCCTCTTTTAGTTACGTGAATGTCTGGATCTTATGTTACAAAGAATGTTTTATTTTCTTCCTTTCCCTGTTCTTCTCTTTACACACAAATTTTGGAGGTGCATAAGGTTACTGGTCTGCAGTTAGTGACTGGAAGGTTCTACTGTGTTTATTAAATTTTATATTTTTTTATATCAATGTTGATATTTGATATAAATCTGGTAGGCATGATTCTAGTGCAGATATCTAGTTATTTGTCACTTTTTACCCCCGAAATGCACCACTCTTGTTGATTTCCTCACCATCTATTGCAGACCAGTCCACACTGGGAATACCTTGCTGACAGGTCTGCATGGGAAGGTCTAAGTTTGTCACTGCTGGCTTCTGCTGGTTCACTGAGGCTGTGTCTGCGCCACCAGATCCCTGCTTGTCTTAAACACAAGGGAGAAGTGGGGATGGAGGACATGACTACCAGCCTGCCACCTCCTAGTGTTGGTATGGCCTCTGCCACCTTAGAAGAAGCAGCATCATGACACCTGTGTTACTCAAGAATTTGGGGCCACTGAAGGTATTATACTTAACAATTTTGGGTCACACAGATCTAGGACTCAACAGGGGACACAAAGTTATACATCTATCCATGACCAGCAGAAAAAGTCAAACCATCTCCACAGACACAAATTCCCCGTGTCTCTGGAGGGAAGACTTTGCTCCCTACCTGCTCAGTTTTTGGAAAGGGACTCAGCTCACACTGTAGTTTCCCACTGAAGCAGTGAGACATGAGCCCCTGGGACAGGAGGAGGGAGGGTACCCTGGCACCCACATCCTGCACAGCAGCTCACGACTGCATCCAGGCACCACCGTCGCAGAGGCCAGAAAGCACTGCAAACTTGAATGCATATAGCTCAGACATGGGGTTTGGAGCAGGAGGAAAGTTGAGGATAAAAGGAGACTGAGAATACCTTCACATTTGGGTAGGCTACCAAGTAGGAGAAGGGAACTGCAGGGAGCTAGCAACAAAGAGCAGCAAAGTCCATAAATGTGTTGGCACAAGCAAGGCAGGCCTCCTTGTCCCTGGCAAAACCAGAACCTTATTCTGATGAGACACAGCTCTGTACCTTCTTCCTGACTGATACTCAGAGGCTGCGTGTTTATTTGTCTTTTAAATTCAAAATCTCTGTGATAAACCCCAGGTAGCACACAACACTGTGTTTACCATCGCTTCTCCTGTGAACAGATTTCTTAATTGTCTCGAGTGATGACTGTATATTGCACTAACGCTCCCAGTCCCCATGAGACCTCACGCTTGCCTGGCTTTCCTGCAGGGGTTTGCTCAGAGCAGATGGTTTTGGTCTCAAAGGCTGCTTTTTTTTCTAGCAGGAGGAACAGTTATGGCACAGCAGCTGAGCAATCCCCAAGGCAGGTGTGGGACTGCCTCTGGAAAGAGCCTTCTAGCTGGAGTGGGAATGGATCATAGCTGGGGCTGATGCCTAGTGAGAGAGCAAAGACCCACAGGACAGGAACAAAGCACAGCAGGGTGGGCACACCCCATTCCCGCAATAGCACATCTGAACCTTCAGTTTATTTAAAACAGTATTTGGCAATAACAAAAAGACTTGATGAGTTCTCACTCCATCTGAGCACTTTGTTTTCCTATCTTTCACAACAGCACCAGCAAATCAGGCAATTTTTATGTGTAACAATGAACAACCATTTCCCAGAATGATTTTCTGTGCTCTTGGTGCATTCTGCTTTGTTATATTGGACAGCTCTCAGAGAAATGATTATACCCACTCTGCAAATGAGGAAGATGAGATACAAAAAAGTTATGTGACCAGGTCAAGACACAATTGCATTCACAGAAACAGGTAAGAAAATCCTGACAGCTGCATAAGATTGCTTATTCTTTTTTCATGGCACTAGCTCATTTCCTAGCACATTCCCCTAGGTAGGGGCATTTCTTGCTGGTATAGTTTGTTGTCTATACTTGTTCCTTATAAAATGAGCACTAACAGAGATCCACCAGTCTTGAGAAGGCACTATGCAAATAATTATTTAACCTATTACCAATGGTTATGGTCATGTGGGCACATACGTATTTGTATATCTGACATAAACTCTGCATATGGAAAACACTTTGTGAACACACAAAGCAGCTGCTTTTGAAGTGTCATATTTTAAGTCTTTTTTAAAAAAACCAAATGTCTAAGGAATGTCTCCTCAAGCCCCTAAAAAATTCAAGTGCACGTATTTTGACTTATGTCTTGCCAAAGTTTGTTTTTAATTGGCATTTTTTACATTTAATTACCATATATAAGTGCAGAAATACGAGTCAAACCACAAAAATCCCCCTATTTTATTTCACACTCATAACAAATTACAATAACATTCTCAAGTGCAGATATATATTCTTTTAACAAACTTGGAAACCCTCTGCCTTGAGCAGGGACAGTTGCATTTTTGCATTGAGGCGACTCTGCAATAAAGCTATTTCCCCGAAAACCTCCTATTCTTAGAACAGGGAAAGAACTTAGCAAGATGCTCTTTCTTAAAAATAGTAACAATATGTGCTCAGTAAAGCAGCAGGGGTAACCACGAGGGTTTCCAACAAAATGATCTGACTTGTACATCATGAAGCATTTCCACCAACATTTTGGAGACAAAGATTTGGGAATGAGTTCAAACTCTGAGTTCCACAAACTCTAATCTTGAAATGCCATTGGGTGCTAACCATTATGATGCTCCTGGGACTTGTTTCAGGAGTGCCAAACATACCTCATGCTTGTTGGCACACTAGAAAATAGGGATGTTTTCTGCAGGTTGTGCTGGCAGCATCTCAAAAATCAGTTGCCTGTTAATGAGTTGCCACATCTGCCAAATTGATCCTGAATTTTTTAAGTCCTTCCAATTACAAAGCTGTTGCCCACTTGATCCTGTCACTGTTTACAGCATGCCTTACCACTAACTTTAATGGCCTTTTGAGTGGCCCAAGGGAGGGGGTTCCAGACATTAATGCAAGACTCCCCTCAGGGATGGAAAGGCACAGCCAGTCTGTGAGCACATTAGAGGTTTAACACTTTGGTGTCCTGAAGGCAAAGCTTGCTATGAAAGGGTCTCCATGACTCAGTGGTAAAGATATATGGAGTGGAGGGCAGTGGGATGCTAATGAGGGTTAAACTAATATCCTGAGAAACAACACAGTGTGAAATTGTGAGACAGGGGCTTTAAGGAGGCAGTAACACATCGTAACCTATATCCAGCCAGGTCGACAGCCTCCAAAGATGCTGTGAAGGCACTTGTCTCTGACTCCTCACTGCACTCTTTTTGTTCAGTGCGCAGAGGGAGGGACTCACAGAAACATGGGTTTTAAACCCAGTGTGATGAGCAGTGCTCAGCAGCCACACACAGCTGTCCTCACACAAGGAGGAAAAATCCACTGCTAGAGGCAGCAGTCAGCACCATGGCTGTAAGCGGGGTGGAGTACCACATACAGATGGGAAAGTAGTGGCCTTGGTGTCATGCTTGCCTTGGAGTGATGGCTTAGTCTCCTGCCTGAGACACATATGAAAATAGGCATCATTTTCTCAGGGCCTTGCTAGCAGCAGATTAAAACATGCTCCAAGCACCAGTGCATTTATTTTTTTCCCAAAAACTTTTAATGTTTGTTAGTTGCTATGTTATGTTGCTTAAAAAGAAGTGTAATCCTCCAGCAACTGGACAAAAACATCGTGGGTGACAGATAAGGAAGCTTGCCTGCTCCATCCTCCCCATCCTTTCTGGACAGATGAGCATGTCCCTAAACTTATTTCACTCTTACCATTCATACAGTGGTGTGTGGGAAGAGAAGGTTGATTCTCTTGCCCTATAGCATGTTCACTGAGATCAGTGAGAAGTGAGTTTGAGCCATGGGGTCTGACAAAGGTTACAGCACTTCCTTCTCCTTGTTTCTGAGGTGCAGATCCCCAGAATGCAACACATCATTGTGAATGATGAGCAGAACCTCCTCAGGATGGGAATCCTTGGAGGACTTGCTTGCAGCCACCCTCTCCAGCCATTCTCTGTCACCTGTGATTTGATGTGACATCTTATTGTTGCCAGCTCTTATCTTTCATCCATAGTCTTGTGATAGCTGATGATTTAATGAGAGTATAGCTGTGGAAACAAAAGGTTACTTGAACAGTTGAGGGCTACCTTTTTTTTTTTCCCCCCCAGCAATCACATTTCTGATTTTCACAGGAAAACAAACAAAAAACCAAGAAAACAAAACCAAAACCAAACAAATCAACAAACTGAGTTCGAAAATACTGCAACCTTTTGTTTTGTGGATTTTTAAGCCTGTCTGACTGTTTGGGGGAGAGAAAAGACAGGGTACCAAGACAGGTGTAGGGTCAGGAGGAATATTGCTAGACAGAATTACCCCTCAGACTTCTGGGAGAACTTCAGGGATTTTGAGAAATAAACCTATTTCACATTATCTGTTCTCACATACTGGCTTTATTTAATGCTACAGCTGTGTTTATTGATTCATTGGCTATTTGTCTAGCCTACTGCTTAACCTCAACCTAGCAAATGTGGGTTTGTGGAGATGTCGCAGCAGATGGATACCATTGTTTCAGTAAATCTTTATTATAGTGCTGTCTTTGTTTATAGTGCAAAGGAAGGCATGTTGAAGGAATCCAGAAAGACAGAGATTTCAAAGACTCTGCAGATTACTCACAGAATAGACTCACCACAAATCTGACTGAAGCTGGTGGGTTACCCACTGTAGCTGCTGCAACTGCTTATCTGTGAAGGTGCCCCAAAGGCTGAGCTGCTGGACATCTACGTTGCATGAGGAGGGATGAGGGAGAAGGAACACAGTGCAGACAGGTTGCTCAGTCTATCTGTCTGCTCTGTTTTATTGAGACCTTTAGCATTAGATCAAAACCAGTTTGCTTAGATGTGATTTTTTTTTTTTTTTTACAAGAGTCTGACTGGAGGTATTCATTCATTGCCCTGCATCCACCATCTATTTCTTTCAGATGTATGCAAAAAAGGCATCAGTGAATAGATAAAGATATATAGATAGACAAATGAGAGCTGATTGTAATTGCTTTAGCATATTTTTTTCACTCTTCAGACTTTTTAAAAAAGGATTTAAATAAAACAGGAGAAGTAAATCAAGCTCTGAAGGGGAATTGAAATCTTATAGTGGAAGATAGCAGCATCAGTCTTAGCTCAAAGAAAATGCACCACAACAATTCCCAGAGAGCCAGAAAAGATGAGAGCTGGAATGCTCCCCTCTTTGCACCCAAGTTCATTCCAGGTCCAAGACTCAGCCCCTCTGTCACCCTCATGACCATCAGTACAGGAGATGGCATTGTTTTGTACAACAATAAATCTTGTCACTTGGAAATACCAGTTCCAGAAAGGTTAAGACAGTTATCTGGATGGGGTGCATATGATCCTAATTCCAGTTAGGATATGTATGGGGAGAGAACTTGTCTCTTTCGATACAACAGCTGAAGTAAGTATGGCTAAGGCTAAAGCATTGATATTCTCACTTAGAGTCAGTAACAGTCTAGAGACACACCAGGATGTTTCTAGTTAAACCCCTGTAAATTGGCACATCCATGAAGCAAACATCTACAAGGCTGGATCCCAAAAGCAGGGTAAGCTGTTAGGAGATCCCCTAGTCAACAGCAGCATGAGGGTCACCTTTGTGGCACATGGATCCCAACACTGCAGGCTGTGTCCCAGTTCAGCATGTCACAGCCACTCACAGGGAAGAGCAAGATCCCTGTGGCTGCACAGTCTGCACCTGCCTTGGCTGATAGACTGGTGGAAGGTGATTTCAAAACAGCTGAAGTTGTTCAGAGGCCAAGCACTGTTTCTAAGTCAGTTTTCTGCTTATAAGCAGGTCACACAGATTCCACCTCAGCGCACCCTACCTTCAAGAACCTGGAAGGTTCATTTCAGAGAGATTAAAGAGGGCTTTTTCAAGTGGCTGAACTTGCGGTATTGTGTCGTGTGGCCACTACCTTTTATTTTGTTCGAACGAAGGCAGGTTATTTCCTCCACCTGTCCTTGGCTGAGAGCAACCTCGAGGTGTTCTACAGTACCACCGTCAGGCTGTGTTCGTCATTCCCTAATGCAGCTGACATTGTGATACATTTTCTGTCAGGTGAAATTTAGAGGCACATTAACCTGCTTGATGGGAACACTGAGTCACAAACAGCCCCTGAGGAGAAATGTCCTCACTGTGGAAAAAGATTCAGGGCTTTTTAGGCAGCAGTTTGACAAATCTACTGATGATATTCACAGTCTCACAGATATTCCTCCCAAAAAAACCCAGATAAATACATAACTTTATTAGAAGCACAACTGACTTTGCTGCCTGAATTTTCTAGATATTTCCATCTTCTTTAAACAACCAAAAGCAAAATCAGCTTTGAGACTCTCTCTTCATACCCACTATTCTGCTAGAAATTTCAGACTTGTTTGGTCTCCATCATGAGGACTGGTACCAGCCAATACATCTGCTCCAGAGTCAAATCAAGAGTCAGGAAGACATGACCTTTCCCTGGCTGCACATATCTGTGTGTCCTGCAGTTTCCACTGCTGGATGTGTTGCTGTCTGTGGCTGTGCAGGGGCCTGGCTTGGCAGCTTTGCTTTTAGCAGCTCTGCAGAGCAAGAGGGTGCCTTGGGTCCTGGCTGTGGTACAATGAAGAGACTCTTGTACCATTTTCCATCAAGGACTGGCTCTTTCCCAGTTGGTGTATGAGTGAGACATTGCTGCTCAGCTGATTTCTGACAGAGTCCCCTGGAGAAGGGCCACGTCCAGCAAGCCCTGAGAGGAGCCTGGAAGTGATCTGAGCATACCAGGCAGCTTAGGAAGAGCAATTGGTACTGGTTATCTCTAGTCATTTGCTTTAGAGGAGTCATTCTTAGCTGGTGGTTATGGCTATTGTCAGAGATGTTTGAAGCCAGGGTCAGCAGTTCCAGTCGTATCTTTAACTTGAAAGTGACCATAGTGGGAAAGAAATATTTCTGTAAAACTGTGTTTCAAGGTTCAGTTTCATCTTCTAGCCAGTAGCATAGCCAAGCCACATTATTCACTACTTTCTTTCTCTTGCTCTCATTCTGTGTTCTTGTATGGTTTTTGTCACACTCATACCTGAATACCTCTTCCTCAAAGGAATCTAAGAGTAAAAATAACTCTCTATCTCCTTTCCCAGTCTCCAGTTTATAGTTTCCTAAAAGAGCGCTGAACATACTTTATCCCAAAAGAGCTCTTTTCTTTGACATGGCTATGCGATGGGAAAGTTACATTAAAAAACAGCTGACTGTAAAAAGAATAGGGAGAAATCATAGGAACTGGGTCTGGTCCTAGACATATAACAGGAATGTGATCTCTATTATGTTTGTGTAATCTTTAATTATACCACAAACGGTACTAAGGAAATAATATTTACCTGAAGTACTGCAGCTATTAAATTCAAGCACAGGATATTTTGGGATGCATTAGTTAATGCTGTAGGCCACTATGAAGACATAAAATGCTATGTCTGTGCTATGTATTATTATCATTATTACTATAATTATTAAGGCTGAATTGAATAATGTAGTAAAGGTGCTTCAAAGTAATTAAGAAGAAACAATGTCTTCTAGGTATTTAGGGGAACAATGATTAATGCCTCCTATAAAGAATTAGCAAAACGTTAACTGCACTTGCTGTAGGGAGATAAGTGTTTACTTCCTGGCAAAAGACCCTTTTCTAGATAGCCTCATCCGTTAGACACTTCCAATTAAATTGAACATGTTTCTTTTTACAGATTCTTTACGGCCTGTTACTGATGCTAACAATTTCTGTGAAAAGAATTGTCAATCCTAAGTACTTGAAAGTAATGACACTATTAAGGAAGATGTTTGTCTATAAAGCCACCTGGTAAGATCTTGAACCAAAAAAATCAGGAGACATTTTCAACTACACTTTCAATGTAAGGAAGTGCACTTTGAGCAAGTTATGCCACCACTTTTCTACCCTTACAGTCATTTCTGCCTTGTCACCCTGACTTCTTAGGAAGTAATGCAGGCCTTGATGCTGATGCCATGTTTCATCCCATGTATCCCAGACAAACTTTCATTTGCATCAGTAGTAATATATGGGGCAGGGGAAGTGGACACACAGCATGATGAAAATTTAGTCTGTATTGCCAGTATTTTGTACTAGCAATGACACATTTTTCAGAGAAAGGTGCAAAGGACTGTACGTTGGGTGTTTGAAACAAGACCTTCAAAGTGACTGGAGATACAGGCCTCTAGGTTCGATTTTCAAATGTTCCTCAGTGCCTAACTCAGGGACTGCAGCAAGAGGTGAGAATTTAACAGAACAATTAACAAATGTTTTTGATCACCCGTGTGCAACACAGGTCAAAGAATCTTCTAGTACTTGTCTAGAGCAAAACATGGATGGACAATTACATACTATTTTATCTGTAATGGAAATCCTATTTAGAAAAAACACATGCCCTTGTTTATATGCCCATTTGCTAAGAAAAGGCTTATAGCATATGGAAGAGGAATTTTCCTTAGGCATCTCTGATATGTAGGTCCCTACTTAATGGCAATATGCACTGTTTATAATGCAGCCAAATCCCCAGGTGTTTCAAATTTGAAGGATGCAACTGAGCTGACTGATGTGTGTAATAGTGCATCTGAAATCAAAGCGCTCATCCTAGAGAGCTTTGCAATGTATCCCTTTCAGGGTAGGCAGGGAGGAACCCACATTGTTCTCTGGGAGCACACAGAAAGCTCACCAAAATTGAATTAAACCTCTGAAAGCAATCTTTAGCCTGTTATGTCTGAGTGGCTGAACCCTGTGTGAGGTTACATACAGAAAGAAGTTATTTTGCATTAGCAAAGTAGATTAGATTTTCATATTTTACTCTTTGTTGTGACCTTGGCTATGCATTAAACAACAGCAGGTGAGAACTTACCAGGGCTTGCTCCTTAGGGAGAAATGGAAAGATGTGATAAAATTCTTGATTCTGCCATTATCTGGGAAAAAAACCCTCACAACCAGCACTCCCCCATTCTCAGACGTTGTGGCTGTGGGCCAAGGCTCACTTAACCCCTTTCCTTTCTTAGATCACTTATAAGATCAACATAGCACAAGACATTTTCAGAGTGGACTTGAGCCTTAGTTAATGTTGGTTCAGGGTGTTTGATAAAATGAGATTTTGCTGTTTGCTGCTGATTTGGCTTGATGTAATAAATAACAGGAATATATTCAAGAGTAAGGTATAATCTGTAAACTTGCCTTAGGACTTGTCTATGTAAAAGCATTAACATTTCAGTACCAGGAGGTGGATACACAGTCCTTCATTGGGGTGTTGACCTGAAGGAGTCAGGATAAAGCAGAGCAGCACCAGAGCACTAGGGCAGCTAGACTGGCATGGAATTGTTAGTACACCTATTCCTTAGCACTAGCATTTACTGAGGATCTTATTACCACGCATCTCTCTTAGAGAATTTTGCCCCTCTGCCAGCTCCAGCCATGCTCTGGATAACCCAGGCCATTAAAGAGGACCCTGGCAACCAAAACCAGCACCAGGTCTTGAGGTGGGACTTCACACTGAACCACTGGCAATTACTTATTTTCCTGTATCTTCATGTCAAAAGTATCCCATGCATCTGATCCTGTACCAGCAATTAAGACAAACTTCCCACTGAGATCAGAAATCATTTTGCTTCAACAAGAATGCATGTTTCTCTAGTGTTTCTGTATATGGATATTCCTTAAATGCATTTTTTACTTGGCTTCATACAATTGCTAGTTAATAAAAACTGACTCTCCCAAACCTTATACTTCCTTAGTTTAGTAATGCTGTGGTATCATTAAGTGATGGGGGACTTGGCTGACATTCAGGGTCTCCCATTTTGGGCAAACTCTGAAAAAAACACACTAGATAAAGTGAAGCTGCAGAAGAAGAAGAAAAAAAAAAAACGGAAAAAAGGCCCCTCAAACAAAACACATTCTTCTCCTGAATAAATAAATTCACACTAGGAATTATTGCAGTAAAACTAAATCAGTTTGAATTCATACCTTTTTTTATGCCACTGTAAATTTTCGTGTAGACAACCTCATATAGGGAAGTTACATTTTACATTATAATGAGGTTACCATGTGCTAATCCCCTTGGACTGAAGCAATTATCACCTGACTGCTAGGTGTTAAATGCTGCATTACAAGGGGATTATTTCCTCTTTTGTTTTGACTGAGGCCTGGTCTACCCACAAATTCACACTGGTTAAACTGATTCAGGAGGGAGTTTTGTGTTTTGTTGCCTCTGAATCTGTTACGTATTGCATTAATAACACTGGACTCAATTACAATTCCCTTGATATGTTGTAATTCAATGTAGTAAAATGATTATTTCTGTGCTACCTGTCCATTTACCATTATTCTCTAGCCTCATTTGATTTATTTCGTAGCACATTTTATTTTATAGTTGGGCATTTTCTCTTCCACAGCCTAGCTTTTAACCATGCACTGAAGCACAGTTAAATACTATAAATGAGGCAAGTTTGAGACTTTTTCCGTCCCTGGAATAACACACAGCAAATGTTGGTGCCACAAAAAATAGGTCAACAATTGGTCTTTTTTCCCCGCTTGTTGCTTGGTGCAATAAAATAGTGCCAGAGGACAGCTGGTTGCCAGAGGTGCTGTCTTTTGAACAAGCTAGAAACATCTAGCTCCCACGTCAATCTTCACAGCAGTAATGAAAGGTTGCTGCCTTGAGTGTCCTGGGTTGGTTCCAGCCACATTATTACAGTTTACATGTTTCAGTTTCCTTACAACTTATTTGTATGAAGAACCGATCACAAACTTTTTTGCAGACATGCATCAAGTTTAAAGGCAACTGTGTACCACTTCAGAGCAGATTGTGGTTTAGTGATGGCTGAGTGAGCTGTACACGCATCGCAAATCAACACACACTGCTCCTCATCTACAGTCTCCTCGAACACAGACAAGGAGAGAAACACCCACTCCAGTATGTGCTTCAGGTCTTGTATCCTGAGCTGGCCCTTTGCTCTTCACTTCAAAGCTGAAAGATGTGTTGTGGCATGAGCCATTGCAACCCATTCTGCTGGGTGTGTCCATAACGCTGCTGGGTACATCTCGTGAATGCACCTTCTTCTAACTTTCTCTCTGCACTTCCCTAGGGTTGCAGGACTGACATTATTTTTGTAGCCAGGCAATTCATGACAGTTGTATTGGACCTGCCCAACGTTTTCAGAACATAGTCTTATTTGGATGAAAGACACCATATACTACCAATGTTCCCATCATTTGTTATTTATAATGTATCCAAAGACTCCTTGAAGGCCAATTATATTGTGCCTATTGTTTCAAGAGCTTGGAAAAGCTTATGTAAAGTATCTCAAATAAAAATAGAATTTTTTTTGTGGCTGTACAAATGCTCTTCATGAGTCTGAGTCCTGCAGACATTGTCAAGAACAAAGCTGATGCCAGAAATCTTCATAAAACTATCTTGAAATCCACTTCTTTTTCTTACTGGTAAGCTCAGTCCCACACTTAGTGCAATCGGTGTAAGACCAGCACATTTAAAAACAACGTCTGACTTCAAATAAGTCAGTAATAATAAATAATAAGTCAGCATTTATGTCATAGGCTCCTACTGATTTCATGGTGCTTACAACCCAGGGAATCTACAGGTGCTTTTTTTCCCCACTGGATAAGCAATATGGCAAGATCCACCACAACTTCCTGATACTGCTGTTCTATGTGGTGACTTAAATCAAAGGCCAACCCAATTTAGACAGCAGATTAAGATGCATTTGTAATTGTTTTGTACCACAGGAGTACAGCAAGCTTCTTCCACTGGCTTGTCTATCATCCTGAGCTGTGGCATATCAAAATCAGAGACCTACAATTCTCAAACCAGCTCCAACACTTCAGAAGCCCTGAAAAGTGCAGGACCATTCAGGGGGAATGAAGCCAATATTTTGAATAGGTGGTATCACCTTTAGCAAAGGTCTAAAAGAGGGATAAAGGACTTTGGCTGAACTCTCTAAGTCATCTCCTTCCACCTTAGCCTGCACCATGAAACAAGGCAGAGTGTGGCCAGGACTGGGTGTCATCACAGTAAGTGTTTATCCGTGCTAGCTGTCTGTGAGCATGCAGCAAAAAGACTGGCCTTTGCCCTTGGCAGAGTCACCTGCTGCTGCTTCTGTGGAGAGGGTAGGAAGAAGGGAAAGGAGTTGACAGCACTGAAAAGAGAAGTGTTACTTGGCTATCTTGCTAAGCACATCTCCCTGTCCTCCACTCCCTTCCCACCCCCTTCTTGTGATGGAAGTCATTGAGTCCTTCCTAGAAGGGCACCAGTAGTCCATATTCAGCCCTTAGGGAGAAACCTGAGCCACCTTAGGAACAGGTTGAAGAGCAAAGGGAAAAGACCTACCTAAAGTAGCTGATGACTGAGCTGAAGTCAGTGAAGGCATGTGGCAACACAGAATGAAAAAACTGGCAATCCATCTAGATATCTCCTTCACTTACACACTTCACTATCACTATTATTTAGTTAGGACCTGAGCTACTGCAGGTTTCACACTTACAAAATAAGAAGGAATGATAAACAGCTCATGTGGTGGGTGAGCAATTGATTCATGGGTCAAGCACAGAGGGTAATAGTGAATGGGGTGACAGTAGACTGGTGACCTGCCACTAGAGGGGTTCCACAGGGCTCCATCCTGGGTCCTGTGCTCTTCAACATCTTCAAAATGACTTGGACACAGGATTGGAAGGGATACTGAGCAAGTTTGCAGATGACAAAAAATTGGGAGGAGCTCTTGACTCCCTCATTGGCAGGGAAACCCTGCAGAGAGACCTCGACAAATTAGAGGGCTGAGCAATCACCAACCAATAAAGGAAAGTGCCAAATTCTGCACCTCGGATAGGGCAACCCTGGATGTACATACAGACTGGGGCACAAGATGCTGGAAAGCAGTGCCATGGAAAGGGGATCCTGGTCAAAGGCAAGTTGAATCTGAGTCAGCAGTGCCCTGGCAGCCAGGAGGGCCAACCCTGTCCTGGGGCGCATCAGGCAAAGCATCGCCAGCTGGTCGAGGGAGGGGATTGTCCCACTCTGCTCTGCACTGGGGTGGCATAGCCTTGGATATTGTGTGCAGTTTTGGGCACCATAATATAAGAAAGATATTAAGCTGTTAGAGAGTGTCCAAAGGAGGACAATGAAGATGGTGAAGGGCCTTTACGAGAAGCTGTATGACGAGTGGTTGAGGGTACTTGGTCTGTTCATCCTGGAGAAGAGGAAACTGAGAGGAGGCCTCATTGCAGTCTATAACTTCCTCCTGAGAGGAAGAAGAGGGGCAAGCACTGATCTCTTCTGTGGTGACCAGTGACAGGACCCGAGGGAATGGCCTGAAGTTGTGTCAGGGCAGGTTTAGATTAGATGTTAGAAGGAGGTTCTTTACCTACAGGGTGGCTGGGTACTGGAACAGGCTCCCCAGGAAAGTGGTCACAGCATCAAGCCTGCCAGAGTTCAAGAAGCATTTGGACAATACCCTCAGGCACATGGTGTGACTCCTGGGGATGGTCCTGTGCAGGGTTAAGGGTTGGATTCAGTGATCCTTGTGGTTGTCAACTCAGAGATTTCTGTGATTATGTGATTATTGTTTTTTCCATAACTGTCTTGTTACTTGAGTTGCATCTGGTCTAAATCTAATAGGAAGCCAAAACTGTAATTGTCAGCACTGCTGAAGGATTTTTTCTTCTGTTGATTAATGATGGAAAATGAAACCCTGATGAGGTTCCTGCCTTTTATCTCACAATAAAGCCCAGAGTCCTATATATCTATATGGTTTCCTTGAAGTGCTGCCCACTTGGTCCACTTTAAAGAGGAATGCATTAGCAATGGTCATCTTTTGCAATCAAGCATTTACCAAAGTCCTTAAATTCAACGTGGAAGACTGAAGAGAATGGAGAGGATGGTGCAAGAAAGTCATAGAACTAGCTGTGACGGAGGTGGGAGGGAACAGTCTCTCTAAGTGATTCACAGCCTACTAGTCCAGGTCTTTACTGGTTTCCCTTCTGTCTGCTCTACCTGTCACACCATCCTGGGAAACCAGGCTGGCTTCTGGTGCTCCTGCTAGGTAGAGGAGGTAAGAGTGCATGAGAAAGTGACTATTGTTTGGGAAACACTTTTAACAAGGACTGTCATTGTCCTCATCCTGCCTATTTCCCTAGTGGTAGGAGGAGCAATAAGACTTGTTTTATAGATTGCTATGTACATGGAGACCCTTTGACCAGTGCTGACTCTGTTCCCTCCCTCTGTTCTCTGGTCCTTCCATGCCTTAAATCTGCCCCCGGGCTGACCTGAGAACATTTCCACAGCAAATTCTGTTGACCATGACCTACAGCTAAGTGCTTTTCACTCTGATTAAGAGCAAGGCAGTTCATTAGCATACTCCTTTGCTAACAGTCCCTTCAGATAGCTGGAATTCCTGATCAAACATCGACAAGTTCATGGCAGTCTGCACATGACATGATCTTCCCAAAGATCATAATTTTCAAAATGGTTTTGTATGTTTGGCTTGTGGCACTTGTGCTCTGATTTGCAGAGACAATCTTTAACTTCAGTTCTTGTAAACTTCATGCAGACTTTTGAGCCTCCAGCACTACTCTGAGACAGACCATCATGACTGAAAAAGGGATGGAACAGATGACAGTACCCCAAAGGAAGGAGTAGGCATTCATGGAAATTTAAGTGTGCAATTAGCCTTATTCCAGGAATGTGAGAACAATGCTCTAGAAATTCTCAGGTTCTGCATCTGCAATGGAGACTCAACTACTGAGTGCTGATCATCAGCTTGTATTGAAAGGTAGTTTAACCTCTTGAGTTTATTTATTGCTCAGGGAAACCTTCTCCTTGCCCTTTTTCCTTCAAAACTTGTGATGATTCACTGTTCTGTGACTATGAACTTTCATCTTTTGAGGGTCATAAACTCCCTGTGCTGTTGCAATGTTATTGAAAGAAGCAGTTTTCTTTGCACATGTCATCTCTTGTGCACTTAGGTCTGGATGACGGGACTCGCAGTTGGACAGCAAAGTAAATGATATAGCACTAAAACAGGGAGATCACATTTAGCCATTGAGGTAGAGAATTACCTGTTTCCAGACTGAAAATGCTGGGGGGGTTTCTTCAATATTGACTGTTACAAAACAAGGAATGTTGCAGGAGAACCGTAATTGCAATTCATTTACATGTCTAAACTGATGAAATTTTCTTCTGTCAGAAGCAAAGAAGAAAGATTAAATACTTGGTTGCAGGTGGCCCCAGATATTAGTTGCATAAACAACTGGTTTGCATTAAATCTCAAAGGCCTGAAATTTCAAAAGTGCAGTAGGTCTGAGTTCAAACATTTTTTTTCCTGTTACTGTGCCTTCTGAAGTATTACCCAAACACCTGTGTCTAGAGCCCTTTTTTGCCAGAGGAACTGGGAGCTTTGTTGTGGCCACCAGTCCTCATCATCTAAGTCTCTGGTTCAACAGGGTCTGTTCTGCACCATTGCACAGCACATGGATCTGCTCTGGGATTAAAAGCAGAGAAGTCCAGAGAATGTAAGGAGAAATAGCAAGACTTATGGCATTGTTATCACCTTCTCTGTAATTCAGAGTTAAGGAGTGCTCCCTTTATACACATCTGTAGGTTTTCTTTTATGCCTGTTTTCCAAGAGGTCCTTCTTCCCTGGTGAACTCCAAGAAAGCAGCTCCTGGAGGGGATCAGCAGATCTTCCATGATCCTGAGCTGCCTTCTCTTCCTGAAACGGCTGTGTTGAGAAGTAGGACACCCATACCAGGACCCTTGCTCTTTAGGTCACAAAACTTTGGCTGAGGAACTGGTTGTCATGTGTCACTTAATTCTGGACAAATTTAACCATTAGATGAGAATTAAGGGGAAAAGATTTGCAAAATGCAATAGAATACAAACAGATAAAGTAATAAAAATTCCACTGTTTATCTTATATTTACTGCTAATTATCCTTTATGGTTTCAGCCATTTTTTGTATTTCTTTTTTCTTATATTAAGCACCAGAATTTCCTTTTATTGACACAAGATGGAGATTCTTTGTCAGAGATGGCTGTTCCCACTACTGTCTCCTGTTAATTCCCATGCACCCAAGAAAGACAAGGGTAGAGGGCAAGAGTTGAAACTGTTTCACTATTTCATTCCAAGCTCAAATATGTCAGTTTTCACATAACTTACTTGAGAAAAGTATCTTCTAAACATCTGTGATTAGTTTCCGGGCTCTCCATGATATCATATAAAATGAGTTATTCTCTGTCTTCCCTCTCCATCAAGATCCTTTCACTAACATTTTTAATCTATACCTTAAATAGCAAAATCCTGGCTTGGGAATACTTGTCTTTATCACTGTCTCCTGCAGACCAATAAGCCACTGTGCCTATGTAATTCTTCTCACTAGGCTTATAACCATTGGGATTTTTTGTGCTATCTTACCAAAAAAAAAAAAAAAAAAAAAAAAGCAGATCATGTTGAACAACACTAAACACTGCTCTCTACATTTTGCCTTTGATAGACACTATCACAGATACTATGTGAAAAGCCACCTCAACTTATACCACATGCGGGAAAAAAAACAGCCTTACTTCATTGTCTGCATATGGCTTTTTAAACAAGATGTTACATCTGAGATTGCATTTATGCAAGAACTGATTAGTATGTGAATAAGAGTTACTAACAAGATGGCAGAAATTAAAATCTATTCATACTTTTGAAAGAGTGAGATGTGTAGGCACTGCAGTCCTCTATTCCATGCTCTGACACCTTCTCTATTTCTCTTGAATAATCTAATAATAACTGAAGTTTCCACTCCAAAAAGCCCTCTGCATTAATCATTTGGTCTGTCAAGATCTCAGCTCAATTATTGTCAGTCTGCATCTCTGCAACTAGGAAATTACATTAAAAGTTACTTCAAAGTGATGTCAGAGTGCAAGAGCTGAATGGAGAAGGGATAGCTGGGCTTTACTCTGTGTCAGCAAAGCATCCTCTCCAGGACAGTGCTGAGCTGGTATGTAGTACTGCTTCCAAGGGGAAAAAAAAAATTAATGCAATCAATTTACTTCACGTTTTGCCTTGTCTCAAAAATTATTGAGTCATTAATCTTAGCAATGTCATGGTGTTGTCATTCACTGAATTAAATTAAGCAGGAGCTCACCATTGGAAATCTGTGTGTTCTTCACATGCAGTAATAGCCTTCTTGACCGTAATGAATGGAGCTCCCCTTGTTGAATTAGGGGGAATTTAAAGAGAAGGAGCTAATGAAGATCAATAGGGTAAACTGCTTCAGTATACTGCATCTTGCACACATCTAACCCCGAAAGTACATGGGCAAATTCTTCTTTTACAGGCATAGGCATTAAATGCAAATGCAAGTTCACAAGCTTCATTTCAGGGTCCTAAGCTCTTGTGCTCTTCCATTCTCTAATTTCTGTTTTCACTGAGCTAGTGCACAGTTTCTAGAACAAGAGTCCAGGGGCTTCCATGCACAAGGGCATCCAGCTGCCTTCCCCAGAAAACTGTGCTGTAAAGTGACTTTGTGCCCTTGTGTTGTAGCAGCCACTGCTGAAACACCACAGTATTGCAATGCAGAGACATGTTCACCAAGGGAGCTGAGTGCTGATGGTCTGAAGGAAAACTAGCAGGTCTGAAGAGAAATTGGAAAAAAAACATATGTCAAGAGGTTAATTGAGCTGACGCTAATTTACACTGCATGAGCAAGCAGAAGTTTCTCTGATGCCAGACAAGAGTGAGATTAACATGGAATATCAATGAAACTGCAGTACATTAGATCAATAGATCATCAAGAAAAAAAATAAATCTGATCATGTCTAAAGGAAATGCCAGAACAAAATTTCAGATAGGAAACTTGGTTTTGTCCAGCTAGTTGAAATTATGTCACTGTGAATGCCACAAAAGATGGCATGCAGACTCTGATGAAGGGAAAGCACTGTTTCCAACCACTAGGGAATGTTTGGTGGGGTTCTTGGGGTCACACCTATTTCACATAGGAACATGGTGCAGGAATCCCAGGCTACCATTGACTGATCTCAGGTCACCTTATGACACAGGCTGCAGGCTATTAGTGATAACAAATGTTAGTCTAATTCCCTAAGAATGTATAGGTGGAAAATAAGAGGGGTGCACATAAGGTAATTAGTCTTGCCTGTCAGTGGAACTAGTCAGCTAAAGCAATGGTGATATCATAATGGTATGACAATAGGGCTTCTGGTTTTGGATGGTGTGGGATGGCATAGGTGGGTGTCTGTGATCTACCTGACAGTATGCAGCACTGCTGCTATCTCACACACCAAACACAGCCTTAAATGCAGTCCTTATGTTTGGAAGTGACATATGCAAAATATGTGCTGAATACCACAAGGCATCTTCTGAGCTGTTGCCCAGAATTACCAGCATGAAACAGGCTCACCACACATATTGGCTGTACTTTCATAGTGTCACAGGGATGTATAGACTCACTGGTAGGCAGTGTAGACGCACATGCTGAAAGTTGGTTCTGGCATTGACTCTAAAGACCTTCCTTCAAAAGAGACATAACTGGAGGAAGGGACAGAGCTCACAGGTACACACACGGAGCACACCTTGAACATGTAAACATGGGACATAGTCAATTACTACAAAGCGATTCAACTCAATGTGTGATGTTAATGTAGCTAAATTACAGTGTGTAGAGTGTGTTAAATTCTCAGGTGAGTAGACTCATTCAGATGTGTATTATATTTTCACTGCAGCATGTTTTTTAGAGGATGACGTTATTCCCAGAGGAGGTGGTCTGCACAGGAGCTGAATGCACTTTAACTTTTACTCATTGACTTTGTACCATTAACTGACTTGTTTTCACTATCCTGAGTGCACCTGTGAAGGACCAAAGTTTGTGTGACTGCAGCTCTAATCTTCCCAAGTAAGACCCACCTGTCTTTGGCATTACAGATCAAAAAGATGAGGACAAGTTATTGCTCACACTCTGATCCAGTGAGCAAGAGCTATGACTTCAGAGTTGCAAAGGCAGTGGTAGTGTTGTCACTGATACTGACCCAGTCCTGTGTCAGGAAAGGAATACCAAGACTTGAGGAGCTTTGCTCTGTCCCTGACCAGGTGTAACCACTGGAGGGGTACTCAAGACTCAACATATACCTCTTCATCTCTGGTTGTTTCCCGGCCTCTGAGGCCAGACACAGCTTCTTTCAGAGAGCAGATTAGGTTCTGCTCTAACACTGTGCTGTTACTCAGTGCCTACTTCATATATTCTAAGTGTTTCAACAGGTTTTGTAATGGCTACGGACACTGATTATTGTCCATACAGTAAACAGTTGAAGTGGGTTAACTTCTTACAAATCCCCATCATTTGATTAATGATCCCTTTTTAGAGAAAGTTCCTTCATCAGAAGAGAATAACTTGTAATACAAAATGTAGGGAAGTGAAAACAATAGATGATGACAATCTGGTGAAGGATGAAAATCATCTTTGTTCACCTGGTTGTGTCCATTTTTAGTTCATAATTTTGAGCAGATTTTTCAAGAACTTGGAAACACTAAGTTGTGTTTATTGATGGTTTTATCACCTTACACATTTTTCCTGCATTCTGTTCTTGTTTTATCATTGACAAAATACCTCTGACTAGAACAACTATAAGGAAAAAAGCAACTAATGGACATACCTTAAAAATGAATGTTTTTAATTGTGCTTCTGATAGGTTCTCAGTTTGCAACATATTTTTACTATTTTGTAAAACTTCAGACAACATTTACAATTATTGAAGTAGCCTTTGAGTTCTCACAGTGTACAGCAGGAAACAGACTGTATCTGTGTATGTGTAACTATTTTAGTTTTTTAGCTACTTTAATTTGACTCTTAAGGTGTTAACAGCAGTGAGTAGCTGCCTCTGTCCTGTCTTGGAGCCACTGCAGGTTTTTGGATGATGAAGCCAGTGGTCTGTGCTAACCAAAGGGTTTCATCCCAGACCAATGTGCCACCAACAGGCTCATCCACACTGCCTCTATCATGGGAAGTGGCTGGTGTGATTGCTGCAGGATCCTGTCTGAAGCATGGAGAAGAGGGATGGAGTGGGAAAGCTGGGATGGGGAGGAAAAAGAAGGGAAAGCTAGAACCAATTCGGGGCGGGGAGGGGGCTGGCAAGGGGAAATGGAGCAGAGCTGGAAAGGGGAGGGATGGCCCTGCAGATGAGGTGGGGGCACTGGGAAGGAAGGAAATCTGCCAGCACCTGGGGAGAGAAAGGGACCAGCCTAAGCAAAAGCACCAGCACATGGAGAAAATCAGGGAGCAGGAATTAGGATGAAAGGGATGAGATGGGAGGGAAAGCAGATTTGGTAGAGGTAGGAAGACAGAAAGAAGCCTCATTTGCTGCAGAAACCAGCAGTTACAGGAGGAAGTAGATGTTGAAGAACAAGAAATTAAAAGCTTATCACAAGGTTGAAGCAACTAAACATTGTTCTAAAAGATTCGCTTCTGTCCTTACGATCATCAAAGAGATCTTTGACATGCTGCTTAAACCAAATCTAGTATTAGTGATTGCTGATACTGTATTTCTTGTCTGACTTGAGATGCTGGAGCTCTCACATTTGCGGAGGCTGACAATGGACAATGCTAGTGGGTTTGTTTCATGCTCTAAATTGTCAAATATGCCCAAATCATCACACCTCCTTTGCTTCTATGACATGCAGAAATTAGTGCTACCTTTTGACCTTATCCTTTCTATGCCTTAGCTGTGAAACAGCATCACACAGCCTCCACCCCTTGTAGCACTGCTGTGGTCCAAAGTCACGGACAAATACAGTGGGACTCCAGGTGTGAATCAGCCTGTGGAGAGGCCAGTGGCCCATGGGATACACTACAGGGCTGGCTGCAGAGCTGGAAGCAGTACGTCAGAGGATGCTGCATTGTCTCAAACACAGTGTGAAGGAAGAGGAGTGTTACGGCGCTCAGCAGGAAGGCTGTAATAGGAAAAGCAGCTTGGGATTGTTGGACCAACATTTGAGATGTGTTCAAAGACCATAGTGCTCATCTGGCAGACAGTCAGGCCAAAAACATAGTTTTCTGGGAAGGTTTTGTACAGTGAGCAGAAAAGTATGTTTCATTTGCAGAAGGCTGCATTGGAAACAGAAAATATTGAATATCTGCCCATCAAGGGAGCACAATCCAGCATGTATAGTCACTTCAATAGGTTCTACAATAAGAAAAGAGATGTGGGCAAGGTGATTTCAGACATGATGCATTTCTAATTACCTAATTTTTGATCATGTCATTTGACAAACCTTATAACACTTTCCAGTGCTGTTTTCCCCTGTAATGACTGGCATCTGGGAAATTTTCAGTACCTGACTAAGACAAAAGCAGAATATATTCAGCCTCACTCTGCAGGACTCTTGGAAATAGAAAGACTTTAGACACAAAACAGTGCAATTGAGCCTGTATTGAGCTCAATTAGTCATTTATCACCTTTGGGATGGAATGAGGTTAAAAGTACCAGTATTGCTGAATTCCATGTTAAATTATCTAATCTCCTAAAGAAATTCTTATTAATGACAATGCAATAGGCTTTAAGCTGAAAAGAGTGCTGATGTAAAATGGAGTCTAAAGCTGATATCTTTGGGGACAAAGCAAAAACCAGTCTGAAGTATTGTCTTACAGAAAAGCGGAAAATTCTCTCCAGATCCTTTTCTTCTGTGACCTTTGGTATCTGGTATTAGACATGAAATTTCTTCAGAAAGTTACAACTGTCTCACAGTAGAAAGAAAGTGACCTTTAGATGGGAAAGCTGTGCTATGCAACTAAGGTAAGAAATTCTAATTGGGACACCATAAATAAGGATAATTTCAGGAAAAAAAAAAAGAATGTGGTTGGGTCAAAGAATCTGTGATCTTCTTCAGCCATTTTGTCTTTGTACAGGAGCTAACTTGTCTCTGTGGCATCTGGATATATGGTTCTTATTAAGTGTAGAAAAAGGAAAAGTGAAGACAAGCCAGTGTGAAAGCAGTATGAATGTCTTTCACCGTACTCATTATAAGCAACAAAAGCTGAAAGTCCACCATAAAAAAGTCAAGTTGGAGAAAAATTGCCCTGTGTGCTCAGGGCACATGCTAAAGTGAAGATACTACAACCAGAAAGTAAACAAAACAAGGGCAGCAGTGAGGTAAAGAAGCCAGTAGCCATGACGTGGTATGATGTGGACTGGGAGAGAAACACAGTCTGTCCCTGTAGATCCTGCAACAGGAATCACAGTGTCATCTCTTTATTAAGTAGTTTTCCCAGATCCAAGGAGGCAGCACAGTAAGGTACATATGAGAAGTCCCCAGATTTTTGAGTGGGGTTATTTCTGACTGCCTCTTTGGAACATGTTGCTGCTGCAGTTGGGCATTTGCCACTACATTCCTTTTCTCCCGTTCCAAGGATTTCAGTTTCAGCCATTCACAGAATGAGAATAATCGGTCTCTTTTTTTTAGGTTTTTTTTTTCAGCTACTGTCCTTGTTTTGGCTGAGATAATTTTCTTTCTAGCAGCTGGTACAGTGCCATATTTTGTGTTCAGTATGAGAATAATGTTGATAACACATTGATATGTTGGTTGTTGCTCAGTAGTGCTTACCCCAAGTCAGGGACTTTTTAGTTTCCCACACTTTCCCAGCCAGTAGGTGGATAACACAATGGGAGGGAGCACAACTGGGACAGCTGATCCAAACTGCCCAAAGGGGTATTCCATACCACAGAACACCATGCCCAGTAAATAAACTGGGGGCAGTTGGCCAGGAGGGGCCAATTGCTGCTCAGGGAGAGCAATTTTATTGTGCTTCACTTGCCTGACTTGGGTTTTATCCCTCCCTTTTTGTTGTCTACCTTTAAATTGCTATTATTTTATTTAAAGTCAATTATTAAACTGTTCTTATCCTATTAATCCTTTTTTTTTTTTTTTTTTTTTTTTGTTTCCTGATTCTCCTCTCCATCCCACCACAGTGGAGGTCAGGGATGAGGAGACAGATGCACGGTACTTAGTTGCCAGCTGGGGTTACAACCACACAACTATTTATATCTATAATTTGTGAATAACAGGGAAAACCAAGGTTTCTTCCATGTAAAACAAAGCAGTCAAAACACTCTGCTTATCCTTCCAGTTTAGAAAAAAAGATAAATATCATGGCATTTAGTGAAGAGGCCACACAGTCATAATAATGAAGTACTTGCTTTTTAAGGCAGTGATTGAAAATAACTGGTTCACAGGCAAAATAGGTGGGACCAAACACATTAGGCACACAAACCTAGTAACACAAATTGAGGTTATATTCCTAGGAGGAAGAATGTGACTAATAGAGATGACATGCAATTTTTTTCAAACAATAGCAAATTGTTAAAAGACCTTTAAGTGGAGCAATACAGTGCACAAGTTATCCCATCTCTTATTTCTTGCTTGGCAAACTGGATTGAGTTTAAGGACTATAAGATATCCAGTTCCAATCCCCCTCCCATGGGCAGGAACACCTTCCACTAGACCAGACTGCTCAGATACCCATCCAACCTGGCCATGAACACTCCCAGGGATGGGACATTGACAGCTTTTCTCAGCAACCTGTTCTAGTGCTTCATTACCCTCACAGTAAAGAATTTCTTTCTAACATCCAATCTAAAACTACCCTCTTTCAGTTTGAAGTCATTACCCCTTGTCCTGTCACTACACGCACTTATGAAAAGACCCTCTCCACCTTTCTTGTAGGCCCCCTTTAGGTATGGAAGGCTGCAATAAAGCCATCCCAGAGCCTTCCCTTCTCCAGGTTGAACAACCCTAACTCCCCAGCTGGAAAGGTGTGCTGGGCCTCTGATCACCTTCCTGGCCCTCCTCTGGACTCACTCCAACAGGTCATTGTCTTTCTTATGTAGGGCATCCAAGAGCTGGAAGCCGTAATCCAGGTGGGGGCTCTTGAGAGCAGATTAGAGGGGGAGAATCACCTCCCTGGATTGGCTGGCCATGATCTGTTTGATTGAACTCAGGATATGGTCAGCCTTCTGGGCCATAAGTGTGCTTTTGTTGGCTCATGTTGAGCTTCTCATCCACCACACGCCAAATCCTTCACCTCAGGCCTGCGCTCAGTTCATTCTCAATCCAGCCTGTACTTGTGCTTGGGATTGTCCTGACCCAGGTGCAGGACCTTGTACCTTGCCTTGTTGAACTTCATGAGGTTTGCCCAGGCCCACCTCTCAAGCCTGCTAAGGTCCCTCTGGATGACATCCTGTCCTGATTCTGATCAAAACAGAGTTAATTTCTGCAATAGCTATGAGGAGACAGAGCCTGGAGCTGTGTGTATGTGGCTAGGAAGTTATTCATGTCACTTGCCCAGGATAGGGGTAAGTGACTCTCTGGCTTCCAAGAAGAGGGGGCATGGAGTTCCAGTGGAACAAGACATAGTGGTGTGTGGAATCTGTCCACCATTGTTCATTGTTTCAGTGTCCACAATGAGCATTTTTGCATGTGAATCACCCTATTTTTGTATACTTTTATTATTAATATTGTTGCTCTCACTGTTTTCTTATTTCATTGCTGTTTCCAGTAAATTGTTCTTGTCTCAGCTCATGATCTCTGCCTTGTGTGCCTCCCATTCAGGGGAGGAGGGGAGTGGTTCAGGGTCTTTTTAGTGGAAGTACTAAGTTGAGGAGTACCATTCCTAAACCACAACACATCACTTTCCCTCCACTGTGTAGATTGCACCATACAGCTTGATGTCATCAGCAAACTTGCTGAGGGTTTACTCAATCCCACTGTCCATGTCATGAACAAAGATGCTAAACACTGCTGGTCCCAATACTGACCCTTGAGGACTGCCACTCATCACTGCTCTCCACTTGGACACTGAGCTGTTGACCACAACTCTTTGACTGTGATCATCCAACCAATTCCTTGTTCATCGAGGGGTCCATCCATCAAATTCATGTCTCTCAAGCTTAGGGATGAGAATGTCATGTGGAACAGTGTCAAATGCTTTATAAAAGGTCCAGGTAGATAATACCAGTTGTTTTTCCCTCCTTCACCACCACTGTAAACTCATCACAGAAGATCACTAAATTTTTCAGCCATGATTTGCTCTTAGTGAAGCCATGTTGGCTGCCACAAGTCACCTCCTTCCTTTCCCTGTGGCTTAGCATAGTTTCCAAGAGCATCTGCTCCATTATATTTCCAGGCATGGAGGTGAGACTAACCAGCCTGTAGTTCCCTGGGTCTTCCTTATTTTCCTTTTTAAAAATAGGGGTTATGTTTCTACTTTTTCATGGTAAATGTTTTCCTTATTAGCCCCCCTTGAAACACAGAAGCCTGGGGCCAGATCCTGAGCTGTTACCAAGGAAGATGGTTCCACTGGCTCCAGCTGAACTCTCAGTTTTCTAAAGGTCACAGACCTAGTTAGGAGTTTTGCAGCTCATGCATTCTTTTCAAACTGCCATTGAAGCTCTAAACAAAAACAAAAGCAGTAGCCATACAGCCCATCTCCCTGCCTTTGTATGTGCCCCTCTTTTAGTAGGAGCAGTGTAAAGTACAAATAGTGAAAAACAAATCAATTAATTCAATTTTTCAGTGTCAGTGGAAAGCTTCTGGCGGGCCATGTGAGGTCTCATGCCAAGAAGCTTCACCATCTCCAAAGCTGGGACACAGACAATTTTAATTGTTTTGTTTGTTTGTTTTGTTTGTTTGGGGTTTTTCTTGTTTTTTTGAAGGGAGTATTTTTAGTGAGGCTGAGTCAGTGTGACCTGCTCTTGAAAAAAAAAACTGACATGATAAAGTGGAAAGATGTTCCTTTATTAGTTAGTTACTAACATATTTGGCTCCCCTGTTAGAGATGTATGACTGCCTGCAAAGTGCATCCAGGAGCAGAAGCTGGCCTTCTGGAGATCAGGGCACCATCAGTGCCCCAGTCTCCCACTGCCCTTCAACAAAATGCCAGGGTAGCTCTGTGTTCCCTGAGGGTAGATTTTCCCTCTGCAGATTCTTCAGGGAAACTTATTCTGTTTATGCTGTCATTCAAAAGCATCAAGCTAGAAAGACCTAGGGTTCGTCCATAAATAATCAGCACAATTTAAATTTCTTTCTTAGAAAAACAAAACCAAGAGTCTGTTCAATTTAAAATGCTTCTGACTCACATATCTGTATTCAGTGCATTGGCTCTGAACATGCAAACAGCTATTCCACAGAGTCATATCAGAGAGAGATTTGACTGTTTCCATTTTTTTCTTAGCTAATTTCTTATAAAATATCCTAAAGTCATGGGCCATAGAACTTCTGATTAATGTGTACAGAATAGGTTGCCTCAGTGCCATAAAGAAACCAAAATAATTTACTGAACCACTAAATAAACACTTTAGCTCTTAGCTAAATATGTAAATACAATTCTTGATTAACAAGGGAACTTCAACATCTTGCCCCAATGGCCATAACAACCATCAACACCTGCAATGCTGTTGTGCCTTGCTTCAGTAGTGGGGGCCCATCCATGACCTGGCCAAGGCAAGTTTTCCAGTAGAAAAAAAAATAGCTGACAAATAAACAAAAGCTTTCTCCCTCCTTAACAGCCTTGTAGAGGAGAAGGGAAGCTCGTGACAGGCTTGCTGCTGTCATGAGTGAGCATAATGTAAATACCTTGACAGGCAGAATTTGAGATTTTGACAGATGTAACATAGCTGCAAAGCCAGTAATAACCGGGTGTTAAACCCCCGTAGTGAGGGCACAGCCCATCTCTGCTGGCATTCTCCTTATCCTCTCTCCCCCACCCCGCCTTTGTAAGATCTTCTTTGTGTTTTTTAGCTTTTTCTGCTACCTCTTTTCCCCTTTTTTCCTTTTGTGCTTCCCCCCACCCCATTCTCCCTATTGGGAGCTGGCAGTTTGGGCCCTATGATTCTTTATGGTTCATTGGTTTTGCTTTGCAAGGCTTCATTGCTCCACTTCAAACAAAGATTGCAAGGAGGAGAGCAGAGGCTATAGAAAGGAGGTTACATCAGGCGTGTTGTAGACAGCACTGAAATGTGTTTGTAACCTTGCCAGATGGATGGACAGCCCCTGCACAGCAGGGGCTCCCAAAAGCAGATTCAAAGTCATACATACCAGAGGGTGGGGAGGGAGACAGAGAGGCGGGATGTCGCATTTCCATATATTTCCATGAGTTTACTGTCATTTCTGCCTAGCATGTCACTACCAGCATATTACAAGGCTTTCCTATAATAGCCTGCCTATTAAAAGCGTATCCTGACCCAGTTGCTTCGTTTCCCCCCAAAAAAAAACCAAACTCACACTGTGGAAAGATAGTAGACGCTGCCTGGAGCTGGTAGGAAGCATTCCTTGTCATGGTTTGCTTGTTCACGCTTGTTGCAGTTGCTGTTCTAAGCCATGCAAAACAATGAAACAACTATAGACAGGCATATCCCCATCACTCTTTGAGCTTATCAAGGATTTGATTAAACATCATCCAGATACAAAGGAATGTGGTGTAAACATGCAGATGGCTTGTCACGCTGGCAAGTCATACAGGTGTTACAATCCATACCAGTCCAGTGCCTGTGGCCACAGCCCTCGCTGCAAAAAAGCAGGGCCAAGCACCATCAAGAGGTCAACAGGGAAGAGCCTGGACCAAGGAGTTCACATTGTAAGCACGTTTGAACAAGTGTCATCATTATAAATAGCAAATAAGAGAATTCAGTGGTGTCTATAAAAGTCACTTTCAGCAGTGGCCAGTCCTTGGTACTTCTTCTCTGTCAAAGCCCCAGGGAAGAAGCAACATCACAGATACCTCTCCCAGATGTGGTCTACAACACAAACCCAGCCCTCCATCCTACCACCACCAAGCCACCACCATCAGTTTTGTTCCATTGAAAACCAAAGGGATAGATCTGTTCAGTGAGCCTCAAGAATGAGGTTTACAAAGCAGGGTTTACTATAAACAAGCATTTTTCAGGGTTTCAAAATGTGCTGTAGCAACTGAATCCGAGGCAGACAGACGGACTACTTTGCAGTTTGTGCTGAAGGCTGAGCAATGCTCTTCCTGCCCCAGCAGCTGCGGCTTATAAGGGGCAGTCAGAAATCTCCTTTCCCTTCTCCTGATTCCACCATACCAGTCCTCACAGAGAGGACTGCTCTCTTCTGTCCCAAGGAGCCAACGTCAGCAATACTTCCTCATACCACAGTAACTCACAGCTCCTTCACTGGCCTTTCAGGATGGTGGTTAGGGAACAAGTTTTTCTAATTTGCATACACTAATGTGTCCTAAATCACACCTGCCAAACTTCGACCCTAGAGTTTCTTATATCAACTGAGCCTTCCTGAGTGGTGATGCCCAGAGGGATGTGGTTTAGCTGATTAGTTGAAGTGCTCCCAGCACTTGGAAAAGCTCAGCCAGACTTTCAGACCACAAATGCTGCCCTTAACTGAAGAGATGCATTGGAAGAATTTATTCTCTCAATGTTTGTGCCCAAGCAGGGCAAGACATTTTTGAGGAATTCCTGTCTTAGAAATATTTGAGTAGTTTTTAATATCCAAAAATAGTGTTATATTATGTCCATCTAGTATCCACTTTAAAATCAAGTCTAGTTCAACTCTCTTATCTACTTACAAAAACTAAACTACTTTAGAGATAATTTTCCTCATTTTTGTCTTATGCCAGTGACAACTATATGTGCACACACGTGTGATGAAGTTTAGCCAAAATCAGCCAATTCTTTATTTTAATGAGAAATAAATAATCTTATTCCTCCCCATTCTTCTGTCTACCTTCCTGCTCCTACCACCACTCCCTGCTCCAGCAGCTGAGGGTCATAAAATTTTCCGAGAATTAACAGAATCCTCAGAAGCCTGAAGGCAACAGGTTTTATGGCATGAGAGGGGTCAGCTGGACCTCCAGCCCATTTTGCCACTGTACATGGTAGCACAGACTCCAACTTGTTCTGGCAGGCAGAAAGCTGCTTAGATATTAGACCACTTCAAGCAGCTTAAAACAGGGCCTTCCCTCAGAAGCGAATGCAGTGGCTGAGAATGAGCAAGAGCATCAGAATGAGCCTAGTTTTGTTTTACACACAGTGGCTTTCCATTGCTTTTCTAAAGGCATTTCTTCTCTCCTTGGCACTCTATAAAACAAGTAGTATTGGGCCCCTCAAATGCCTTCAGATGTTGCTGAGACATTTGTCACCAAATGTTAAAGCTGTTGTTTAATCACTTTACTCACAGCCAGATTCCTCCTTTTGCGTATAGAAATTTCTGCAGTCTGCCATGTGTTTTCAGGCAAGATCAAGCTGTTCTCCAGCAAAAAGGTCTTTTAAAATCTGCAGTCATGTCTTATTTGAACTCCAGCTGGGCTCCTTTCTGAGTGCAACTTGTAATGGTCTAAAACACATCTCTTTCTGTAGCTGTTGTCCTACCATTCACATTTGAAGCTGTCTCTGAGTTTCTGCCATTCTGTGCCCACATCACCTGGTAGGAAGCTCTGGGAAATGGGGGCCACCACCATGTCATGCTTGGTTTGTTGCAATGCAGAAAATGCATAAAGATGTTATGTTACATTATGTTATGATATGTTATACTTATGTTATATGTATGTTATGTTATGTTTGTTATGTTATGTTATGTTATGTTATGTTATGTTATGTTATGTTATGTTATAAGCAGAATGCTGCAACCATCTGGGCAGAGCTACATCCAGAAATTGTATGATGCCATGCATGATAGACAGCTGGTTTACCCAAATATCTGGTGAGTACTTGGGAGTCTGCTAAGATTAGTTACTGTCTAACCACTGCTTCTTACATGCATTCATTGGTTTAATGACAGTAATAAAGTTAACATTTCAGGAAACCAAAATTTTTTAGACTTTTTCACTTCATAGCTCCACATTGTATGAATTTGCAAGTTAAATGATCAGTTTAGGATCTCTCTTAACCTACTGTCATGAACGAGACCTGCCTAATCTTTTTTTTTTCTGGGTTGTTTATAGCTTTGTGGTTTTATTTGTTGTTTTAATTTTCCTTACTACTTAAAATAAGACAATTCAATCAAAATAACTGCCTAGTAAAGGTTAAGTTAAAAATCCTTCCAGAATAGTTTAAATTATCTTTTTTCTTATCTCTAATGTCTAAATAATAAAAATTTTCAAAAACTCTGCACCTTACCCCACTTCGAATCAAGTATAGAAGTAAGTTTTCATTGATGCTTACAATAAATGCCATCTAGGAAGTGACAATTCATTCTGTCTGGAAATGACAATTCTTGCCAGGGTTGCTCACATGTGAACTTTGTAACGTTCAGAGTAAGCAAAAGTAGACAGGATAGCTCAGGTACTTCCCCAAAAGTATTCTAGCAGTGCCAGCAGCTGATCTACTGCTTAGGGGCTGTGTGCACAGCATCTCTTCACTGCACACAGACACAGTCTTCAGAAAACTACTTGGTCAATTATCTACTACAGCCCTGTTTGGCTGTATGCACAGAGGGGAATAATAGAGAGAAAAAAATCAACATACAAACCAGTTAGATACTGATGCAGTAACAGGACATGTAGGATGACTGCTAACAGTAGGTCATTTCAGAGCTCACAGGTAGCATAATCTGTTGATTTACTTACAGCTGCTACCCAGCAATAGTGGTAAGTGTGGATGGATAGAAAAGGATAAGAGAGAGAAAAAAAAATCTACAAAGTTTACATGAAGTTTGGCAGTGTCAGCCGACAGAAGGGACCCAGCAGAGCAGGTCACAGCCAGGTTAGCTGCAGAGTGCAGGAGGAGAGCTGCCCAGCACTCAGCCACTGCTGCCTCACAGTACCTGACTGGTCTGCTCAGCCATGGGTGACAATACAGGGAGCAACATCTTCCATCCACTGGCAGATCCACACCTCATTGGAGGGTTTTTTTTTACCCCAAATTTCAGTGAATTGTGCTTCAAAAAAATCATGGAGTCTACTAACTTGTTCTGATTGGTTATGTATACAGACAAACTGGTCAGTGGAGAGGGAAACTAAACGGGTTCCAAAGCCCTAGAGTTGGGAGATCTCAGCTCCTACTGAAGTCACTGGAATGTAGCCACCTATTTTTCCTTGGAGGGGATGAACTGAAGTACATTCCACATCTTGTGCAGTTAAAAGAATTCCAAAACAGGAACAGGGCTGTAAGGCTTGATTTCCAAAAGAAGCAGAGGACCCTGTCAAAAAACTCGTGTCATATTTCATTTGGTGGCTGCTCCAGAAATACTCTTAGCAGCTGTTGCAGTATCTTGGTCGGGATTCCTCTCACCTAACTTTAGTCTTCCCAAGTGAGACCTCCAATCTAAACTTGATCCCTTGGCCTCCCCCGCAGCCAGGCAGCTCCTCCAGATGGTGATTCAGAACCCAAAAAATTTAATAAGGGTAATTTCTGTAGCTCCATAGTTGAATTTACTTTAAACAATCAACTGTTTTAGAAAGTCTTGCTCTGACAAAACACCCTTTAACTCATTAAAAGTCACTGCATTTTGTTACATGGAGCATGAGACACACAGAAACCTTGATGTAAAATAAAATGATCTGAGATTTCAACTGCTCAGGATCTGTGAACCAGCAGGGATCTGGCTAGGGACGACCCCCAGGAGCAGAGTGCTGAGCTCCCAGCAACTGCCATGGACTCAAGAACAGAAAATAACTAATTCTGTGGCCTCATTTCTGTCTCCAAGAATCAGGAGGACCGGGGCAGGATGCTTTTATTTCAACAGCATTACTGCATTTATAGAGTGACAAAACCTGTAGTATCACACTAGCTAGAGCTGGAGTCTTCAGCACTACAGTAAAAACGTCTTTCCCAGGCACAGGGGTAAAAAGGAGGAGTGATGGGATTGCTCTCTGGAGCCCATGATACTTTCCCAATACCACAGAAGCAGTTCTGGAGCAGCCATCAGAGCTGAGACAGCTCCCAGGGAGGCTGTAAAGAAATGCTGCCTCTTCCCCGAGGTGAAGTCCTCCGTGCCATAGCTTTGTCACATTAGCAAGCTCTACTTGAAAGCAGCACATCCCTCCAGGTAAAATATAGACCTTTCCAAAACAATGATCTCCTTCTACTCTGGATAAAAAGCAGTTTCTAGAACATGCAGAACTGAATCCTTTGTTGTGCAGAGACACCTAAAAAAAAATGGGATTAAGACAAGCACCAAGACTTTTAGCAGTATGGTAAACTGAGCTACTAACCTGGGCTGCTACTGTTGCACTCTTTCTAGAAGGTTTGGGGGTTTTTTGTTGGTTTGGATTTTTTTTTTAATTCTCTATGCTTTGTGTGTATGAAGACCAGACATTTCTCCTCATTGAGGCCAACTGAGTGAGGTAATTTAATTTACCAGTGTGGTAGTCAAAGCTGTAATTAATCTCATGACTTGTAGCTATGGTGAATGCTCCTCAGCTGTCACTAGTGATAAGGTTCTTCTGCATAGACCCTGTGGCTACCCAGCACGGAGTGAGGAGGGTAGTCCTGCTGAGAAGTGAGGTAGGTCCTGGTTGCCTTTGGGTGGCTGATGGTGAAGTGTTGTGAAGCTGTGCCTGTTATAGGTGCCGAGAGCTGCAGAAGCAGTTTTCTGGTTTGAGCTTTATAGATTTCTGTGAAAAATTACTGTTGAATGTTTATTTCTACCTGCTAAGCTTTATTCAGAGCTTGGCCACAATTAGCAGAACAGAATATGGTAAAAGCTGACTGCTGAAAGTGTTTGTGTCCTTTCTAACTGTATTGAGTATCCCTTTAGCTGCCTGAGCAGCTTTGAAAAGTTTTGCTTTCAGATGAGGCACTTGTATCTTTACATACTGAAGTTCTGGTGCTCTGATATTTAAGTTTGTAGTAGAATTAAATTTGAGAGTAATCTTTTTGTAGTCAGACTTTTCTTGACCTTGCTGAGGTCTGGACACCCACCTGTTTTAGTTGGAGAAACTGGTCCTGGCCAGCCTGAAACGGGTCTGCTGGAAGAGCTGCTCTTGGTTTGGCCTGAGGTGACTTCTCCCTTCTCCTTTGAAAAGGGAATTGCTCCTTTTGAACTGTTTTTTAATCTCCACTTTCAGATCTCTTTCATGTGAAGAGGCTGTGTCCTCCTGGGACATGGTATTTCCCTTTCCTTAAACCCCACCTCCTACAATCTCTCCAGCTGGTGCTGCTTCCAGAAACCAACTTTGTCCCTGTTGGTGAAGAGAGGTCTTGATCAGTTTCTCAGAAAGCAAAGCTTCTCCCTCATACTTGGGGGTCTGCCTGTGTAAAAGGTGTGAGTCCACTTGCATTGGCCCAGGGCCTTAGAGCAAAGGGGTATTTCCAGGAAGACTTTAAGCTGGGGAAAGGAAGGCATTGAGCTGCTGGTGTGTGACCACTGCCACAGCTGTGCTGTGCATATCTTGGCTCTGTGCTGTGGCTTCTACTCTATTGGTAATTGAACTGAAATCAAAACAAAACCATATCACTCTGATGCACTGGCTGCTAAATAGCAGTATTGTGAGCAAATCAGTATTACTTCAGAGAATCACTTAAATGTGGCAGAATTGCAGTAATCAGGGTATAAAGTTAGATTTAAGAGTATCAGGTAAAGGAGCTGATTGGCATTAAAAGGAAAGCTGCTTTTGTTCAGTCTTTCTGTAAGTGGGGGTAAGCATCATCCAGAGGAATTAGCAGTGTTTGATGCTCATTCCTGCTCTGCCCCTGATTTTTACCCTTTTGGCTTCATGTGGGCAATTTTGCTTTGTGTCTTTGTTGGGGGGGGGGGGGGGGGGGGGGGGGGGGGGGGGGGGGGGGGGGGGGGGGGGGGGGGGGGGGGGG
>JAWWEW010000112.1:42848809-42863216 GCA_035583185.1 Anabacerthia variegaticeps | reverse complement strand
TTTTTTTCTTCCCCCCCCCCCCCCCCCCCAGTTTTAAGAACACTTATTTCTTTAGTTCTTAGTGCTGTGTGAGACTGTCAATTCACTGTACAGAGAGTTACATGGGCAATAAGGTGCTTCACCCTCCCTAGTGCCAAACTAGCTAGGTTAAAGGACAGGGAATGGAATTGCTCCATAGCCAGAACTGCAGGGTGATAGTCGGAAGAGCCCAGTGGAGTTTCAAATCATCCCTTGAGATAACCTTATGTCTTGGCTTCTACAACAATAAATGATGCCACAGTTCAGTATTGCTGCTATTCAGTGCTCCTTTGTGTGGATCTCGTGTGCATCCCACTGTCTGTGCTGCCGTTCCCCAACACATCTCTGCCATCTGCTACAGCCTTTGACAAGGCCATGCTCTACAAGCCTTAACAAAAGGATTAGACTACACAGATAGGGGGTAAGGAGAAAAAAGACAAAACTTAAAACCACTCAAGAAGTTGTTACTGGTTGGCTTGCAAAGGAAATGCATAATACAGGTGTGGTAGGTTGGGAAGGGCAGGGAGGGATGCTTGCTCTGGAAGCTTCTAGCTGTGATAATGGGCAACAGGTGAGCATTTGATAATGAAGCTTGAGATTTAAGGGGATGCATAGAAAAATTTCTGGCTTCAAACTGCCACAGCCATGTAAATGGTGAAAGGGAAGGTTGATCAAAGGGGTACCTGACCTTGGTTTCAAAAAAACAAGTTATCTTCCAAGTATTCTGTTTGAGATTATTTTTTCAGAGAGGTTGAGTGCAATGTTAATGTAATTGAATTTGTCAGGTTTTGGAACCTCTGGACACTTTCACTGTAAGTCCATGAGTCGATGACTTTTTTTTCCCTTATTAAACCCACAGTTTATTTTTTTCTCCACAGTTTGAAATGGGCGGAAACACTTTCCATGTAGAATGAATTGGCAGAGTGAATGAAGTCAAGCCCTGGTCATGGCACTGTGGGTACTTGCATTTTAATGAGCTCTAGTAAATAGCCTTGTGAACAAATAATAAAAATAAAATTTGTTTTTTCAAGCTGTTTCATGATGGCAGAAAAAACAATCCTCAACGTACCGATTTGTAAATGTTTTTTATCTTCTGAGCATATGTAAATTAGGATTTTGTGGACTTTATCAAGAGTTTTTCTAGTTTTATGAAGAACTGCCTTTAACTACTCCAAAGTTACATTAGTGTTGCCAGTCAAAAATAAGGTCTGTGACTAGATATGCCCCCTCAAAAAAATCATACAATTTCACTTTTTTATTATGTTAGAGATAATAGATATGAGACAGCTTGATTTATGCACTTATTAACAGATGTATGAATGAACTAATATTTTGTTTAATTTCTGGTGCTTTCTTAATTGGATCTACTGAAGTTTTATAAAAGAACCTTTGTGTGAACACGTGCAAGTTTGTTTCAGTTTTGTCATGGAAAGGATAGCCTGTAGTTTGAGTTCTTGCTGTGATATGTCAGCACTAATCTGATTCAACCTAGATTGGGGAAAATTAATCTATTGTTTCTGACCTGCAGGTCAATTCTGTTGCCACTTATAATTGTCTGTAAGACAACTTCTGTGTAAAAGGTCTTTATGCTTCACAGGCTGGTTAAAGATGCTGGGAATAGATTTTTTTATTATTTTTTTTTTCATGAACTGAGGACCTAAATCTTGGGATCTGGCTATCCATAACACTAAGGTGTTTGTTTCTCTGCCCAAAGATGTTAGTCTCTTTTTGCTGGAGCATTATATGTTTTGAAATATGTGTTGTTGCCTTCAGTGCTATTCCTCAAGATATAAAACAAAGGTCTAAGGCAAAAGTGGCAATTAATCAAGTGCTGTATGGAACCACCTACAGAATTCCTTGCACCAAGATATTCCTGTTGTTCCCTTCATGTGAGTAAAGAAGGGGGTGGAGAGAGCGCACAGGGAAGTAAAGTTCTGCCTTATCAGATTTCCTGTACAACTACAAAGTGGTATGGCAAATAGTTTCCAGCACTCTTCTTCTAGGTCAGCAGTTTTGAAAGTCTTTCCAAAACACTTTGGCTATAACAGTAGCTGTTCATCTTGGGTGTCTGCCTTTGCTGGTTCAAAAGCTCCTGCTTATCACCACAACCATTTCCCTATGTAAAGCTGATAAACCGGTTTTGCCCTGCCTGTGGGGCTCACTTATCTCCGTTTATGAAGCCAGGTGTGAGCTGGAAGAATCCCTGAATTTGTATGGTGTGAAACTCCCTCTCAAGTTTCGCAACCAAGATGAATACATTTGGCCTGAAATACAGTGGGAATAACAGGGTGGGGCACTTTTCTTACCTGTCTTCAGTACATTATTTCCTATTTTGCATAAATCTGGTGATCTCTCACACTTTGTTACCCAGGATATGGTTTACAAGCAATCTGGAGTTGTCTGTCAACACCATAGAAAGCTCTTTTGTTTTTATTTTGGCAGTTTCCATGGCTCTGAGTTACTCACAAGAAGCGCTCTGTGAACTTCCCTATTCCAACTCTATAGCACAGGTCAGGCTCCAGGTGGGTTGCTATCCTTCTGGGAACTTCATGTTGTCCAAAACTCATGAAAATATTGTTAGTGTAGTGTCATCAGCCTGGGGACTGGTGAGATTATCAGGGATGTAGAAAAAGCAAGGCTAAAGCCTCTCTGACTTGGGGTGATCAAGAATTCGAACCTTCCTCCAAGGAAGTGCACAATTGCTTGTCTACTAGCTATGGTAGGAAACATGGGTGGTTTCTTAATGTGTTTTTTGTTATTTTGTTTTGCTTTCCTTTCCTTGAGTAAGAAGACTAACAAAGCACAATTTCCTCTGGAGGGATACGAAATTAAGGTTTTTTTAAATAGGATAGTAAAAAGATTTCCTGCACAGCCCTAATAGCAATATAATGTTAGTTCAGACAATGTTTCAGGTAAGCAGTGTCTCCAGGCAGATGGGAAACTTTAGGAAAAAAAAAAAAATCCCCCTAAAAACATCTGTTTCCAGTATTTTCTGGCTCCTATTCAAGTCTAGAATTAGTCAAAGAGGGCCCTTCATTTACATTCACCCTCTGTTCTTTCAGGATCCAGGGGAAGGCAGAAGGTGCACAGGAAGAGAAGGCTTTGTCATTCATATTTGTGGTTTACCATGCTTGAAAGGCGACTTGGCCTCCATCTGAGGTGAACTTTGTGTTGGCTGATGGCTCTTATTCCGTCAACACTAATTCCCTCATCCAAGTTCATCAAAGTGATTAATAGGAGCCCGCACCTAGGTGCTCTTATCAGTGTGGAAGAGAAAGCCATTGGCTCCCACAAAGATGACAGGAACTTGATTCTTTCTGCTGGGTGAGAGCAGCAAGTACCAGCAGAACAGAAAGCTTTCCAGAAGGGCAGTGAGTAACAGGGAGGAGCAAGGATGACTTTGCACTTTGAGCTTGTCCTTGCTACTGTCCCAACCTCCTCTGTGGCTTCTCAACATGTTGTTGTGCTGCTTGATGCTCTTGTGCTGCTGTGGCGACGACTGGCTGCAGCATAGGCTGGGCAGGGTGTGATCTGGCTCCTGCTGAATTGCTCCAGTCAGGAAGGGAACAGGCCTGGAGAAGTCTGTGCATACAGGTTGGTTCCAGCAAGCATTGCCATCCAATACACCTGCAAACAAATCATGTGCCTCAGTGCTTAGCTGCTGGGGGATCTTCCTTAAGAGAAAGCCTTGCATTACCTCAAGAAAATGTGGTTTAGTTGCTGGTTTAGTTTTCCCCCTCACCTGAAGCTTGATCGTGCTAGCTCTCCCCCAGATAGCAATTCCTAGTGTGCAGCAAAGATGAATACAGAGCACAACCTACATTATTAAAGAGGAGCTGTAGCCTTTTCTGAAGTAAGCTAAAGCACTAAATGACAGATGAAGGCCTTTAAAGCTAGGCCAATTTACATCTGCATTACCAGTGAAATGCAAAATACTATCTGCTGCCTCTCATTCTGTACAAATGGTCACATGCACACCCCTTGTAAATGGCAGTATTACTGCTGGTGTACCTTCTGATCTTATTTTTTTGGGTTGTTGTGTGTTTATTCTTGCTCACCATTAGCTGCTCTGCAGTCATAAGAGCACAAACACCTGCACTGGGTCACCTCTTGACCTGATGGTTCTGATAAGGAAGGATGAAGCATCTCTCCTTCTTACCTAGCAGAGTTTTCTACTTACGCTGCACCATGAAGTACTGGGTGAGAAGGAAACCCCAAGATAATGCAAGGTTGTGCTGGAGAGACAGCCAGGAAGGGCAAGTGTGTGAAGGAAGCATTTAGACAGCAGAGAGGCTTTAACTATGGGAGCTCAGACTCTGCACGTGCTAAAGGAGCAGTATGGCTCTTGGGTTTTTAGAGGAAAACCTATGATAGATATCCCAGATCCTTTGCTTAATGTTTGGGATTTCCTGTCCAACCTTCTTCATTTATTTCAGACTTCAGTAGTATTTACATTTTTTTTCATTTACTTGAGTCCTGTAACCACAACCTTGAGCGTACTGTGATGCTCCAGAGCAGCAATTCCTGTTGGTGAAAACTGAAGAGGCATACAGAAGTGGAGGGAAGTGCATGTCCTGCCTCAGCAGCCAGGGGCTGGCATGCTGAACTCTGGGCCTAAACCCAGCTGAGGCACAGGATCGCAACAAGGGGGACCTAATAGGCAGGTCATCGAGGTGAGCTGGTGTAATTCCCAAAAGCACCAGTTGACTATGTGTGAGGCCAGGTTTTGGAGGCAGCTCTTCCTGCCCATGGATTTGGACACTCAGCCCTGGTCTCCAGAGGGCTACTGGATGCCACCGTGGCCTTTCAGCAAGTGAGCACTCTGGTTTTAGTCTTTTGCTTCTCTTCCCCTGTTCTTCACTAGCTCCTTTCCTCCCTTCACAGGCACCTCCCAGTGATGGCGGCATGCTGATGTGCAGAACAGTGTCCCCTCACGCCGCCTTTCTGGAAGGGAAATCTTATCCCTCTGGCACATAATGCTGGATGAGTTAATTCCTAACTGGAGCATGTTTGCATTGTGTGCTTGGCTGTTCCTCTGAGCTGGTGGCAAAGGAAACTAAACAGGGGGTGCTAACAAAGGAGGAAGGGCCTGTCTGCAGCAGGAAACTTTGAAAAGTAGAAATTTAAGGGATGAAAAGTCATGTGTGGTTGACTTGCTGTAGCTCACGTCAACCTCTGGCAGTTCTGTGTTTATAGGTCTTGCATCCTCTTCCTGTTTACATCAGGTTCCTGTGAGCTTTTCACCTTGCATGTGAAAGAATCTTCAAAAGATGACACTAAAGCTGAAATTCTTGCTTTAAGCTACTACTTCTTTTAAGAGAAAAATCTTTATGCAACAGTACTTCTGCTGGGTTTCTAGTGTGCAATTTCAAGACCACTGTTCCTTTATAACTTTCAGCTGCTGCTCTGTGGTATTAAAAATGTGTAGTCATTGAAATTGTTTACATCCTACCTTGGGTTTGAAATGGTAGAGAAAAGCATGTTCAAAATGACAGCATTCCACAGTAGGGACTTAATCATCTGATCTCCTTAGGAAGATGTAATGCTATGGCTTTTGAAGGGATGTGGGTCATTTGAAGTTTTATACCTAACTTTTCTTGTAGAAAGAGCCAGGTTCAAATTGTCATTTGCACAGTGCATGGAATTTAGCATATAGGTCTTGTCTCAGCTTAGGGTTCGAAGATCCATCTTGTACACAGTTGTAGAATACTTTGAAAGTCCAGAGTCACAGGCACCGTGATGACTGGCTGAAAGCATGCCACAAACTTGTAAGGAAAGGCAGCAGATGCTGACCACACGGCCTGTGTGCAGCCAAGGGGGCTGCAATGCACCAAGGGAAATTAATTTGTTGCAGATGCTCTGTGACTGAGCCAATGAAGGAAAGAGGGCTGTATTACCTTTGACCTGCATGCCACAAACGTTCTATTTTTCCTTTTTTTCTCCCTCCCCCCAACCTTCCCCCAGCTGCATTTTATGTGTGTGTTTGGGACAGATGAGAGCTCTAACTTGAAACCTATTATAATTCTGTGTGGTAAAGAATTGGGCGTCCCCTGCATCCTTTCTGCTCTGTCCTTTCTCTATTTGTCTCTGATATCTATAGCAGTAGGACAGACTGCTCAATGTTTGAAAGCTGAATGTAGCAGCTAAATAAGGGAGAAGCTTTCTGGAGTCCTTGAAGCTGTATAGCAAGCATGCACTTTGCTAATCTCAGATAAGTTTTTATGTCAGCTTTTCAAAAAAAGCTCTGAAGTATCCCTTTTCACTGTAAGTACAACAAAAGAGAAAATATAAGAGATGACTCTTGAAATGGAACAAAAGCCTGCAATTGAATTTCTTCTTCAGATGCCACAAGCAAGTGCAACAATACCTGGGAAATCAATCTGAAAGTACTCAAAGTCAGATTAAAAGGTTGATGGCACTTGAGGATTTTGCCATCACCAATTCACTGAGTATCCTCTATGAAATATTTCTTTAAAAATGGAGATGTTTCCAGTGTAACACTGGATGGTCAAAAACAGAACCTTGCACTTCACTTGACTCTGCTCATTCTCAGCCCTTATGGGGAATGGCTCTTCCTGGGACAGCCAAGTCCTTTTCAGCTCTGCAGTCATTTTCTTCAACCTTTCACCATGGACCTCCTGAGCCCTGATCCAGGCTGCTGTTAAATTGAACAAACTTGACTCCAAGTATGCATGTAAGCACCTAATCTGAAAGATCCTCATCTTCACAGATCATAGCACCTGCAGCTTCCTCAGAAACTGGTGAGAAGTTTGAGCACTCCTCTCCTTGGATAACCAGCAAAGCCTCTTTACTTCCTAGAATAAAAACGGAAGGAGGCAATATAGAAGAAATACACCTATCATATTCCCATTGAGATAGAATCTCATATGCTAGTGAAGTGTAGCTGAGAAAATATAATCACAGGTGTTCACTGCTGTTTGGGAGGGTAGCAGTGTTTTGGGGTTTTTTATTATCTTCTATTTTATCTGTGGAGTTCCCACTTCCACAAATAAATGAGAAGCAGAGTCTTTACTCCAGCCACCTGGTCATGCTGTTACATTTGGCAGCCATGGGTGCAGTAAGGAGCTGCCATGGAGGACAAAGACAGTCCTGCTTTTTCACTTGAAATACTGTTACCTGAATAAGTTTTGGTCTGTGGATTTCTGTTGTCCAAGCACAGTTTGGGAGGTGATAGGGCCCAGAGTATCAATGTATACACTGGTGTTCCTGGGTCTATAAATGCTACCTGCTTCACTGTGTTGCCAGGCAAGCTCATCAGCATGGGAAAAACTACACTATTCTGGCTTAAACTGAAATATATGGTAGTCCTAGTGTAGCTACCTGGAAAATTGGCTTTCAAGACCTGCCTTTCAAAACAAAGTGCTGCCTCAAAGGGGAAAGGAAACATTTTTCAAGTGTTGAAAAACAGTGAATGCAAGGGAGGCTCAAACTTAGAAAGGAGCAACTCTTTGGAGACCATGGGCAATTTCTGTTTGGTTTGCTCTGAATGGCCAGTGGACAGGTAACTAATGAGCCAGTACTCAGATGTGGTCCTTGCTGATAATGCAACATCCAGTGTTTGGGACCTGGCTGCTTGGTGAAGTCAGGCAGGCTGTTTGTTTTCTGTCCCAAATGAGCATGTTCACATTAGGAAGCAAAATCAGAACTGATACTAATTGTCACACTAGAAGCCATCAGCACATGATGGGAGAGTGAGCAGGCCCTAAGGAAATGGGCTGGGAGCGGACTGGCCCCAAAAAGGGAATGCTCTCTGTTGCTGGTCATGCTGAAAGCAGAGAAGCCAGGCTGGCATTTAATTTGCTTTAATGGCCATTGAGGCTTGATGGAGATATGATTCTTCTTGAGAGAACTGAAGCTGTGACTCCAGACTGGGAAGACTAGTAGAGACTGAGAAGGGATAAACTCTCATCAGCTGGGAGTGTATCATAGAATTATAAAATGTCCTGAATTGGAAGGGCCCTACAAGTTCGACTTGTGGCCCTGCACAGGTCAGCCATGATATGGTCTGTTGACACTAAGAACTTTCTGCCTGCAGAAAATGTCAGTGGTTCAGAAAGAGTTTTTTCTTCTAGTCCAGCATGCCTTGAGCCCTGTTCTGAGCTGAGGTTTTAGGGCTCCTGGCACCTGTGCAACAGGGCTGCAACTCTGGTTCAGATGCCAGGGCAGCTCCCCAACTTCTGAGCTGCGAGTCTGTGCTAAAGGAACACTCTGCATCAGATACTCTGATAGGGAATAAGGCTAGTTATTGATGACTCCCGACTTGTTTTCCAGGTGAAGTGCACTGCCAGAAAGGTGTCCATTAGCTGAAGGGGAAGGTGGGGATTCTGTTCTATTCGTTAGGGATGCAAGAATGCGTATAGAGAAGAGCTTTACAGCTGGGTGAGTAACACTTGTGGTTTACCTATTACCAGTGAATGCATGGCATGTCTACCATATGTGCAACTCTGCTTTTTCTCCTAAAATCCACCTGGGAAAATAAGTGAGTCATTTCTCATCAGGCTAGAAGAATTTTGAAACTCCTCTCTGGGGTTCCTTCGACACTCTTCTGCATACGTTTTAATTTCCTGTAACAGTCCTAATCTGCTTCCCATAGGTGCCCATGGGAGCCTTGTTATTGACTTCAACTGGAAAAAGGATTGTTTCTCTCCCTCATTATAACTGCTATTAACTGGCATAGGTCTTGTCTGTCTCCATCACAGGGACTGTTAATGTCATAGGTCAGAGGAAGTGAGTTCTGCCTGTGCCCGTACAGTGTGGGGATGGAGCATGTTGGCTGTGTAAGAGGGAGCTGGCCTAGCTCCCCATTTGCTCTGGGAGTGCTGGGATCTGGGGCTGTCAGGAAGGGCATCCTTTGCCGGCATTTACACCCCCACACTGAGATCTGAGAGAGTGGTACAGGTGACAGGTTGGAAACTTCCTCTGACGACTGCTTTTTAATTGCCTATTCCTCAAGCAGCCTCTGGGGTGAACTGACATTCAATAGCTTGTTACCTGTGTGGCCTTCATAGGCTTCCCACAAAGCTGGTGGGTAAGAGATGCTGAACTGGCCTTGGAGCTTGCCTTCCTCCTCTGCCTTCCCAGAATAACTAGGTACTGTAGCTAGGGTGAGCTGCCAGTTTTATCCGTGCTCTCCCTTCTGCAGTAGTGTCACAGAGCACAGTGATCTTCCTGCCCAGCACTGGGAATACCCAAATATAAGGCCAGATCTCAAGTGAAGGAACTGGAAACAGATTTGGTGGAGAAAATACAAGAATACTGGAGTTCCATGTGTATTCTATGAGCAGATCACAGATCTGACAACAAAGATCCTGGGTTAGCTGTGGCACCCAAAAACCCTACTCAAGTTTTAGCTACTTAAACTAGATGTATGTAGGTTCAGAGGCAAGTGTGGCACAGGCTTGTCCAGGTCCTGGACTGGCTACTGGAAGGTGTTTGAGATGAGGGTGCCTGCCAGGGAGATCCTTTTTGTCTCAAAAAGTAGCTGTTACCTCCTTGACTGTAGAAAGAAGGGGGCTGCTTGTTTTTCTGTGCTTGTGTTCTCATGTTTGCAGTGCCTTGAGCTAGCACCTGCACAAGGCATTTGAGATGGAAGGGCAGGGCAAAGAGATAGTCCTTCTGTCCTGTACACCCTGCTGGCATGGGCCAGCTACAACATCCTCTTTTACAGTAGCAATCCTAATGTCCAGGGCCTTGCCGGGTATGCCCACAAATGGCACTTAGCCTGAGAGGAGCATGGTATCTGTGCTAAGTCTGGGAGAGGCCTGCAGTTAAAATCTGTTTGGTGTTACAAAACTCAATGCCTAATGTCTGTCCTGAATGTTTTCTTGTGGCCATAAAGACTAAAAGGAATGTGGAAGAAAAGATAAGAAAAATAAGCTTCTGTGATAGGCAACATAGCACCTTTAGTCCTGAGAGATCAAAACATCAAACTTCAGTCTGGCAAAAGGAAGACTTGGTGATGTGCTTTTAGGGAGGAAAAAAAAATCAGAAAATGAGATTACAAAAGTACTCATAGTTCTGCACATGGACAGTATGCAGAACTTGCTAAGAGCCATAAAGACCTGTAATTATATTTGTATGGATTATTCTAATCCATGAATTTGTAGCCCATGGGACCTGGCTATGTTAGGCTAGAGAAACAGCATTGTCAGGTAGTGCTTTGTGATGTGCTAGTATGTGTCTTGTGGCTTTTTTTCTTGACCCCAGCAGGACCTTTCCAGTAAGGTGCTGCTGCCCTCCTGCAGTCTGGGTTCTGTTAGACAGCGATAATTTGTCTTTTTGGGGAGGGTAGTCTCAATTGTATGTTTAGAAGGCGGGAAAACCTTTTACCACCCTCTGAACTTGCCTTAAGGGACTGTATAATCAGGAATTTATTTAAATATAATCCAGAAATTTATTTATGTGTTCTCACTTTCTTACTGTAGTGTTGATTATGCAGATGCAAGCAATCTTAAAATCACAGATCAAAGTTTACATTGCTTACCTTTGAGATTAAGCTCACCCCGACTTCATCTGTTTGACTTGTAATGTTCCTCATTCTTTGGCTTAATGCTGCAATTTCAGGGTCCCAGTCCCCACAAAGGATGGCTCAGCTCAGGCTGTTCACTGGCATTTCACTGTTTGAATCTGAGCTCTCCCTCTTGGCTTTGGTAATTGCTTGCATATCCCAGACAGTACCCACTTATCTGAGAAATTTTTTAACTTGCTAATGTCTGCTGGGACAGAGAGAACGCTTTCATATTCTCATCCAAGAGTACTATTCTCTGTAGAGGCTGTTGAGGTGTGTGACTACCTAAATATCCACCTGTACTCAAAGGAGGTTGTGGCCAAGTTGGAACAACTTACATGTTATTAAATAGACTGAAAGACAAATTTAAGAATCATCAACATCAAGGGATCAGGGCATGGGTTAAAGTAACTGACCCCTTCGCTAAGCTGTTGAGCATCCTCCATGCCTCCTGAAACTGAGGATGCTGGAGGGACTTATGGAGTGAACATCTAACACACCTACTACTGAACACTTCAAGCTTAACAAGGAACAGCAATGAGATAATAACATCAACTGATAACACCAGCTCAATATTTGACTGGACTACGTTTTGTGTTACAGAGTTTGCATTACTAGTGTTGTCTGAAGCCAACTAGTGGAGGTCACATTCCTGTGGGTTCTGCAACCATAACTTGTTGGACCTTGAGTCTATTCAAAGTGCTTTCTTTGAAGATGTACAGAATCAGGCAAGGCAGGTGAGTTGTGATGGGAAGTAATCCTGCAGACTCTTTCTGAATAGTCATGTGTTTATAAGAACCCATACTGGGGGAAAACCCACATAAAATGCATCTTCGGTCTATTGGGGACAGCAAAATAGCAATACAGTAATGGGGAGGCAGCAGAGCTCACAAATGCCATTTGGAAAGTGTTGGGACGTGTTCTTGTGAACTGCTTACCTGATGTGACTGCTTCCTGGCAGACAAAGTGCTTTAAAAAATGTTTCAGTATGTGATGCTGCCATCTGCTATGAGATGGTGGCATCTTCATGTGGTTTAAAGAAGGGTTTCTCTCAGCAAGCTTCATGTGTTCCTTTGCAAATATGAATAGGCTCTCAGTACCCTGCCCAGGCTCTTTTGCCAGGCCAAAAGTCAGGACCTGATCCAGAGCATGGCCAGCCTTGTGGCAGACACTAGTGATTGTAAATTGCCATTAATTTTGGTGGCAGTGGGATTCAATACCTCTAGTGAGGGGTGTGGGAGAAGAGACAGGTGTACCTACACTGACTCACATGTCAGACACTCAGCATGGTGGTGCAGACAGACAGCTAGCTTAACACAGCCATGTCTGGACCTAGTTCAGAGTGTGTGGTCTGGTGGATGTTAGAGCGAGATAAGTCTTTTGGTCCTGGCTTGCTCCAAGATTGTCAGTATTCCCTGTCCTGAAAAAGCTAAGAAGTACCTTCCCAAAATAAAACATTCCCTTTGTCTTAGTCAGTGTATCTGCTCTGGGCAGAAGACAGTGTTTGTTTCTCAGTAATATCTATTTACTGCTGACTAGACAGTGAAGAGAAGTACTGAAACTTTGTTAAGAAATCTTTGAGGAGGGCAATATGGCCCTGAGGGTGGGAAATGGAGGGAAGGTGAGGAGAAACCATCATGTTTTGTAGAGCATTTGAAGTTTAAAACCCACTAGTATCTGCAGAGAAAGCCAATATCTGTGGTTCAAAATGGTATGTGAAATGGTGCTTTGCCAGGACTGCTGGGGATGTGCATCTTGTTCCCTGGTTCAGTGGGGCTCAATAATCTTTGTTTGCAGACCATTTGGCACCACCCGTGACATGGTTATGGTCAAAATGGGCTCATAGAATCACAGACATCCCTTAAAATTGGTTAGCATTGACAGATGACACCTGACACAGATATGGATGTGCCAGAGTTTTCATACAAAACATGTCTGATGCGTTAAAGTAAGACTCTGTTCAATAGGATGTTGGGGATTCACTGGTGGAGTGATTTCTGAGGCAGATGTGGACTTGGCCCTGGTCCTGCTTTGTCCCTTTGCATCTCCTGATGCAGAGCACCCCATTTTTTTGTGCACATCAGCTCTGTCGCGTCATGGAGTGGTGCAGAGCAGCAAGGCCATCCAACGTGTCCTTAGCCACTATAAGAAGCTTTCCTGGCACAAGAACTGCAGCCTTTACATCAAATAAGAAAATGTAGACATACCTTTACCAGCTAATTGCTGTGTCAGATTCAGTTAATCAGCCCATGTCATGATGAAAACAGGGTCTTGTGTGTGCAGATAGGAATTATTAGTATCAAAGGGATGAGAGGTAGGGAAGGAGAAAATGACCCTGTGGATTAACTGGGAATATTGTGCTCTCCAAAGAGGGAATGGGCAGAGTCTGCTAGCTAGTCCTGATGATGTGATTGCTGCTAGCTTGAAAGGCATGATGGGCACTGAGGTCCTACAAGCCCTTACTTAATGGGATCAAAAAAATTAGCTATGCTAAGTTGTGCCTTTTAAAGAGACCTGCCTCACATTTCCTGCCTCACTGGGTGAAAAGTGTCACATGTGGGTAACCTGTAGAAATTCTGTAGTGTCTGGCCTGAATCTGTTTTCTGTTTACTGCAAGAAGAGCAAAATTCTATCACCCTCTGAAAGCTTTACATCTGTCCCTGAGCTGAAGGAGCCAGGCTTGTATTTTACTGCTGCAATGCCTACCTTCTGGTGAAAGTTTGTGTCTCAAATATCTTTCCTGTTTTTTCATGAGCACAAAAGAGATGAACTAAGAGAGGGCTGTCTTATACTGGTTTCAAAGGAGAAAGACACATGAGGGGCCCAAACAGAGTCCAGATGCTGTAGGGATGTGGTTGCAGACATGGGAGGTCTTTATCTTGTCACCTTAGGTCAAGCTTTCCTTAAGCAGCTCAGCTGTTACTCCAAAAGAAGCTGTAAATTGTTGCTTGTAACTAAACTTTAGGATCAGTGCTGCTTGTAAAGATGCAATTTGGAAATGGACTGGTTGCCATTACAAGAATCCTGTGTCAATATCTGTCTAATCTCAGGTTTCTCTAGCACTTTAAGAGCAGAACTTTGGGGCCATGTCAGTGGTGTACCTCTTGCCTGCATTTTTTCCCTGGTATCACTTTGTGACTCTCCTTGGACAACTCCACATGATCCTGCACACTTTAATGCTCCCTCCAGCAAAACCTCTTAAAGGATTACTTTGACTTATGATTAAAAGTGGCAGGGAACACTTGGCAGATCTGAAACTTAACACAGTAGTGCTGTTTGCTTTCTGGGATTTTTTTTCCCTCCTATCACAGTTTGAAAGGGACCTCTGGAGACCTTCTAGTCCCCTATCTCTGCTAAAGCAAATTCAACTATTGTTTTTTGGGGTTAAGTTGTCAGATTGCAGGTGGGGTTTGGTTCAAGACTCAGTGTTCAGCCTAGGAAAGAGTGGAGTGGGAATGTGTATATTAAAGTGTGGAAGAAGCTCTCCTTTTGACAGCTGTTTTAATATACATTCTTGTGCTATATGCTCTGCTAGACAAGGTGCATATCCGCAAGGGGAAACTAGAGGCCATCAGAAGGTGAAAAGGAAAGCTGAAAATCAGTATCAGGCTCTTGGGGAGTAGCTGAGGCTGGAGGAAGTAGAGCTGCTGAAACTTATTGCCTCCCAGATGCAGAGCAATGTTGTTCCTCCACCGGAGCAGTAGTAAAAGTTGTCAAGTCCTTCTTTTACCCGCTAATTAGCATGGGAGAAGTTGTTCTACCTCTTGGTGAGTCTTGATGTGAGCATGTTATAGTTTCAAACCTTTTGAATTCCTTCCAAAAGCTTGGAGGCAATGCATTAGCATAACTACAGTGGTTAAC
>JAWWEW010000112.1:42760074-42848709 GCA_035583185.1 Anabacerthia variegaticeps | reverse complement strand
ATAGGTATATGTGTATATCAGTGGGTTGTGATTAAGAACTGTTATCCTTTCATATTCATATTTTATATATTTTTTTTCCTAATTAAAGTTTTGTTTCTAAATTTAAGAAGAGCGATTATTTTATTTCTTGGCCAATAAAATATCTTAGTTTCCCTTCAAACTAAGACAGAGCACTGTAACTTCTCAATCAGTGAGTTGAAGTACCAGGTTCCTGCTGAGGCAACTTGTTCAGTCTGGGTGAGAATTAAGCTGCATTCAGTGACACACTGAGATTTACAAGAGGATATGGCTGAAATCTTCTCACCAGGTTGTAAGGAAAGACTTGACCTCCAGTGGGTGCTGACTTTTGCAGTCTGTGTAGTCACACAAAGTTTGCCTTTTCCTATGCCACATGCTTCATGGAGGATGTCTTACAAGTTTTATTTCCTCTACATCAGTTCAGGGTTATGGAAAGCCCTGCGTAACTGCAGAGGACCATGGTATCTTTCCAACTACCCCAAGACTCACTGAAGCACTGTAGGTATTTTCAAAATCCAAGTGGGTGTCAAAAGTCAGAGATACATGAAAAAAGGGGGTCTGAATATTCTGTGCCAGATGCACAGTGCATAGGGGATTCCTACAGACTGGCCAGGAGACCTGACTGGTGTGTTCTGGGTTCAGCAAGAACAGAGGCATGTAGATTTCAGAATAGCCTGACTAGAAAGCTCAGCTTGGACAGCCTTGATGGTATGCAATGTTTTTATTGTATGGGCATTGGTAAAGTTTACTAGGGATTTATGTTTGCTTTCTCAAAATCACTTAGGTGCTTAAAAGCCCTGAGGGACAGAACTTTGCCCTTTCATCTGCCTTCAGTGAGGGCAGCACTGGGCAACACTGCTAATTATTTGGGGATAGTTTGGAGTTGCCTATAAGGCATGAGGGACTCATTTTTCCTATTTCTCTGAAGTCTTTCACAACCAGCAACTGAGCTACATAGTAACTACTCAGGACTAGTAAATTAACTCTAGCTGAGACTGGTACGGTGAGGTGCTGAAAGCCTGTGATCACAGAGCCCAGCTTCAGGAGGTTCAGACAGAGATCCAGGCTATCCTTGACTCTTGAATTTGCTTTTGTTGTAACTCCAGGCAGATGAGCTTGCTGTGCCTTTGCAAAGATGAGAAAGAAGGTATGTGAACATAGCACTGTAGCTGATGACTCCCTGTGAGAGCCTAGACCTGTGCTGCCAACATGGTCCAGCAGCTCTTCCTGCCATTCTGTGACGAGCTTAGCAACTCTGGGGGAACTGCTGGGGCAAGCCTCTGCCTGCCCAAAATTTACCTTTTGCCTCCTACTTCAACCAATAGAAGTAAGATTTGTTGCCTGTCCGGTAATGTTCTGTCAGGGTTTTTGCAGGGATAGGGAGAAGATTAGCAGACACTTTGAATATGGGGTTAGAGGCAAATGAGTCTGCTCTCTGCTTGGCTGGCTTCGACCTCTCAAGGGGCAGATGTGTGCAAGACTCAGCTGAAAAGGGCTTCCTCTGACCTGAACTCAAGGGATCTTCAATCCTTGATGAGCAAGCCTGCCTCCCCTGAGCAGCAGGCTTTCAGCAGGCTTTGACCCAAAGGAGTCAGGGTAAAGCATCTGGGCTCTGTATATTCCTTTGGATGGAGTGTGAGTGCAAGGAGGGGTGTGCGTGCCTGCACACATGTGCAGAGTGCAGGGGTGAGGACTGCCCCAACCACCCGTGTCTGAGCTGATGTGCCAGCCCAAGGCAGAGGCAGGATGCTGTGCAGGGAGATCAAAGAGGAGAGCTGGAATGAAAAGACAGCGAGCAGCAGTGGGGAAAAATCCTTGAATTCCAGTATGAAGTTTACTCCTTTCTTTCAAATTGGTGCAGCATTTAGGACATGCACAAGCCATATGTTAAAGGTGTTAGAGGGATGAATGTGAAGCATGTGTGTCTGTCCAAGTCTTCACCTTGGGGGTGGACTGAATGGAGGGAAGGATAAGCACACTGGGAGCTCCTGACAAAGAAATATCAGACACTTAAGTTTTTGTAGTGGACTGTCCATGCACAGAAGTTAGGATTATTTTCTTCTATTGATTCAGCTCCTAGACCTAAATACCACCTTCCATAATAAATGACCCGGTCATTGTTAACAGCTGGAGGCAAAACTCAAAACTTACCAATATATTTTGCAAAAGATAAGCAGATTCTGTTACCAATTTATGGGGGAAGTGAATAAAGAAATCCCTGAATGAGTGTTCTGCTGACCTCAATATAACTTCTGGGGAGAATTTCCTAAAGTTGAAAAACTAAGGCTGCAGAAGAGAAGACATTTAACCAGGCCTGGTGATCTAGTTCTCTTTACAGAGACAACATTTCTGGTTGGAAGTTTTTGTGTGTTTGGTTTCTTTTTTTGTTTGATTGGTTTGGTTTTTTGGTTTTTGGGGTTTTTTTTTTAGTGTGTGTTGTTTTGGGGTTTTTTTCCACTACAGTAGATCAAATCGATATTACATTTCCAATTCAGAATTAAAAAATTCACACAGGAGAAAGAAGGAAATAAAGCTGGTGATGCCTTCCTGTTTCTGTGTCATAACCAGGGAATATTACTGTATTGGAAGAGCTGTTGTGTTGCTGCTTTCTGTTCACAGTGCTAGGGAGAAGTTTCATGGGCAGTTGGGGAATTTGGTACAGTTGTAGCATGCATAGATTCAAAGACTTTGGCGTGCTTGATGAGGAGACACAGAAGAAACGTTTCCCATCAGGATTGATTGAGGGAGACTGGCTTCATTTGCTATAGCTCATTATGGAAAATTAACAATGACAAATCACCTATGGTTGCGAGGGGTAGGATGTTCTTTTCACCTTTTCTTTCTCATTTAACAAAATCAAGCAATTGAATGACAGCATAATGAGCCAAGACAAGCAGTGCCTGATGGCTATGGTGCTGGTTGGGTTTCTTTCGGTTTTTCTTTTTGCAGAGAAGGATGCTCAGCCTCAGCACTGCAAGTGGCTCTGCTGCCTTTTAGGTTGGAGTGCAGTCCAAGTGGGGTGGTGCTGCCTCCGCTTCCCCAGCCACCAAATCTGGTGCTAGCATCACCGTCTCTTGTCTGCTACTACACTATCAAAAATGTCCCTAGTCCATTTAACCTGCCTGCATCTGGGAGGAAAGAAATTTGGTTCATAAGCCCAGTCTTCCCTTAACCATTCTGTAATAGCTTCAGTCTTTGCTTCCCAGGAATGATTTACAGTAAGGCCTTCCTTAGTGTTTGGTTTTACTTGCCCTTTAGAGCCAAGGTCAAGATCAGAGAGTAGATAAATGGGCTTTTCCAACTTGCAGACACCCAGCTGTTCTGTCTTCCAACTCCACCTCTGTAGCCAAACAACACTTCATGAAAGCATTTCTTCTGTGCCTTTTTTTTTTTTTTAAGCCATTAAGTAAAATGCATATGTTTAAGGTAAAGCACTGTGACTATTACTCACTGCCATATGTATCATGCAGGCTGTACGAACTGGGATAGTGGTGTTTTCTGAATCAAGTGCAGAATGGCATTATTCACTATTTCTTTGGAAAAAAAAAAGAATCCCAACCTTCCTTTAACTCAGAGAGACAGAGTTTTGTGCTTCAATGGACGATTACTCTCCCTGCTAAAACCTATTTTTTTTCCCCTCTGTCTGATGTAGAGTTTTGCTAGATGAAACAACCAGTAGGTGTTGGAAATCTTTCTCCATGTAAATGCTAAATGGCATGAGTGGGTCACCTTTTGGGGCTTTAGTTAGCAAGTTGTCTGTACTGAACTTTGCTGGCCTTCTGTTAGAAGGAAATTAGTTTGTCCTAATCTTCAAAGATGTTCTGGTACCTCTTCTCCTGAAACCTTGACCACTTTTACTTTGTGGAGGCACATGAGAGGTGGCAGTGCTTATAGAATTGCCAGTGCTGCATGTAGAGCTGTGCCTGGCTCCCTGCTCCTGACCCCGAGCCTTGCCCTGGGGCTGCTGCTACCGGGAAGCCTAAGAGTAGGCACGAAACTCTAGGTTTTGGAACTGAACTGATAGACTTAAAATCTTGAGTCTACTTGACTAGAAAACACAGAGGTCCTTCCTTTGGTGTTTCAAAGCCTCATTGTCAGAAGTAATAAATTTGAGGCTGTTTTCTTCTTATAAAATTGGACTGTCACTGTGGAATGGTATCTTAATTTTCCACTTCTCGAGTGAGATCTATCATGCCTCTCCTAGCTAGTTTAATATTCTCTTTTGCCTCTTAGTATTCTTGTACAGCTGCTTATTATTGTAAACTATTTGTTCATCTTTGAGGGTGATTATAAGAACAAATTGCCTAGTGATGTATTGACATTGTGTGTGTCTTTGACAGTGCCCCAACACCCCCTTCCCAAAGACACTGCTCTTCCAGACAAGAAAACAAGGACAGTGTGACTGAATGCCATGCATGTGCAGAACTCAAACATTTCCTTACTCACTCAACCCCAGATGTTCTTTTCCCAGGCCTCATGTTCAAGACTTCATTAGAAATTTGAGAGAAATGCTTTACTGTGGCTGCTGGCTTGGCTGCTTTTCAGGTTCAGGCAAAATTTCCTACATTCACAGTCCCTTTTTTCTTTTTTTTTTTTTAGTACTTCTCCAGAAACTTGTATTATCTTCTTCAGCAATGCAGAAAAATATTCACATGTGCGTAATATTTTAGAGCTTCTTTGTAGCATGTTAATCTCTGAGACTAACTAAAAAAATCTCTTGGTCCCAGTCTCATTTTTAATAGGATAGTAATGTAAGAGGATACATAAGGATTATTCTAATCTCACCCTGGAGCTCTCTCCAGCACTACTGCCTATCTGGGACCCATTATTGAACTGCCTTCTCCAGTGCTCTAGAAAAGAGGCACTTATCTTGATTTAATAAGTAATGATAGCAAAAGCCTGAGCTGTCATGGTTTAGAAAGAAATGGATTAGCTAATTAATTGTGAATAAAAGAAATACTAGGCTGGAGCTAATCACGCTTTGGGGTGCTGTCCTTTACTTGCTTTCTCCTTTAGTCCCTTGAGAACATGTTTCTACACTGGGGTGGTGGGGATGGGGGGGAGGGGGTGTTTGTATTCAACACAATCAGCTGCTCCTACAAAGCATGTGGAAGGGACTACTCGAGGTGAATTTCTTCCTCATTTTGCAGCTCTCCTCGAGCAGTCCATTCTGAGTGTTTTGGAAGAGCAACAGAGCTGTGGTGAAGGGGCTGGAGCACAAATCTTAAGAGGAGCATCTGAGGGAACTGGATTTGTTTAGTCTGGAGAAAAGGAGGCTCCAGGGACCCTATTGCTCTCTACAACTATCTGAAAGGACATTGCACAAGTTGGTGGTCAGTCTCTTCTCCCAGGTAACAAGTGATAGGACAAGAGGGCATAGCCTTAAGCTGAGCCAGGGGAGGGTGGGTGTTAGGAAAAAATTCCTCACTGAAAGGTTGCCAAGCGTTGGAACAGGCTGCTCAGTGAGGTGGTGGTGTCACCAATGCTGGAGGTATTTAAAACGTGTAGGTGTGGCACTTAGGGGCATGGTTTAGTGATGAGTGAATGGTTGGACTCAGTCTTAAGGTATCAAAGTTATTATCTCATTATTGTGGCAGAAGGTTAACACCCAAAGCCTTTTATGTATATGTACACTTCAAACCTTTTGAGTCTCAGGTCTTGGATAGGCACAGCACATGTCCTGGGCAGGAAAGGGACTTATTTCTGGTAATGTTCATTGTTTGCAGGTGGTGGGAGACCAGTCCACCTGGAAGTGAGAGTTTTAGCAAGCATGTGCGAAACTGGGCCATGAGACACCATACGCAGTCTCCTACCTCTATTCATGGCAATAAATGCATGTTAAGGGTATGACTTTGACCTCAAATATTGCTGTAGCCAGTACACGGTCATACTTCCCTTCCTTTGACCCTCATCCATTGGTAAGGAACAGAGAGAGGGCAGGCAGGATTCAGTTGTGTGCAGTAAGAATAAACCTGGGACCCAAGTGCAGGTTTTACCTGTCTGTATAGTTGACTGTGTGATATTTCTTTCTCCCTCTTATACTGCAAACAGCTATGTTTTGCAGTCAGACTCTAGTCTTGAATATGTCTTTAGACAGTTTCCAAAAGGCATAACAGACTCCCCCAAGCAGACGAATTACTGCTGTCAACAGCACAATATTAGTCACACACATGGTTTTTCTCCTTTCCTCTCCTCCACTCCAAATGATGAAATTTCTAAAATGTTGTACACTGCACAGAATGTGAACAGACATTGGTTTAGTTAAAAACATACTTCTCTTTATTTGGAAGTTTTCTATCCATAGACAAAAGGCAGTTGATACATTGCATAGTACACTTTTTTTTTATGCTTATTATCAATAGTATCTTAAAAAAGGGATGATTACTGGCTCTAACTTCTCACAACAAATAGTGAAGTTAATGGAATAATAAAGTAGTAGTCAACATTATGTATAAAATAAATGTTAATAGGTACAAATATAACATGAATGATGACTGATTCAGTTTCCCTTCTCAGGAGTTCAGTGTCTTAGTAGAGTGGTTGCCTAAGTCGAGTTTTTATTAAAATGCAGTGGAGCTCTGAAGCTTCAAAACACAAGCCACACAGGTTTTTTCTGATTGAATGGGAATGTCTTCAAGAAACCTTGCTAGTGAGAATGAGGGTGCTGCTTTCCTGTCCCTGTGATGGTTGGTTACTATCCCTGTTGCTGAGCCCCTGCTGCTGCAAGGAGGCAAACTTCATACTGCAGCTGTGGCTGATCCTGGCTCTAAGGCACTTCTGGAGCCTACCAACTATTTACATTGCAGGCACTAATTATTCAAAAGACAAACTCCACAAGCTCTGCAGTGTGTGAGAGAGGAGTATCATGCAGTCTTAGTGTACTGGCCATCATCTCTGGGACTGTCCTCAGTGTCCCTTATAAATGCTTATTGATGGAAACTCAGTACCTGAGCCTTCTGCAGTATTAACTCACAAGGAACTTTGCAGGTCTTAAAGAAACAGTTTCAAGAGCTCTATCTTGTCATTGCACTCTTTCCTGTTACCTGAGCTCATGTGGGTTTCCATGCATGCTTTCTGGCAGGCAGGGGTTCCCGTGGAGCTGGTCCTGTGCATGGGCTCAGTGTCAGGGTGTTGCAGGCTGCCACCCATGCTTGTTGGGCTGCCTTGAGCTGGAGACAACCACCTTGCTCAGCTCAAAGCTACTATGGGGAAGTAGTTATTGAATAGAGACTTGGAGGAAGACACTAGTCAGAGCAGCAGCAGAGCAGCAAGAGATCTCCATTTGAAACAGGATAGGAACAAAGTAGCAGAGTCCACGCAAACTCAAGAGCCATGAATGATGGCCCATATATTACAAAACGGGTAAAGTCAACCAGGTTCTGAATCACAGTGTTGTAGTTTGACCCTGAGGATCTGATGACTACAGAAACTGCCTGAGCTCTGTTGCCCTGGTTTGACAACTGTACGCTCCTGAAGGCAATTATAATCCTGTTGTATGTCTTAGCTGCCTGGCATCTTTTTCCTCCCTCCCTATGTACTTAACATTGAGGTAGAAGTTTCAACTAGTATTTAAACACACAAGGAAATGAATGCAATCTTAGTGGGCAAGTTGTCCAATGACCTTCAAAATTTACTAAAACCTTCACAAGGTGGTTATAAAAGAAGTAACTGAAGTAGCAGAGAAAAGTAATTCTAAACACGGCAGAAAAACAGTATCAAAAAAGTACAGCACTGAGTTGCAAGACATTTTCTTCATCTATTGGATTTAAAACAATTCACTGGTGCTTTTTAAAAAAAATTCTCTGTCTGAAACAAATAAGAAAACCAGAATATTTTTATGACATCACAGATATACTGCTGTCAAAGTAAGAGTAGACAATGAATATTTGAAGGCATTAACTCTTTTTTATCTAAATAGAGGTAATTTATAATGGTTGGCTTCAGCTGAGCATTGCTTTCATTTCCTATAAAAATACATGTTTAAGTATGTGTGTATATATAGGCGTATGTGTGTATATATAGGCATATGTGTCTTGCAAAAAAAAAATCTGCATTCCATCTTAAGTTTATAATTAAGAACAAAGTAATAGGAATAGTCTTTACATGGAAACTTAAATGCCTTATTTTCATACAAAATGTAAATGTAAGGAACACATATTAACATAAAATTTTTTTTTTTTGCTTTACAATCTTTGTTAATACTAAAGCAAGTTTATATTAATACCTAAATAAAGCTAGTTAAACTACTGCTATAGGGGCTGCTATTAGTTACCTCAACAATATGCAATACCACAGAGTAAACGAGGTCCAAATTTCAGTTGAAAGAACTTGGTTAGCTTGAATTTCATCCTATTGATTTAATTATTGGCAGGAATGTGGAAAATACATTCAGTGTAAGAAAGCTGTTAAAACCAAAGGGAAAAAAAAAAAGTCTTATTCTTAACAGCTATTTTCCAAGAAATATTAGATGTTCCAGCTTTAATGCTGCTTTTTAAATCAGGGGAAAAAATAAATCCATGAGTAAAGGAAGAGAGATACTGTTTACGAGTCTTCAAGGAGTGCATTTCACTGACATTAAAGGCAACTTTGCAGACTCACTTGAAGTGTATCAATTTGTAATCTACACATTTACAGGAGCTGCTCTGCTCTAAAAGCTGTTTCCCAATCTGTGCCAAAACATGTGAGGCTGCGTAGCATACTTCTGATGATAGACCTTCAGGCTCTGTTTCTCCATAATTGATTTAGTTATTAGTTATGCAGGGGAGAGAAGAGATCCCTGAGGCTTCGTAAAACAGTATTCAGTTACTAAAAGCAGCCCTTTGTGAATTAATGTCATCCTACCGGTTCTTTCTGCTCATTATTCCTTCAAGTCTTGTTTTCCTGGACACCAGCTGTCACAGAGGAAGTCTCCAGCCTTTTCTTCTCCTGCCTCCTTGGCTGACTGAAGTTGCACCAGCACGGTCTGGAGTGTCTCCTTCACCACCTGGATCTCCCTCTGCAGAGACTGTGCAAGCTTTATTAAGGAATAATCTATAGGTGATTGGCAGTCCCTTTTCTCTTTCCAAGTTATTAAGTAAATTCTTGTTCTGCTGCTCATGACAGATGGCCACAGCTATCTAATTGTAGCTTCAACTTCTTCCAAATTGTTTGGATTAAATATTAATAAATTTCTCACACTTGCTTTCAAAAGAAAAATCCAGGCAAACTCAAGTTTCTCAAGTAGCATTATTTAGCACTTTTAAAAAGGGAGGGGATAGAGCATACTGTTCTCATGGGAAGGAAGGAGATAAAGAAATTGTACCATGGAGGCAGCAGCACTAGCTGTGAGTTTCCTGCTGGATGAAGGGTGGATTCTTAAGATAGAGAAACAGACCTGGGTGCATCAGACCACAGGGGAAGGCAAAAGGGCAGTGAGGACAGTCTGAGACATAAGCCAAGTGATTGCAGCTTGTGTGGCATTAGTGAGCTCAGCAGCATGTGCTGTGCAAGGCAGGGTGGTAATCTAGGTAAGCTGCAAAATGAGCTTATAGCAGAGAAAGTGTTTCTGCTCCACTTACCTCCAAAAAACCTTAATGTTATCTGAATTATCAGTATAATTGTAGTGTGGAACATAAAAATATAAAGCTATACAAGACTCCACGGGGAATGCTTTGAACAAGTTGAAAAGCATAAGAGGGCAGTAGCAAGGTTGTAATGTTGTGCACCAAAAGGAAGAGGACCACCTGAAAAGTATTAAATAATTCAGTATAAAATGCTTCCTTTGGTTAAGAAAGAGTTTGCCACATTTTATTTGCCTCTGTCTAGTTCAGGTTTCCTGCAATGCGCTCAGGAAGAATGCACTGATGGCTAACGGCTCAGCTTCTGAAATAGACCCTCCACTTCCTTCTCTCCCCAGCTCCACAGTGACAGTGGGAAGGTGTCAGGTGCTGGCAACTAGAACACAAGGGGTGCAGCAGTGACTGGCAGAAGAAAGTGGGACAAGAATGGAGAGAGTGGCAACTGCTGATGTGCACACTCTTTAAGTGGCTGGGCTTCCTATGCAGCACAGCTTTTTGTTCTATGACTAGTCTGTCCTGGGAATAAGCACTGTTTGTCCTATCAATATATTGGCCTTTCTCCTAATATTCGTACATCAGCAAGACTATTAATTGTTGAAAGAAGTGGAAGGACTGGGTGTAGCTCAACAAGACAACCAGCCTTATCTTCTCTTTCATAGCTTACACTATGTGGAGAGGAAAGCAAGCAGAGACAAGTCAGAGCTTGCTGAAATGCTAAACCAATGACCAAGTCTACATGAACAAGCCCTAGAACCCATCCCAACCACACTGAGGCCTCCTGTACAGGTATGGCTGAAGGGCAAGGACCCCAAAAGACAGAAATAGGTTCCTCTCTAGCAGTATGTCATGAAATTATCTCAGAACTTCACTTCAAGGGAAGTGAAACAGGATGACACTGAAACAACTCAGTTTCAAAAATACAATGCACTGAAAGGATAGTGCACAAGGACAGGCTTCATCCTTTACAGAGCTCATACGTTATGAAATGTTGTTTTACTTGACCCCAAAGTCAATGCAATGTCAAGAAAAAAAGACAGCCTCAGGTTATGTGAGTGTAAAAAGTGAGCACCTGCTTTTGAAACATTGCAACTAGAGTGGACTGTGGTAAAATTATACAAATCACAGCTATTTCCAGAAGTCATTATTATGCCTTTGAGAAGTCTTTTGGCTGCTTTTGATTCTGTTATCAGTTCCTCAGAATTTCATTTTTGTGCATTTACAAGCATTTACTAGGATGCTTTGCTCTTAATGCTCATGGCACGCTTCTAATTTCTGGACAGCTCTGTTAATCTAAAGGTTTTCTGTCTCTGATTACAAATAATAGCAGTACATGCAAAGCTTCTCCTATCCAAGGATCTCAAAGCAGTGAACAAGGACAAATTAATTATGCTTTGCATCTTGTCTGAAGTAAGAAGCATTATTATCCTCTTATAAGTGGTCCCAGACTCTCCACCTCTCTGCAACTTAATCATGAGTCTCTGCTGAAAATCTAACTGGTAAAACAGAAATTCTTCAGCTTATGAACACCATGAAGCCTCTGAAATTTAATTACTTTTGATGTGTAGTCTCTGACTACATCCTGTTACTTGTAATATCCCAAGCAATTAAAAAATTCTTTTCAGGTAGAGAGAAAAAGCAAAATTGAAATGCTTCATTGTCAGTGGATGAAAAATCTTGAAGGATGGAAGAAAATGAGGAAGACAAGGAAAGAAACCCCTAACCAACAGAAAGATGGAGCAATGAGAAAGATGACTGGATAGTCTAACTGAAGCAAGTTTCAATAACCTCATAAATACTACCACAGTCATCTGTAGACACGTAACTGTCAAACAAGTCTTTATGACTAAGTAAAATATATGCTATATGGCTGAGCATGGAATCTCTATCCATATACAGAGGTTCTAACTGGATAAACAGCTTCACCTATTTTAAAATTTCAAATAACAGTTTTGCATGGGTCCACATGCAAATGTGATCTTCATGCTTAAATTCTCAAGCCAGTGCTGCAAAGAGTGAGCCAGTATCCAAGGCAGAAGCAAAACCTAGTTTCAACTGTCTTCCTATGAAAAACTGACAAAATTTCCCCAAAAGATTATAAACAGTAAATGAAAGTACTTGGGAACAGCATCACAAGAACACAACCCAAATTCAACAATGCTGCAGCTCTAACATGTATTCCATGAAGCTTTACTGACTTCCTCTCTTTGAAAAACTTAAGCATCATCACAGAGTTCAGGATTTACAAGGAGATAAAAAGCAGATCTAATTACTGTAGATAGTTACTTAATTTTTGGAAAAAAAATGAGTCTATCAGTGCAGCTTCTGTTCTTTCAGCCCAGATGTTTAGGGGAAAGAGACAAAAGGTATTTATTATTAATCAGTTGCCTTCCTATAGGAAATATTAGAAACTAAGAGTATATACAGTAAGACAAAAGATGTTAGAAGGACAATCAAAAACTACCACTGAGTTGAGGTAAGGGCCTATGGGATTTTGGAGAACAGCACTTTTTGAACCTCTGAAGAAGCAATTAATTATTGGAGAAATAATAAAAGAAATTGTTTTGGTTTTGTTTTGGTATTGTGGGGATTTTGGGGGGGTTTTGGTGTTTTGGGTTTTCTTTTTTGGTTTGTTTTGTTTGGTTTGTTTTTTTTTTTAATTGATTAACTATTCCAACAGCTAAAAGTTACAGTTTCTGGAGATAGAAACTCTACTAAATGCACCACCACCTACCTGCACTTGTCAGGCACCAGTGTATGTGGAGGGGCCAGCCAGTTGGAAAGTGCAGAAAAGTCCTTGAGGCCATGGGAAAGAGAGCTGAACATGTGCCAGCAATGCTTCTTGAGGCAAAGGTGGCCAACATCCTCCCAGGCAGCATTAAGAAAACACTGCCAGCAGGTGGAGGGAGCTGATAGTTTCACTATACTCAGCACCGGTGAGGTCCCATCTGGCTGCTGCTGTGGGCTCCACAGTGAAAGAAAGAGACAGACTCTCAATGTGACTTGCAGTGGGAAGGGCTCACACTCCTGTCATCTAAAATAAAGTCAAAGAGGGTACCATTCCCACCTCACTCTTGTGGGATCCCAAAATTTCTTACAGGTTCACCCAGGGTGAGATTCCTCAGTGAAGTACAGGTAACTCTAAATTATACACTCCCAATTCTGTTGAAAACCTACTCTGGTGTAAAGCAAGACTTGTATTAGAGCCTGCCATATGATAAAGGTCAAAGGTTAGCAAAGTGACCTGCAATGCTTAACAAGCATTTAGGCAGAAAGTTCTATTTTCAAAATAACTGATTAAAAATGTCCATTTTGAGGCAAGGGATGAAGATTGCTTTTATAATAATACTCCAGCCAGGTTTTCTTCCAACAAAGCATTTTCATAAGGAAGAACTATTACATGCATTCAAATTGTCTATCAAAATGTAACTGCTAATTAAGAACAAAAATGACTGTGAAATTGCTATATAGGCTCCATTTAATTTTAGTGGGAATTCCAGGCCTTTACTGTTAGCAAAGTAACACCTTTCATCAGCTCTGCAGACACCAGAATGAGTCACCTCTTATCCTTTGGTTTTTTCCAATTAATGATGTGGACTGTTTTCATACACTTGCTAATGATTAACCATAATTGAATGTTTTGTGGGTTTATTTGGCTGTACTGTGTAGAATTTAGCAGATATGTCATAGTGCTACAGAGAGCTCTAACACACCCCCCCATTGTTTGATGCTTTTTGTACAAAAGTACAGTCTAATGTTTGCTATGAAAGATTTCAATAATAAATTAGAATTGCATGTGGGTCTGTGCCTATACTCAGGACCAAGAAATATCACTGAATTTCTCCTTTGTTCAGGTCATGCTGGCAGTTACGATGAGCAGCATGGTTGATTTAAGTATGCTATCCCATCAAAACAGAGAATGAAAAACAATGACATCTGGGTTTTTCCTTCTAATTAAAACTTAATTATTAATCAAAGCTATGACACACACTAAACACTGGCAAATGGCTCGAGAGCATCAGGAATTCATTTTTCTCAGTGGAGTCTTTAAAAGTCTTTTAATAATCACACAACAGGACTAATTTATATCTGCACAGCCCCCACTTAGATTTTTGACCTAATACAGTTTGTAACATCCACGTGCAAGGCTGTTTTTTTGGGGGCATGATGGGAAGGGTGAAAATAACCAGTGAACAAGAGTTTGAAGACCTTATCCTTCTTTCAACACAATTTCAGATCTGTAAAGCTCCTGCTCTCAGATTTCAACTGATTTTTAATGAAGATTGCATAATTGTCCAATATTTGCAATAAGAAACTGTTTTATTTAAAACCAAATAAACTACCATGCAAACAACATATACATCTATTAACCATAAATTCTTCTACTGAGGCTAATTCTTGTCTCCTATCTCAGTGCTAGTTCCTGCAATATATTGAAGTTACCAAAGAGTGAAAGTTTATTTTATAGGCACTGAGCAGTTTTTACTTAAAAAAACCCCACAACAATCTACAGGTCTGTAGCACTGTGGTAGCTATTTTTCTCACTCCTTTTTGAAGTATAGCACAGTGATTACATGTACCAGATGGTAACATTTTATGCACATTGATCTGGACTACTTCTGAAATAGCAACTGAATGTTAATGAGGGGTAGCTGAATTGCTGAACTGCTTCTTTGTATGTCCCTACGTTTTAAACACGGTTTCTTATTTTGTGACCGATGGTCTTGCTGGGACCAGGATATCACACAGTGTGCATAACACGAGCTGAATTTCACTGATAGAGGAAATCAGATCTCTATCAGACAACTGTGGCTTAAAACAAGGCTAATCTAAAACACTTCTGAAGCTTCCTATGATTGATTTCATTTTTTCAACTAACTCTTGCAGTTTGAACAGCTATGAAGAAATATGCATGTCCACAGAAAGTACAAATACTACTATTTGACATACTTGTAGTGTGTGATCTTCTGGAACTGAAAATGCAGTTTTCCAGATTATTTCACCTTACCTAGTAAATTATAATTGTGACCAGACCTCACTGTTCAGAAGGTCATTAATTTAAGTCCCCTGCAAAGAGCCCGTAACTCCAACCCTCAGTGTTCTTTTGTTAGGGCCAATAAGAAAAGCTCATTAAGAGTAAATATACATAAGGGAGAAAGGAATTAGCCACTGCACACACAACCAAGAATGCCCACTGTCAATATAATTGAAAGAATGTAAAATCTTTCTGTATATTGTCTGTGTATTGAAATGCTTAGAAAAGATTTGAAGTAGTAACAAATTGCTCACTGGATTTCTCCCCTCTGATGCAACCTTCCCCCACCCAGCACCATTCTCCCCTCCCTCCACCCCTGAAAGTTTATCCTTCTGATACCTTTAAATTGATCAAGTTCTTAGAATAGGAATTTTGCAATGATTTGGCAACTGATGCCAAATTACTTAAAACACAGTGGTATCTTCACACACTATTTTTCCTCCTTTCTCTAAACTATCCCCACCTCAGCTTAGCAGGAACTGAATCCTTTCTAGCTCCACCATCACCTCAGCTCACCTTCAGGTGCCTTCAGGGGTTCCTCTGCTAATCTCTCCAACCTGAACTTATTATCTTTCTTCATTATCCCCTTGACTGACACGTCTTCTTCACAAAAAACATAATCAGGTAAGTGCTCTCATCTTCCTTAGCCTCACTGGTTCTTATTCTCTTTACCCTTTCTGAGAAGAACAAAATCTCTTTTATGATGTTTTTCTTATGGAAGTTAAAAATGAAACAAAACTCTGTGCTCTTAAATTTTGAAATTTTGAAAAATGCCCAGTGAATGCCTCAGAAAGATTTCACAATCTTAAAAAAAAATACTGACAGATGAAGCACAGAAAGAGATAAGGTTGCATAAGACAACATCTCACCTGGTTACTTGCACTGGAGTATTAGAGGCCGATTAAATTGTGTAAAATGCCACATGATACATCTGTTTTTTTAAAATGAAAAGACTCCAAACTATATGTGACAATATACAGAGTCTGAGTCAATAATGTAGCATTTAATTTAGCTAAATCATGTTAGGAAATGCAGGTGCATAAACACTTGTATCCATGCAGCTTTTGGTGCACTGTGTATTTACTTAAACAAGCATTTCAAACAAAAGAATTGTAACAGTAAAATAAAGGTTTTTCAGTGCCTAATCTCAATTTACAAAGAACTAAATTCTATTTAAATCAATTAAAGTTGGACTACAGAGAAGATGCACTGCAGGAAAATTTACTACACAAAAATGCCAATTTCAGCAAAACAACCAACTCTCCCATTCTTAATGTATCAAATCTACAACAAGAACTAGGATTCCACGTGAATCTGAAAGGAAAATATTTCACATACATACTTACATAGATTGATACATATCTATAACAAAAAGGATATGAATAACTCCTTCATCAACTCTGCAGGTGGAACTTTGCAATTGATCTTCCAGATGTGCCAATTTCTCACTTATTGCTTCACATTTTTCTCCCAACTCTGCAGAAAATATGAAGAACTCCTACAGAAAGTTGAAAAAGAAAAAAAAAACAAAAACAAAACCATGTTTGCTGCTGGCTGCACTTTTCTACATCAAATTTGCATCAAACTAAAGGGAAAATATTAGTAAGGCAACATGATGCTTTGCAAAAGACATTGCCTAGAAGCAAATTCCCACTAAACAGAAAAAAAGCTGTATAAAAAATTGGTGATTTATATGAAATAGAAAAGGGGTGTGAAGACCAAACTGCTCTCCCTCTTCCCTGTTGTCTCACCACAGCGAGGGGGGGAAATCTCATGCCGACCACACCATTTAGGTTCCAAATTTCAAGCTGTTTATGTAAATATGATTTACGCTTTTAGGTAATTTAAATATTTCAAGCAGCATCACTTTTTGTATCTCTTATACACACAAAATGTACTTACATTTTTGAGGAAAAATCTGGCTGGAATACTTGGGGACTTTGTTCAACTGATCAGAGAAAATGTACCAAAGTCTTGGAGATTACAAGATGAAACCATATGTTTTTACTGAGTTATCATTAAACAAACGAAATTTTCAACAATAATCCTTCTCTGCTTACAGTTTATACAAATACTTCTTTTATTTTATACCAGTTTCAAAGTCCTTCACATAACTTTCCTTTCAGATACACTGCACAAGAATAATTTCTATCTTTTACATTTTTCAGTGAGTAGTGCTTTGAGAAATGATCCAAGTAAGCAGCAAATCTGAAGGGGGAAAAAATATTCAGTTCATTTGTGCAGCTCTGTGACAAACCTTTCCTCTCCATCCCATGGCACCATAGTGCTGCCTACAGTGAATGACAGGGGTTATTCGTAAGAAAAAATTATGGTGTCAAGACGAAGCTCTGCTGGAGCTATGTTTTTTAAAAAAATGGAGTAATTTATCAGCTGGAATCCAGAAAACTAGATTTTTTCTAGACCTAGTCTATGCACTCATTGATAAAGCCAGCATGTGGCCACATACAATTTACAGAAAGTTTTTCTCTGCTAAAAGATAGTACTTGCAGTCCTTTGCACTGATCTGTTGCTATAAGAACAACCATCAATGGTTGCTTAAGAAAAATCAAGCCTTCTATCAAAGGCCTTCCAAATAAATTGTCCTAATATTTGTTGGAATGCTGTCTATTGTGAAACAATCTGAGCTATGTTAAACACACTTACGAAGCCACAGTTCTGTGCTATCCTTTCACTTTGCATCGCATAGGCGGAGTCAAATGCAAGAAGAGCTTTGCTTGCTGGCATGCCCTCTATTATGGCACAGAGCCTTGGCCCTTCTGCTTTCCTAGGGCCTCTGCCAGACATGGCTATCCAGCAGACTGCACAGATACACAACCAGCTGCAGCCCAAACCCTGGACAGGTGGGCTGGTTAAGAGAGGTTATGTTGCAACACCCAAAGCTTAGACCCAGTGGAGCACAAGGGCTGAGTCCTTGGCTCTGCGCACAAGACCTGACATCTCCAGAGAGACATTACCAAACATGAGAATCTACAGCAGTACTCCACAGAACTTAGAGATGTGAAAACAACCCATTGTTTTTAAAATGAGAACAAGGGAGGAGAAAGAAAACACCCTCCTTGCAGCAACTAGGAATGTCCTTTTCTCAAGATGAGGAACAGAAGAGGAGGAAAAAGTCTTCCATCCAGCAGCTAAATTATTATTCAGTATACCAGCAGGACTCCATATGCTGTTATGGAGTGGGATAACACAGGCAATTTCTATCAACAGAAAGCTCTTAGGGAATCATTCTGTGACCTGCATGCAAGAACAGATGACAGTTGTCTACAAGACCTTAGGTCTCTGGCTAAAAGAGTCAGTAAATTGCAAAAAGCATGAGTACTCTGAAAGCACATCTAAAACTATGACCACACAGAGAAAGCTCTACCTTTGAACAGTGATTTTTCTCTAACAGTTAATTACATGTAAGAACATCAGGTCTTCACATAACCGTCATTTCAAACAGCAGCTTAATTCCTCTTTAATACAGCCATAATAGCATAGGGATAAACTATTTCTGCATCTACATCTTCTTAATTGAAATGAGAAGTTCCTCCAATACTTTAGACAAGCATTATCTTACAGGAACTTAGTTATAGGTGTCATGAAAAATGCAGGGGAATCATCACATAAATTATGATTTTCCAGAACACATATATATGAAAATGGAAAAAAAGCACACTGCTCTCAAAAATACACAAAAATAATTCTAAATATTCAACCAGTTTCACAGTTTCTGCCCTCAAGGCCTCATTTGAAAAAAGTTTGATAACCCAGAGAAGTAGATAGAAAAGCTTTCTCTTAGTGCCTTTCATGCCTGGTAACATCATTGGTAACATTTTAATTTGACATTTGTTAATGCAGGCAGGGAAACCACTGTCAGTGACACACAACTATTCAGAATAGCTCCTGGTTGGAAAGTGGCACTTTACACTGATCAACAGTATCTCTGAGAGGAGAGTGGACTCTGCCTCAAGCTCAACGTATTAATAAAATACAGCTCGTCCAGGATTGTAGGTTATGTCACTGCTACAAGCTGCTGCAGGTTTTAAGACATCTTTGGTTATTTTTGCTCTAACAGCACTTTCAGGAAGCAGCTGGGAGAGATTGCAGGAGTCAGAGAAGAGCTGAGATGCAATATTGCTTTATAGATTTTTTTGTGAACAGGGAATGTAGCTGGTTATGATTTTTTTTCCCTCTAAATCCTTAAGCAGGTGAAAACAGCACAAATATGGATGTGAATTATTTTTAAGGTGAAATTCTTCTGCCTCCTCACACAAAGTAGAAATTCTCATTCTTTCCCAGAGACGTGAGTCTGACACCAGAAACAGTAAGAACAGTGTTCCAGCTGATGCACTGCCGGAACATCAGCATACTGCATCAAGAGCAGAGGGAATGGCTTCTGGTTTATTCTTCTGCATTTCATTTTGCTCTTTTACAAATCGTTTTAGTCACCTATGAGCAACAGCTCCTCGACAGCATTACTCAAGGAAAATGTTTGATCAGCTTTTGCAGAGCACACCTTCTGGGCTCTTTAATCTAGTTCAGCAATTTTATATAGAAGAATCAGTATTGTAGTAGCTAGATTAATCTAATTCTATTAGGGATTAGAGTCTATATTAGAGTCTTTTGTCATTGGGCTGAAAAGTATGATTCCCAAATATATCCTCAAAATTCATTCTTCTTATAGAGGAACTTAAGTAAAAAGGCATGGCCTTACTTCCAAATAGCGATATTGTAATCCCAGTGAGATACAAGCCTTAGAAGACCTTCAGCAGAGTCAAAACCATATTTCTTTCACCTTCATTAAACTTTCTCTCTCCTATAACAGTTAAAATAATTCAAAACAACATGAATAACAACTACAAAAAGTTGCCCTTGTAGACAGATACTTTACATTATGGCACAAGGTTTAGAACAGTGACCTACTGTTGGCAGAAGTGCTGCATGTTTACCCTTGACCTTTGCAGAAGTTAATGGTAACTGTCAGCTCTTGAAACTCCAGAACATCAGGCCAGGGCATTTCTTAAATAATTTCTAGAAACAAAATACAACCATCCATATGTTTGTCCTGATTGAGCAGATGCTTCAGTCACATGCAGGCTATGTACCCATGCCCCCAGAAAATGAGCTACACAGCCATGAAATGTCCAAAGCGCAGGTGGAGGAAGCATTGATTCCTGCTCCGCATCCCAGATTTACTGCCCCATGTGGATTGTCCTGGGCAGCTGTTGTAGATGTGGAAGTCAACACAGCCACTGAGAACAGGTCTAATCTCTGAATCTGAAAATAATGCATGTTACTTGTGACCAACACCATCATGGCAAGGTTGACCAGAAAGCAACCAAGGGCCACCAAAGCCCTCTCTGTGACTTGTAGTGTGACCAAGCCTACTGCAAACTGTCCTTGGCTGGTGTCTCTATACCTGGCTCTTAGAAGCTGACAAGGGACTTGGCAGTTCTGGTTGCATGGTACTGCTCCAGGGCTAAACTGCCTTTGCCATGAACAAATCAACATGGTTACATTTGATTTTGCCCTTAAATAGCACACAACGATAACTACTAGTTGTCCTGTTTATCATTATCTTTATGTGATTGAAGATTTTGACTTTCAACCAGACCAGGATTTCTAAACCTTTTATTTCTATTCCTTTCCTTCATTTCTTCACTGTCTTCCTGTCTTCGACAGATTGAGGTGTCCAATCTAGTGCCATAGTCCTCTGGAGGCTTTGGCATTCTCAGCTAAGCACAGTAATTATTTCTGTCTTAAAACTGACATTCCCATTAATGAGGCCACAAGTGACATTTGCCCTTTCTTAAACACGATGAAGGTAATGAGTCCCACTACATTTGTAGTCCACTATAACCCTAGATTCTTCTTCTGCAGTATTGTCATCTTAGCAGCTATTTACCATCTGTATACATAAATTGGACTTTTTCTCCCTCAAATGTAATTTGCACCTGTCTTTTAACATATCCCTTTTTATTGATTTCAGGCCATTCTTTCAATCTACCAAGAGCATTTGGAATTCTAATCCTAATTGAAATTATGTTGACTGGCACATAAAACTCCTGGTCTACCTCCTTTTTAAAGGCAAATACCAAGTCTGCCTTTTAGTGATCCCTTGGGACTTCAGGCTTCCTCTAGTAGTTTTCAAAGAAGCTTGTTAATGGTTTGAGATTGTTTTTCTTGGCTCCTACGCATTCAGAAAAAAATTCACTAGTCTAGCCTGACTTGAGCACATCTCATTTGCCTTAGGATCCTTTACTGTGTTTGCCTCTTGCTACCTTGTAGCAAATACAAAGACCACTATATATTCGCACATAGCGTATCATTTTTAGAAAGACCAAAAGCAAAGAAGGAAGTAAAAAAAATAATTCTGATCTCATTTCTTTTCTCATTCACCTTCGTTATTAGAAGACATACATGCTTTCTTTCACCTATCCCTTACATTTAACTTGTCCCTCAACTCCCTTGTCATTTCACATCCTCTGTTTACAGTAACTTAGTGTGCTCAGTGGTCTTGCTGCTTCACTCTTACACTGTACAGTACCCTTTTAGAATCATTCTTAGGAACATTTTTGTCCTTTCCTTTTCAACACTCCTTTGAGCCACTGAAAAGCTGCTGAATAAATATGTGTTCTGTGACTCTGCTTGTTCTTTTCTACACCAAAAGAAGAAAAGTGTTGCACTATAAACCTGATGTCTTCTGGAGAATACCAAAGAACATCTGCTGATCCCTCCCCGTACAGAGCTTGTCCCATGTAAACTCACTTGTTGCTTCTTTCCGGCATTTGTTTAGGTGAGTTTTTCATGGAGGTAGTTATTCACCTTTTCTCAGAAAATGGATCAAGGTTGTTTCCCAATTACTCTTGCTCTTGTCACTTATAGACTGCAAGTTTGTTCCAACAACTTCTTCATGTATATTTAGGAGACTTCAGCACTACAACACACTCCCCACTTTCTCATATACAACAATTTAGGCACAAAGCTTTCCAGACAGATGTTTTGCAACTGTGACCTACCTTCTTCCCAACATCACACACTTCCCCCACTCTCCCTTTGCTTGCACTAATCCCCTTCCCTCCTCCACAGGGATACAACACCACATGGGAGTGTTAAATGACTCATCAGAACTACACTCCGATGTTGGCAATTCTTCCCTTCATTTATCTTCCATTACAGCTATGGAGAAGTGTCCTTGGAAAAGCATTTATGCAGGAATAGAGCTTTTCACTGCCTTCCAGCACCCTGCTGTAGGTTGACAGCAGTCTTCCCATTCTCATTCCTAGTAGACTGAAGATCTTCCCCAATTGCAGATTTCCTAAAATGAGAGCACACTACTGTACTGGCGCATTTAATTAAACTGGGACAATTCCAGTTCCTTCTGCAAGAGGATAAGGCTATTTACTGACTTACCAGTAAAAATTCACAGTGGGTCAGGACTTGGAAGAAGAAAGAAATGCACCAAACTGTTTTCCAGTGTCAATACCCCACTGTGCAAGGAGTCAGCATAGCTGGATATCATTTATAGGTGGTTCCTAGTATGGTTCACTCCCATCTCTGCTCCTGAGTCACTAAGGTGCAACAATCTGGACTGACTAACTGGCTGCTGTCCTGTAGACAGTGGGGAGACTGACAAGATGGATTCAGGGACCAGAGCTCAAAGGAACGTTGTGGCAAAGGTTTAGCATGGTACAGGGTGCTGACAGTTTCACAAAGCTTTCATAGAGCTGTCTGAAAGTCAACATCGATCCAGCTGTGGCAGTGTGGTAGAGCCTGGCTGTCTAGTGTATTTCCAGTGCTTGGTATCATTGCTTTCTATTACCTTTATGCACTCCCTCCCACTCCTCCAAAACATCAAAAGGGAAGTTTCTCCCTCTTCTGAGGACTGTAAGATATTAAGCTCTTGTTGAATACTTTTGCAGTGGCAGCCCTGTATACCTGTGAGCTCTGGTTCCCTCAGTATTTTGTCTTGATGACAGTAGAGCTGTTTGCTACTCTTATCCCACAGGACTACCTGCCTCTATTTCATGTCATCTGTGGACACAAGCACCTGCACAGTTTTGCTTTAATTCATAGCAAAGTTCACTGATCAGAAAGGACATTTGCATTTTCTGCAAAGTCCACCTCCATTCTCAAGGCTCCCTGTTTTTATTTATGGTGAATTCTCACACAGCCAAGCAGTCTGTCCTAGGCGTGCTCTCATGTCACATTCTCTTTGAACATAAGGTCAACAATCTGAATTTGGTCTCACAGATTATCTACCCTAGAGCATTCCAGCTGACCCAGTCTTTGGATTCACTGGTGGGAATCTAAAGAAATGCCTCATCCGAATAGCTATCCTAAACTGCAGTATTTATTTATTTAATATTTGCTTGGCTGAGGTCTTGTACTTGACAGGTGGCATGTATGTTATTATAGAAGATGAACTGGGGGTTACTTGTTCATGTAATTTATTTGTTGACTGGATACAATGCTCAGATACTAAATTTCCCTTAGAAGTAAGTTGCAACCCAAGGCATGCTGGTGTAAAAATGGACCAGACTGAAACAGTACAGCTCTTCAAAGCAGTATAACCCTCCTTACACATGTATTACCTAAACTCTTAGTTTGTAGGTAAACAGATTTTTGTATGTAAGCAGATTTTTCTCACAGCAAATGCATCGCATGTTACGTAATTATCCTAGCCTTCTTAAATACATGGACTAGGATCTGATATATTTTTGTTTATGAAAATAGTGTAAAATTACAAACATCCAGTATTTTTATTCAGATGAAATTACTATTACCCTTTATTCTGCCACAGCCTGTTTGTATGCTTTTATACTTCAAAAGTAAATTGAAAAGTATTTTTAGTGGTACACAAGAAAACAGGTTAAGCATCATGATTTTGTTCCATTCTTAAGCATCAAGACAGTGCTACTGTGGGGCTGGACATTATTGGTCTTACTTTTCCAAACATATTCATCCTGTTGGTGATATGTGTTAAAAATATTAGCACAGGAATTAACTATAAACGCCATGAAATACTCAGCAACTTTGCTGCTATTTTCAGTGGGGGGGGGGAGGGAAGGAATGGGCCCACTCTTATTCTGAATGCGTTGCTTTGCTAAGTGCTCACACACTCTCTAGCAATTTTTACCCCAAGGTAACACTATAAAAACAAGCGTCATTAGTTCCAATTGAGACAAAGAAAAGTCTGTACAATATCACCACTTTATACTGCCTAAGAAACACTTACCTCAGACAAATGACCCTCTGCTCCAAATGAAATGTCTTCCATAACCTGTTAGAGATAACTTATTAGGTATACAGTAGATACATGCTACATAAACAGTACAATTTCAGTGGAACTCATAAAAACTATATAACACAATAAAAATTTATATAAGCTGAACAACTGCTTCAATTTGCTTCATATGCATGAAAGATTTAAATTGCATTTGTAATGGAGCAGTGGCAGCCACCCAATATTTAAAAGGATATTTTATTAGAGCCTGTCTTTGGATTCCCAGTTAAAACCCACAAGGAATACTGCCTCTAAAACTGAAGGACTAAATACAGATTGAAACAAAGCTTTCTATCAAGTTCTTGCAGATCTGCATTCAAGACCCTACAGAAGTTTTTCTGGCACAAAACCTGTAAATGATTTTGGGCAGGAGAAATGAGTGACTGTACTGATGTTTTCTGTTGGCAACACATGCTAACCATAGTCAGTTCCTCTTTCAAAACTTGCTACAAGGAATTAGCGAACATTTCATTGATTGGAGTAGGAGCAAAGAAATCTGATGTTAACATTATTAGAAAATCACTAATACTTATCACACATTACAGTATAGATAATCTTTAAATAAACTGAGATAGGCATATTGCTTTGGTAGGGCAATACTTAGTATCACAGGTATGTACATATACATATAACAATGTGCAAAATCATTAATCTGCCATAAAATCATCATTGTTACTGAATACTATTTTCAGTAATCGATCTGAAAAAGGTTGCTTAGATTTGTTTTGCCTGTAATATTAATTTTCTGATGGTATTTTTACTGCAAAATGGATGTAAGCCTTAATCTTACTGAGCTGCTACAACACCCAGCTAAAGAGTTACTATTTTTACTACTCCACAACATCAGATGCAGCTGAGGGGCATCACGCTGCACTACTATATATGTGAGCGTACAGTGATGATCTGGCTATTGTGTACAAGCCAGCTGCCTGTTGCTACTGAAATCCTTTCCAGCTTGGATCATGACAAAAACCACAGAAACACTGACTTTCAGTAATGCTTAATGCTGACATTTAAAGCTAAGATTAAATTTAAAGTTTCCAAATTATTTCAAAGCTCCACAAATACAACAGTTAATTAAAACTCAAACGAATGCACAGTTTATTTACCTTTAGAAAGGCTTTGCCCTTTTCACATTGCACATTTGCCTCCTGAACCACAGGCTATCTCAAGGCAGAGTAATGAGTTACAGCCTACTCATAAGGGTTTTCTTGGTGCTTGCTATCACTAAATTCTGAAAAAATGTTGTATTATGTCCTGTGATAACTTCTTTTTAATAAGAGACACCACACTAAATATTATTTTTTCGCTATTGCCCATTTGATATCAATTAGGACACTCAGTACCTTTTTTTAAAAAAAAAAAAAAGTTAATCACATGAAGGCTTTACAATTATAGAACATCTTCCCAACATCTTGATCTTCAAAAGAACCCATAACATCATCCCAGATGGCAAAACTGATGTATGCAGAGGTGAAGAAAAGATACCACCCTTTACCCTTATCCTTGTTCTCTACACTTTTATGATGAAAAAGAGAGACGTGAACTACAAAGAATTCTCAGGAGAAACTATTAAAAATGCTGACTTACAAAAGGTAAAACTACTGAATTTTGGATTTTACCTTGTAACTTTAATCACCTCAATTTTCTTGAAATCTAGTAGGTGTTTCTTTCCTTCATAGTGATTAAGAGGGAGCACTGCACAGCATGCCAGAGAGCAGAAGAAGAAGAAAAAAGGATAGGTCAGGAACTCAAGCCTGCAGGTGCACACATATCCATGTTCATCAAGTTACTTGGTGTTAGGGAGGTCCGAGCACACACACATCTCTCAGTTTATTAGTTTTCATTGGTGTTTCTGCTGTTATAAAAAGCTTTTGCTTACACATATGTTATCAACAAGCAAAAAATAAAGCAGGTTATCGCAAGGAGTGGAACAAGCAGGCATTGTCTGAAAAAAAATGAAATGCTACTGTGTATTTTAGAAATCACCCAGATATGTATCTACCCATGCAGTAATGATCATAGCAATATCCACCTCACTCACATGTCACCCAGGGAAAATAATTTGCAGTCAATTTATAAGTATGGAACATTTCTGGGCTGAAAACTGGAACCCATCTTTAATTCCTCAGAAACTTGAGAGAAAATCAAGCCTTAATAGTCATAAAGAGACAAACTACAACTGCAATGATGGAGTATCCTAATTTCATCAATATAGCTACCAGCTGGGAAGTACACACTTATATGAAAATTCAAGAATCTATGTCAAATACATTAGACAAGCTGACATTCACATGACTGAGGGTAGTAATATTGTCTGCAACTTTGCTTCAGTGTTTTTTTAATACTATGCTCTAATTAGTTATCTGTAATTGAGAGAAGTACATCTTATTTTTTAAGAAACTCAGAGTGTTCTACGGGATGATTTTTGCTGGCCCCACTTTATTTAGTTTTGACCAAAACATTCGCAATGATGTTTCAACAAGCCTAGCTGTCAAATCATGTGATTGTCTTCCCTGGTTAACAATTAGTGTTATAAAGGAAACTTAATTTACTGAATTATTTTGAAATGCCAGTGTACCACATAAAAACTGGGGGAAAAAAATCAGCAGTGTCTTAGAAAACACAGTTATGAAAACTATAAAATAACTGCTGACAGCTAATAAAGCTGTGTTCACATGACAGTAAAACATCAAACTTTCAAAGAATTTATACCTCACATATTTTTATACCAGAACATGTCATAGTTTATGATCTAGTGAGGATAGTTAATTAAAAATGATACACGGCCCCTCTGCAAAGCAGTGTCCGAGGATTTAAGTGAAGGGGTCTTTTGAGTAATCTATTTTACTTTTCTTATAATTGTTATGTTTCTTACTTGTTTTTTTGCTTCTGAAAGAAACATATATGGTAAAGCTACAGCTATACATGAGAACACTATTTATAGTATACATCAACACCATATTCACCTGACACTAATGTTTAGCTAGAAATGACACAATAAGTAACTGGAGAGTTTCGTTTCTAGCATTTCACCAAAAAATAAATCAATCACCTGGGAATGAAATATACCTTCCAAGGTATATATGTACATATGCCATTATTAATATTTCCTATAGTGTTTTGAAGTAATTCAGTAACTTCTAAATACAAGGAGCACCATTTTTTCCTTCTGCTTCAGTGACAGACAGTGCTCTCTAGAAACTCGCCAATGGGGAACAAAGGTTGTGACACAGTTAAAGAGATTAACCATTTCTCCTAATTTTGGCCAGGACAGGGTTAATTTTTTACAGTAGCAGGGAAGGGAGCATGGCCAAACCCTAATGTTATTTAATACCAGGACTCTCTCCAGGCTGGGGGAAAGCTTGGTGTGGTGGGGGAGAATCAGTTGGTATTTTGTTGTCGTTCTTTCTGTGTAAATCGTTTCTTTGTCTTATACCTTTTGTTATTAATATTGTTGCTGTTACTGGTCCTTATCTTATTGCTGTTTCCAGTAAATTGTTCTTATCTCAAGCTGTAATTTTCATGTTTTTGGGCCTCCAATTCTCAACTCCATCCCTGGAACAGGAACAGGGAGGGGAAGGGGTAAGGGAAGAAGGCAGTGAGAGGCTTCTAGTTTGGGAAAGTCTCAACTGGGGATGGAGGCAGAACACTAAACTGGGGAGTGCCATTCCTAAACCATGACATCATTCTAGAAACAGGGCAACCAAAGCAAGCTACTCCTCCTACAGGGACACCACAGCCTTCTTAAATAATATAAAACCAAGTATTTTGACAAATTCATGCTTTTCCACTAGGTATCCTCACTTGCTGATAAACAGCTATAAAAAGGTTCCCTACTAATTGACAATAGTAAGTTTTTCCATGCAAGTCATACAAATGGTTAAATTTAGAGACTAAGCACAACACCACTACTTTTTTTTTTTTTGGTCACAAATATTAAATTAATTTTTAAATAAAAAAAGTTCACTACCATTTAACAGAACACTCAAATGTTTCAGAAGTGGTTTGCTTTCCCACTAAGGCCAGTTAAAAATCAAACCACATTCTCTCTTACACTTCGACATAATCAAAACTGGAAGTTAGCATGGTTTGTGTCAGGGTTTTTTGCTTGTTTTTATATTCTGACTTGTGATGAACTACTAAAAGATGTTAAGCTTGTTATTCTGCTATAGCTCTTCTCTGTCACTCCTACTGAGATCCTATCAGTTTTACAACCTAAAGCATCCTTTTCTAGGTAAAACTTCTATACCTCACAACAAAGAAAAAAATCTCAGCTTCTGAAAGTATAAAAGCAGGTGGCCCAATTCTAATTCCAGAGCCAGAATACAGTCAATATGTTGGGGGATTTTATGTTTACAATGGATTCCTGTCATGACTGATGCATAACTTTGCCTCAATGGTCAAAGCTGCAGGCAGCGCTGAAGCCGTAGAAAGCTGGTTGAGTAAGCTATGATAAAACAGTGCTGTGTTGCTCAACCCCTTCTAAAAGTTGGGCTATACATGAGCAGTCTTATAGGAGCAAAATTGCTGCTTTTTTTCCCTTTTATCAGTCATAGGAGTGCTGTGGACACAGACAGACAGGTATCTCCACAACTCCTTCCCTGATGGACATTTTCATATTTACACATCAGCTTCTGAATGGATTTTGGCACATTCTAAAAACTGAGTTTCTTCAGGATGCCAGGATAGGCCAGATCCCAGGCAAAGGCATTTATACAATGGAATTCAAGCACCTAGATGAAGAGCTGAAGTTAATGGGCAGTCTTCCAAAGTTCCCTCTATGACTGATAGAGGCAGAGAGGAAATGATAGAAAAACCAGTTTGAAGGGAGGACTTTAATGGAATCATACAATTTCCTCTTCCATTTATAATATGGGGAACCTGCCCCTTGAGTTGTGCACCTCACTCCAGAACCAGAGGTTACCTCACTTCAGCTGCTCAGATATCATTCTAGGATAGCACGGTTGATTTTCAGGGAAACAATCTGGACTTGCATGGGTGAAATAGGTGATGACCTACAGTACAAATCTCAAGAGTGCTACAGAAGCAGTCACAAAAAACCAAACCCTCCAGAGCTTCTAAGGTGCACTTCTGAAAGGTGAGCACAGCCAACAGAACTCCTCATATTAGTTTAGCAGACTCATCAGAAATATGATAAGGGAGGGGTAAGGGTGGAATCAAAGCCACAGCTGACCATTTCTAATAAAAATGCTCTCTGTATGGAGTCCATAAACCATTTTCCTTGGGAAAAGACTGCAAGAACTACTAAAGCCCAATATAAAAACAGAATTTTACTAACAAGGAGATTTTACAGTAAGGTAAGGGTCTGCTTTCCACTAAGCCCGAGCCAGTATAAATGCAAAAATAGGCGTCAGATTTCAAAGCAACACACAGTTCAATAGCTCTCAACATCAGACACAATTAAGCACACTTTAAATTTTTGTCAACTAAATTCCATCATAGTAAAACTAAAAACTCCTGATGGAGGCTCTTTTTGTCACAGTGGTGCTGCTGGGTGATAAAGTACTTTTAACAGCTTGTTTACCATGGCAGCGTAGTTAAAAGACTATTAGATAGTAGTAAATTTTCCAAGCAGGGATGGCATTCCAGATCAGAACGTGAAAACTTAAAAGAAATTTGTCAAACCTTTAAAGTTTCATAATTTTTTCCTACTTTTAGCATTTGCTGGATGCTGTAAACCTATTAGCATCTGAACTCAGAAGCCTTTGACCACTTTACTATGGGAGGAAAACTTACTCTTTCCTCATTGTCCGCTAACACAGACCCAGGCTAACAAGTCAGCAGAGCCAACTCAGAGTGAAACTTGCCAGTGAGATGAGGAACAGCGGATAACTTCAGTTACATACTTAATAGTTTTCCCTTTAATCCTGATGTACATTCTGTATTTATTGCCTGAATAATTTCCACATTTAAAAAAGACTGATGGTAAAAGGAAAAAGGGTTGAAGGGCTTCTGAGAAGTAATAAGCTATTTTATTCATGTCCCAGATCAGAGGCCCGATGTTAAGTTCACACTTAACCCGGCCTGCTGACCTGTCACTAAGATTCAACTCCTCCTCTCAGAAGGAAAACCAGCAGTATTGCTTCAAATGCAGCTGTAGACTATTTCATATACCTCTTTCAGCTCACTGTGTTTGTGGCAGGGAACAGTACCCCACTCTATGCCCTTTAGAAAGTGACCTTCTTTTCTTTTTTCAGAGTCAGGTGGGCCATCAGCAGTCAACTCCATCTCATCCATTTGGTTCTCTTCTTCCTCAAAAACACAGCAACTGGTTTCTTTCAGCTGAAACCCTCGGATCAACAGCTGACATGCCTCCAAGTCAGCTTCCCACACTCTTTGGAGCAGCTGGCTCCCACAGCTGAAATAAAAGCCAAAAGAAAATAAAACTGCAGTTCAGGGAAAATAGTTGCTATTTCAAGTAACATTTGGGCTAACTGCTTATTATTAGACAGGAAAATAAAAACAACAAAAAACCCAACAGCACTTCAAATACCCTCAGAGAGATAATGAATGCTATATCAAACTGAGAAGCAGTAAAATTATTGCCATATTACAAAGCCGATGACAAAGAAACCCCTTTGTGCTATCGTGTCGTTTTCAACTGTAAAGGTATACACTGGTTACATGTGACTTTCTCCTGTTTGGACACAGATCCATAGGTCTTTCCATCACAACCTGACCTTCCTTCATGCTGTCAGATATACAGGCCTGTCATCCTGCAGTCATGGTTTTCCTGAATGTGATGTAGTAGATCATGTATGAACAATCACAGTACTTACTGCATTAAATCAGCTCTAATTTTTGGAAAATAGGTACATTAAGTTTCTTGTTAGACTAAACTGTGCTTGCTTCAACACTGGTCAATCAAATTACATTAAACTATAATAGTCTTCCTTTCCTTCAGTCTTATACTTTTGAGTGTTGTCCTTATCTCCCGTTTTGGTTTGGTTTCATTCTACTTTGTCATGCCACCAATGCAAAAAGAGAAGTATTAGTGAACTCAAAATATCAAACTTCCACATACATTTAATCCATTATCATTTCTCAGACATGTCCATGTACATCACAAATACTGCTCCCGAGATCTGTCCAAGTGTTATGTTCACCTGAAGCAAATGGGAATTCTAGGCATAGATAGTTTTTCTGAACAAGACACTGAATACTAACATCACACTGTTCATAAATGATGTGGTCACATCTCCATTTAATACATGTTGTCTCTAAGGAATCAAAATATTAGGTTGCCTACTAAAACATAGCAGATCAGTGGCAGAGCCTGGGATGTGACTCAGAAACAAGAACTCCCATGGCAATACATACTGCCAGACAGATATAAATGCTAATATCTAATAACACTTCTAATAATAATTTTTCAGAGTTCTTTTCAAATTATGTAATTTAATACATATATAATTGTGAGCAATTATGAGTGACTAAAAGAAGAAAAATAACCATTTGGTTTTACCTTTTCTGACTAAATTAAATACCAGCTTATTGTTTATCGTAAGTGAAGGATAAAGGAGCTGCACTGCTCACAATGAATTCATTAATCTAACAAAGGTGCTACATTTATAACTCGACAAATTCTACACAATGCCAACCTGTAAAAATCACACCGAAATATACAGAGAATGAGAACAAAATTAGGCTTCAGAAGCTGAGCTATTTGACCTGTGCTTAGAGTCAGATACATGTTACTGAAGCCATAATGCAGCATAGGGTCCACAAATTGGTCTGCCCCAAGGAGTTCAGAATATCACTAATTAGGGAAAAATTCTTCACTGGATTACACATCTGTGTTCCACCCAAGTAGCATTTCACTTACCAGGCCAGAAAAATAAAATAACCTCCACTGTTTCTCTACTTCTCAGACCCATCATCATGGCTGCACAGTCAAAATATTTCCCTGCAGACATACATTTACTTGCTTTTTGAAAATGGTTGCTTGCAGCTATATATAGTTTATTATTAAAGGCTAAAAAAATACTCTAGAGACATAAATCTTAATTTCCAATGGATAGGGTTTTTTTGGCTATTTGATTTAATAAAGAGCACTATTGACAAAACTAGGACAGAGATGGTGATATATGCTGTATTCACAGTGGAGAAGATGAACAGCATACATAAAAGGACACTATAATGGTGCTGACTCAGCTCATCGGTCAACATCTTTTTGACCATGTCTAAGTTTTACACGCACATGAGTAATCAGCAGTTACTGAACACACTGTTAACAGATGGTTTTTATTTGAAGGCCAACTTTGTTTTATCATGGTATCTCTAAAACTCTGATTTGTCTTGAGCTAAGATGCTATGCTGAACTTCTCAACCAAAAATCAGTGAATGCACACGCACTTGGATATTCTGACCGTATCTAAGCCCAACATATATAAGCTCCATGTTTTAGTCTGTATTTTGGAAATCAGTGCCTTAAAGCATTTGTCAAACACACCTTTTGGATGAAAATTACTTGAAAGCTGCAAACACCTGACACAGACATACATACCAAATGATTATTAAAAATTATGTTGTCCCCAGCATGCAAATAAACTTTAGCTTTTACAATAGGTATAAAATGAAACTTAATTTAATTTCATAGTTTGGTTTATTCATGTTCAATCCACATTAAAAGTGCATTTGCAGTTTCCATGAAGATTCTGTTGTGGCTGTACAGAACACAGTGAGATTTTTCAGGTATGCAGCTTTTCAAAATGATGGATCAAGTCTTGATCAGGTTTCATATTATTCCTATACTTACCTTTTATGAGGTATCAAGCTCTAGGTTTTATACACCTGTCTTTATACTACTATAAAAGCAGCACATGTGGCAAGTCCAATGGAGGGGCCAGGAACAATTTGCTGGAATCCAAAACAAATCACAATCCCTCAACCATTTATATAGACCCAGCAACACAATGCATACCTTAATCACCTACTGATTGTGACCTGCCAAGTGCCAGAGTGCCCATGACTCCAAAGTGCCATGCTTTGTACAAACACTGGATATATTACAATGATGGCCTTTTTTCTCAAAAACTTTTAAGTTTCAAACAAGCTAAGAGAGCTAGGATACAGATAGAGATCTTCAGAGGAACACAGTGGACTGAACATGGCATGTTAGTTACAGTACAACAGTTTAATTAGTTACACAAGTACCTGATTAGTTTAAGTGGTGTCAAGCACACTGAGATATCACAGTGAATGAGCATATTAAGGATTTGCAGGAGGCCAATAAAACACATCATTAGATATATAAGATCTTCATCCCTCCAGAAAGGGCTCATGTAAGAAAGGCAAGAGATATTAGTAGAAGGACACAATGGGCAAGTGATTGACACTAATGTGTCATCTACAGATCAAAGTCAGCCTTTTGATATTAAAATTAAAAACGAACAAACAAACAAACAAACTGAGTAGGGGGTAAAAGACTGGGAACAGCCCTGACATTGCAGACTAGTGGTTAGACTTGATGTGACAGAACAGAGTAAGTCTGTGGAGCAAAACAAAGTGAAATGAACAAGAGGCAGAAGTGCTGACTTTCAATGAATGAGAGGGGGGCAAGACTGCTTTTTTCAAGTCACGGCCAGGGAAAATGGATGTTGAAATAAAGTAAGATACAAGACTCAACATGAGCAATTTTTCAACTGCCTGGATAGCTGGGACAGGTCTTATCTCAAGGATACTATGCAAAAAGAATCTACAAGATCAGGCCTAAGTTGACTTGAAGAATGGCTGAGACATCCACACAAAAGAACACAGCAAGAAAGAATTCTGTATTAAGTCAAGTTGATGATGATGAAAGAGCTGTCAGAGAAACAGAGCTGTTTATGGACAGAAGGAAATTAATGTGAAACTGAGAGATTTATCCTTGAGTTCTCTTCATAAAGTGGCAATTGACATTGTAATTGCAGATGCCTTTACCAAGTGTCAAGTAGTTTTCTAAGAAATGCCACCAGAGGGTAAAAGAAAACTAGAGGATATCTTCAATCTACTTTCGATGTTGGGTGAAATTCATGTCAAGAGGCATCCAGCAAGGATTATCTCTCTCTCTTGAAGTCCAAAGAACATTTTTCCTCTGACTTTTCACAAGATTCCAGGAGATATCAATGGGGGTTCTCTCTATAGCTCTCAGCACAACATTATTCTAAAGCTATTTATAGCACTAATTGGAACTACGAGAACATGACTTTTCTATTGAGGGCTCTGCATACATACAAAAGGCACATTCAGTTCCTGAACATTATAGTCTAAATGAAAACATGTCCATGTAAAAATAGTCAAAAGATTTTATATTAAACCCTATTAGGAAAAAAAAAAACAACCAAACAAACAAAAAACCCCAAACCAAAACAAAAGAAAGTCTTCCAAAACCTCCTCAAAATCAAATTGGAATCAACACAGGAAGATGTCATTCCTTGTACATCTCATCACCTATTGTTTTCAGGAATGTCCCTTAGTAAGTGAATTGTTAAAAGTGGTTTATAACACCCTGAGGTCAACACTTGCTTATTTCAAGGGAATTCCCTGTAAAAACCCACACACTGAAAGCCAAGAGAGTGAGACCAAAGCTTAAAAGGTTATATAGAAATACATGTATCTATAAACTGCAGAATCAAAAACTAATTTAAGAGAGATTACCCATCACTAAGAAGAGATACCCTAGACAACATCCTTCTAATAGGTGAGCCACACTAAGGTGCAGATTCAGGAAATGAGGTACTTATGTTTCCTAGTACCTGGCACAAATACTAACACTACATTCACTGACCTTAAAGGCAGTTCTCTCTGACCAAAAAAAAAAAAAAAAGCAAAGCAAATGAAATGCAACAAAAATAGCCTGGTAGAAAGAACAGAGATTTTCATTATGACAATTAAAATGATTGGAAAGTTTTGAGGCTTGCAGAAAATCGCAATGTGAATCAAAAGACTTTGCTCTATATCCCCATTCCTTAGTGAACTATTGTACATACTACGGAAAGTTTTGCTGTATTTTGGTCACTCATTTCTATTTATATTTTGCACCACAGGGAAGGAACAAGCTCTTCTTACTAAGTATTTAGTTGTGTCTTTGCTGCCTTTCCTAAGGCAATAGCCAATGCAGTGAACAAGGCAGGCAAGCAAAAGAAAGTATCCGGTAATAATATGTAGAGGAAAGAGGGCAACCATATTGCTTTCCTGTTAGCAGAAACCCACCATTTATTTCAGAGTCATGCATTACTAATCCTTCTTGTATTTCACAAATATTTACTACATCAGGAATATGCTTGGCTTCTCTCCATTAAAAAAAATGTTTCCAGCCTAATCAGTTCTTGCTCTTTAACCTTGGCTGTTATTTTTAAGATCCCTACAACCAACCTGTGGAAAAAAATAAAGCCTACAATGTGCCTATCAGTGAGTCACCTGAGGCTCTAAGGGAAAGAAGGCACATAACCTGGTTTTCCCCTTGTGACTAGTGTGCAATGGCAGACTGATAAAGGCAAATCAAGGGCCTACCAGACCACAGCTCTCAGCTGATACAGACTTAACAATGAGAAGAAAGAAGGTGTAGGAAAAAGAACAAAGAAAACCTGGACTCTTCCCGAACAGCGAAACCTTTTTTCCCCTTGGCTTGCACACTAGAAAGTCACCTTTCCTAAATATCTGAAATCAACTCTTTTTTTATTTATTTTCCTTCTTGCAAGGCTCCCTAATCCTATAAACACCTTCAATATAAACTCAATTTCACAATTCAATTCCTTGCATTGTGTCTTTCCTCCCCATTCTCCTCAGGAGCTGAAAATCTCATGAACTGACTTCATATGGTTCCAATCACATGACTGTCCCCCAACGTGGGAGACATTCTTCCTACTTCCTTATTTAAAAGCTCATTGATAATACTTGTTTGCTGCTCAGCACTATTATCGCACTTCTCCATGCGAAAACAAGACACTCCCAGAAGGAGACTCCACATATCCCCCTCTCAAATGAAAACCCACTCTATCATCTACCTTGAAGACCAGCTAAAACTCCCAGGCAGAGTCTGAAGTTTGCCATACTTTTCTCTGGCAGAAGAAATTTGCTTATCTGACCTTGTCTTCTCCCTTATAAAACATACAATAACATCTAGAAAACAACAAGTAGCTGACCCACTCTAAATGTGATGTTTCACCTACTAGAGAATATTCTGGACCAGAACCACTAAAGACCAAGAAAGCAATCCTCACAGTCCCCATTTAACTTACCTCTTCAACACCTCAAAAATTTGTTCTGGGCTATTTGTTCTAATATCTACACTTTATAGCTACATTCAAATTCTCTGCACAATAGTCCTATTCAAAAGACATTCAGTGCACCCAGACAGGACATGATAGTACAGCACAGAGTTGTGGACACTACTTTCATGCACCTGGAAGAATGGGTGATAGCAGTGGCTCTGCTTTCTACGGCATCCCAGGAGCAGAGGCAAATGTGCAGGAAGAGGCAGATTTGAGGAAAAAGATGAGCAGAGCCCCCAAACCAGTCCTCAATGTAGTGGCTATGGCATCCATATCTCCTAAGGGATACAGCAGGACAGAGTACATCTGGAGGTGCAGTAAACAGAATACCTGGAGCCAGATATGTGTCTTTGTTGAGTGATCCAACCTGTATGACACTGCTACAAAACACCCACCACAGTCTAAGTTACGTTGAGATTAGGAGCTCTCATTTGTTGGCTTTGTGAGCAAAAAGAAGAGCAACAGTTCAATTCCCTCCTTGCTCACATCTGTCAAATTTCAGACAAGTTCTAGTGGAGAACACCAAATACATTCAGACATCTGGTCATCTGAGATATTTAACACTATGGTCACTCTAGGCCCAGTATAAAAAACACTTAGAGAACAGAACTGAAATGTAACAACACTACATTAGAAGGAAAAATGCCATGTTGAAACACTGCACAAGTTCCTTCAGACTGCTGTTGCCCAGACTTTGCTTCTATCACATCTCTCCTTGCCCATATCTCAACTTTCACTCCAGGAATGGTGTATTTCTACAGATCTGGCCACAGGGACAACCCTTAAAGGTCTTTATACAACTTTCAGGCAAAAACTTAACCCTGTTCTTCACTGCCTCTATTTTCTCCCCTTCTCTGTGCTGGTGCCCATCAGGTAACACTGCCCTTTTATTACTTGTGGTAGGTCCAGGTAGTGTCTTTAAAGACATTTTGTACATGTGTAAAATGAGGCTACACCATCAATGCTTCAAATTGTATAACTAAGGAAAAAGAGGTAAACACATTCTATTATGATGGATTCTAGGATTCCTAAGGAATTTTCTCAGACCTCACAAAAGCTGTTAACCTTTCCACCTCAGCATATTATGTGATTTTGTGAACTTGAACTGCCTTCATATTTCTCAAAAAATTCTTTCCCATTAAGACATTCAGAATTTTCCATAGAAAGAAGCTAATAACAACAAATAAGAAATACATTCATGTAAAAATGGCCCCTCACAGTGATCCTGGTAAACAGAAAAATATCAATATCTGACAGTATTTTCTGTCAAATGCTTTTTTAAAAAATTAAACTTAGCAGCTACACTTATTATCCACAATATTTTCCACTCAGTAAAACGATACCTATTGCATCCAGTATATTGAAAGATTAGCATCTAAACTGAAATCTAAAGCCAGTCTGCTAAGAATTATGATATCTTTCTCTTGCCCATAAAAAAACCCCATCCTGATACAGCATCTTAAGGACAGAACTACTACCTTGTATTTTATGTGAAATGTACATATTTTATGTGAAATGTACATATTTTATGTCTGCTGGTTTGGTTTTTTTTTTCTGAAAGACCTGTTCAAAACAAAGGGGAAGAACAATTTTTCTAGTGCAAACCAACAATGGCCATTTGATTAGTGCTATTAAAAAACAAGATACCACACAATACTGAGCAATATTTTTGTCATTTTCTCGTCAATCCTCCAGCCATTTATTTTACCTGGAACAGAACTTTAATCATGGCCTGTCGTCTTTCTATCAATATTCACCATCATTGTGTTATACTTAAATTATCTCCACTGGAAACACAAAATGATAGACTGCTGCAGCTGATGTTTTCACTTTGATTCTTAACACAGGGTGGATACAGGAATGGGGCCAACATGTCAAATGCAGGAAATTCAGTAATTTACAGGGGAAGAAGGGAGGCATCTTGTAGTGAGAATTTACTATTCAATTTTGTCCCTATATTTACTGACCAGTTTATTTTTACTATACTACCTGATCTATAATGTAAAAATTTACTATCTGCTTTCAGGGCTATTTATTTCTCTTTAAAAAAAAGGAATGGTCCTCTGCCCCTAACTCCACTGAAACATTTATTACAAATAATCTATTCTGAGAGTAAAAAACTTAACTTTGATAGATGAAGAGAAAGCTACCAGGGAATTCTTCTTATTAAGCAGTCCACATAAAGCCAGCTTCTCAACCCTAGTTTGTCATCCACCTCATTCATAATCTGATAAAGCACCTTCAAATGTGGTGCTAACTCTGATAACTCAGTCTGCATCCTGCTTGCCTTCGCTGCCTGTAATAACAGCAAAACCCCACAATGTCACTTGTTTTGGCTGGATGGGAATAACTGGAATGAGATTTTTTTTCTGCACTATTTAATATTTGATCCCAAATCAGATTTAAAGGAAAGGCACGAATTAGGCTCCAATTTTGAAAAAACATGCATCTCAGAATCTACATATTTATTAAGCTCTGTTCAGTTGAGCTGCTACACAACCCTCAATAATTCCTTGAGCTTGAATCCCACAAAAGATTCAACTTCTAGTGAATTCCACTGCAACTAAAGTAATTCAGTGGCTTTCAAAGTCACAACCACTTCTAATCCAAGAAAATACATTTGTTTCCAAAAGTATGCCACAGGAAGAAAGAACAGCATTTGCATTGAGGCCACATTCTCAGCTGCCTCAAATTCACACTGCTGCAATAGCAGCAATGGCTATTTATAAAAAGAGAAGAACACATTATTGCAAAGCTATCAGAATAATGAGCCTGATCTCTTATTGCTTATTACAGTCTATGACCACAAGTGTTAAGAAACACATCAAAGGAATCTACAATTCTCCCATCATTTGTATTCACCTCTGTTCTCTGATATAATATTCAACAGTTTATATTTCTCTCTCTGAGAGGATGAGACATTTAGACTTTCAGTGTCAAGTGAATTTTGGGAATGTGAATCACTCTGTGCTCCTGACTGAACAGGAATCAAGCATACATAACAATTAAAAAAAAAACAGCGCAAAGAAATGCCCTTTTAGAAGAGATGATATATTGAGGGAATGTACCTTGAAATTCAGCTTTTATAACCAGGAAGACACACCTGGAAAAATTACAGTGTTGGCCAACTGCTGATGTCAACAGCCACATGCTTACCGAGTTCCTCTGAAACATCCAAGGGCGCCTCTGTTGCAGTCATGCAGAGTCATCTAAGTTCAGAAGCCAAATCCTGTTCTGGATCAAAAAGAGCAACAGAAAAAGGGCAAGGTCTACAGTCCTGAATGGACCCTGTTAGCTATAATGAAGCCTGCACAGCTGCTGACAGCACATGTGAAATTTCTGGGCCCTGTGTGTCTTCCCAGACTGCCAGAGTATACTCCCAGCAGTAAGTACACTAAGTAATGAAAGCTTCCAATTGCTAGTAAGAAAGACTGTCTCTATCTGCATGCAAGATAGAGCTAACCTACATCTTCATACTCATACTATGCAGATGGCAATACTTTATTTTCTACTTCTTTAATTATCATGATGTTTCTATCTAATTGGCCAGCCAGGGCTTTGTGCAAACTATCATCCAAAGACAGGACAGAAGCAGCCGGCAGATGATGTCAGGCATCCATCCTCATCTTCCTTGATTGCTCTACACCCATTACTACTGTTGACGACAATCTTGCTCAAGAGAGATGACAAAGCCTCTGAGAAATGCACAAACTGATTTTGAATCTTGTCTGCGGGGATACATTCAAAAAACAGTAGCAGTAGGAAAATACACATCCACCTCCAAACTATTTTCTTGCCAAGTTCGGAAGGGAGCAGTTCTTTCTTGCTACACATATTCACCTACAAAGCCACAAAGAGGACCTGGTAAGAGTAGAAGCTTAATGTCATGGACTCAGAATTTACAAACGGCTTTGCATATCCCTCACTCCCCTCACACAGCCGTATCTTCACAGATGAAATAGGTTGAGGTTTGCATGAAATCAGCTCACAGAGAAGTCACCAGCAGGGCAAAGCTGAGCAAGGCACAGGTGATGCTGAAGGGCAAAGAGAAGCACTTTGAAGAGTTTACAGTCATTTTTCTGAGTAAGACTGGGAAAGGTCCCATGAAATTACTGGAAACAGTTTTCTGCATAAGTGGATATTTTTCATCAATTTCTCGTCAATCCCCAGTTTTTACACTGCCTCTCACCTGACAGTCTGCTCTTATGTTGCTGAGCACCTACCCGCCTGCCCGTGGGAAGCAGTGAATTAATTCTTTGTTTTGCTCTGCTTGTATGCACCGCTTTTACTTTCCCTATTAAACTGCCTTTATCTCAACCCATAAATTTTCTCATTTTTACCATTCCGATTCTCTTGCTGATCCCACTGGTGGGGAAATGAGTGAATGGCTGTGTGGGGCTTGGTGGCTGGCTGGGGTTAAATCACAAGAGAGTGACATTAATGAATTTCAGCAGTGTTGGACTCTAGCCTTGCAGGCATGACTGACCAGCACCAGAACAATGCAGCGTAAGAAAAATGCATACAGAGAAAACCAAAATCCTAACAAAACACACAATTACTAACCAGCTACAGAGGCTGTGAACTTTCATCATGTTTCCTTTTTAAGCAAGGGCAATACTTAATGTTTTTAGAAGGCCCAGCCTTGCCCTCTGATGATTTTTGCTATGCTAAGAATAAAAAGAATGGAAGACAAAGAGCCTGGAGGGAAGAGGGGAGGTGGGCAAGCTTTTCCATGAATAAGCAGCAAAATTCCCTGTCACGTTGTCTTTGACAATGCTGCACACTAACCACTGAAGTTAATTCAGTAACTTGGAAAAAGCCCTGGACGAAACCTGAATTAATACGGATGGAGAGTTAGTAAAAGCTGTTCAACCATGTCCTTTGTTTTTTCTAAAGCTCTGAGGCAACGGAAAGTGGCCTCAAATCTGACCTTTTTTTTTTTTTCCTAAGAAGATCTAGTTTCAATGCTGAGAATAGCGAAAAAGAACAGAGCTTTCTGCTACTTCTCATAAAACAGTATGCTCATGTGTCACAGTTCTCCCACCTCCCAATTAAAAATCAGTATTTGTGATACAGCATCTCCAAAAAAGGCAAAATGCAAAAAAAAAACAACAAAAAAAGACAATAACAGTGTCTAAGCTTGTAACTCTTGTGCTCTTCTCACTTCTTACCATCTCATGTAGAAGGCAGTCTTTAAAAAATGTTCAGTGCACAATATATACCAAATATACACTGGTGCACTACTAATTGTCTTCTAGGACTTAGAGTGGAAAAGTAAATTTTTTATTATGCTCCTTTCTCCCAGACTACTGTTGGACTGAAAAGCCTCCCTATCTCATCCCTCCCTTTCTGCGAAAATCTCCCCCCACATCTTAAACCATCAGATGGTTCCTCAGGAATCTAAACAAAATTCTCCTTTCTTTGTAGCAAGAATTCATTCTATGACTGCAAATTCAGAACATTTTTGCTACTGCCACAAAAGACACGGCGGGTTCCATCAGTGCAGTTATATCCTATCTACGGAGGCCACAGAGAAGCAGCAGGGGTTTTCTTGTCTGGTTTTTGTTTTGGTTTAGATTTTTTTGGTATATTCTCTCACTTGGTGAAAGAAGCAGATTGTATTCTTTGCCCTCCTCCATTTTTACTGTTCGTGCAATATGCATTTCATCCATACATGGGTATAAAGATTAGTTCTGTCATTCCTGAAAGACACAATTACAGATTGGGAATCAAGAGTTCCATCCTGACATAAGACACAAGTTTATCAAAGGATCTCCACTAGCACACGGCACCAGATACCACTGAAGATAAAATGCACATTATGCTGTAGAAACATGATTACAAACTGCTGCACTAGAGATGATATTCTTTTCCACCTCCTCTGGACATTAGCTACACTTTTCACAACCAGAAATGAAAGGAAGAATGAAGATTCTCCCCTTTTCCTCCAGACCAAGTTAATCTAGGTTAATCCATTTCTGTGAAGCAATACCACCAAATTTCTCCAGACATTATTTAAATTTACTAAGAGCCTCCAAGATACTATACTCTGTCAGGACACCGCAAACATTTTCAAATAAGTGATAGTGAAGACAATAGGAATATTTAATGAGAACCTGCACTGTTGTCATGCAGTCCAAGATAGCTTGAAAAGTAACATGAGGTGTTTTAAAGGTGAGAATAGGTTTTCTGTGAACCAAGCACTTTATTATATTTGTACAATCCAACTTCCCCTGTCCCCATGATACATGAAGGAGATATGCAAAAACAGGTGTCCTAAGGAATAAGGTTGGAATCAAAACAAAGGTAAGAATAAAATACACAAAGTGGAAATGAGACAAGTCCAATGAAGGGAGACAGAGGAGCAACAAGTAAAGGAAACCACAGGAGGAGAATCAGAAAGCCCTCTAATATTGCTAACTTCAAGAGAGATCAATTAAAGAATAGTAAATAAGAAAGTACACAAACATTTAAAGCAGAGGGGGAAAATAGAGCAAGAAAAATTACTTAAGTTTTTCTTCTTTGTTAACTGGATTAATCACTGCAAAAATGAAGTTTCCAAAACTATTAAAAAAAGGGGATGTATGGCCTAAATAGGTCTGGGTCAATACAGCAACCAAAAAAATCACCTGTAATTTATTAACTAGCATCCTTAGCAGTTTGCTTTTCATCATGCACAGCTCCTTTTATTCACAAGTATTTGGGGCAAGTAAACTTCCCTCACTACTATAGCACCAAAAGATCAGCGGGATCTTGCCACATTTCCCCTCCCCTATAGAAATCTATTAAAGTGCTACTTTTATTCACGAGCTTCTACGTTCTTGTTACTAGTTACAGATCTGAAGTGATAATCCCTCAATTCATGGTACCCCAACCTTTCCACAGCAAATGAAGTAGTATGACAGGGGTTGCCATTTGCCATTTTCAGGCTGGAGAAGGATATCAAGAAAACATGAGCCTTTAAGAAACAATAATCCTATTTTCACAACAGCATCTCTTACACAGACTGAAAAACAAGGTAACTGAAACAAAGCTAATGTCCATACAACAAAGAGAACTGATTCTCCAAAGTAAAATGTTTGATTGTTCCCATGAGGGTTTGGTGACACTGCAGTGTTTTTTCAATGTTACTGAAACTCAACAGGTTATTTGGTGAAGGTGGTGTTTGAAGGCTTTTTGAGTGCCCAGTCAGTATGATAAAACTACACATTATGTTCAAGAGAGACTATTTCACTCTGTAGAACAGCCATAGTTTAGACAGAATGCCTTTAGGTGTCACAGAAGCATGCAAAGATTTCTTCCAAATTTACAAATCTGGCAAGTTATGTACCATATTAACTTCCAGCACCATCAACTTCTATGTTCCAAATTTTCAGTACGTAAGTTAATTACACCAGCCTAGTCCTGTAGTGCTCTGTTGCAAGGGCAGGCAACACAAGTGATTTTACTGCCATCCAAGGGCATTTTTTCAAGGAGATTAATAACAGCCCAAAGTCATGAGCAAACAACACATTTTGGGAAACTATCCCTACATAATCAATGTTACTTTATTAAAAAGAAGTACCTCATACAGACAGGAACAGTAGAGAAAGAGAGCTAAGCATCTTCAAGGACACGCAGTTCTTTTGATATGCTCTAAGACCATCTTTAAGATGATCAGCAGTGTGAAGCACTGTCCTTTCAGTGTTCCTGTTCAGAGCATTCATACCAGCTCTGTTCCAAAAAACATTTCTGAAATGTAGTATGTTATAAAGGAGACTTGAGACATGTGGTATATAAGCTGAAAGAATGAATAATAAGGGAAGAGAATAACTTTTAAGACTGTTTATTTTCACATAAAATGGAATGTGATGTAGTGGCATTTAATCCTGACTTGCCCTCTTAAGGCATGGGACTCTCAGAATATCAGATGTCTTCTCTGAAGGGACAGATCTCTGTGAAGATGACAATTTCAATGCATTAAAAACACTGCCTGCATGAGAAAACCTTGTTTCTGATAGGGAATGCATGCATGCCCCTGCAGTCTGAGCAACCAGGCTGCAGTCACATCTGTTCTGAACTAGACAAGTGACGTTTGACTGAAACCCTTTAAAAAACCAAATTCACAGATGAGATCAGGTAAAACAGACCTTGGGCTACATTTCTGCTTCTTCAGTAAATGCAAGTAGTCCTAATCACACACAACCACCTTCACACCTCAGTGAACAAGGAACCGTGAAGATGAGCACAACTTACATAAGGGTAAGACTCCACGATATTTTACATACTGTGTATCCATGAGTTTAAAAAAAAAAAAGGCACTCAACAAAAAAATAAACCCAAGACAAACAGTGATAGAGAGTTGCAAAGTTACCAGGTGTTGTATTATTCAAGAATGGCAAAGTACATTCATTGCAGTATTGCATCTTACTATATTTATCTATTTCCTGTTTCTTGCAGAATAGCACAGAAAATAGGTCAATAAAACACCTTTGTGTAACTGTCACCAGTTATTCTTAAATAATATTATTCCACCAAAATAATTTCATGATTCCTATCTGGGAATTAGAAAAAGCCACTTAAAAGCCCTGTTTTTGTGATGAATGGAAGTCACAGAATAATCTTTTGAGGCCTAGAGAACAGTACAATCCCATTAAACTCCCTCAGCTCAAGAAATGTCATCTTTATATCAGCTGGTACAAAAAATTGTTTCCAGCCTGAGGCAGTTATGATAAGGGATTTAGAAGTCATCACCATGTGGGCCATGAGATATAAAGGAATGCATCAATGCATATAAAGTGTCTGCTGCTCACAATTTCAGAGCTAATGTTCTCACAGCTGTGTATGACTTAGACCAGCTGGGAAGAAGAAAGGGTCTAAGTGAGTCACTAGAAGGATCTAGTATTTTGTCTAACCTGCATTTAACACTCCAGCAGCAGAACTGCTGGTAAGCAAAATAAGATCAGATCATTATCCAGCAAGGAACAGGCTGCAAGGTCTCTTGGCAGTGCAGTAGAAACACAGTCTTCGGGGAAGGCAGGTAAAGATGGCATTTCAGTCCTATCAGTGCACTCCTAAGATATTGTGAGCAGCTGAAACAGCCCTCAGTGTAACTGAGGTGGGTCATGGGTTACACTAAATTACCACAGGCCATCTGGCACTCCCAAGCAGCCTGTGCTGCTGCATATACAAGAGGGAAAAGCTTTTGGAAAGCCTTACTCAGCAGCCTTAGCACAGCAGTTCTCCTATGGCAGACATCAGGATTTCGGTAACATGACATACAGGGCACTAACAGCTCAAGATGAAATCTTACCCTTACAGAAGATAAGGGTCTGCACATGGCCAAAGAGGGGCTTTGTCACAAAAATGCTCAATATTTGCAAGCTTGTGCTCATAGGCTTGGCTACCACAGGCTGCTCTTCAACAGTACAGTGAGAGACTTCAAATAGAGCTCTGGGTGGGTGCAGGAGGCTAACAAGCTCCAGTTGGATGCAGGGACCTCATCTCACTGCAGAAAATCACTGCAGTCTTGAGAAAGCTTTAAATGGCTAATTATTTAATTAGCAATGAAGGCAGCTCCTTCAGGAGTTTCTGCTGTGTCAGGGCGCAGCTCTCCATGACAGGTCTCACTCTTGCATTCAGAGTGCCTGCAGAAAGATGAATGACAGTCCCAAGCTCTTTTGTTTCTCCTGATGTTTTATTTACTCTCTGCCTTTTCCCCCCAAGATGTAATTTTACTTGTGAGATGCTACTTCATTATAAATCATATCTATCAGCAACTGCTTAGGCTATGGGTCAGGCATACTGTTTCATGTTGACATGCAATGCCACTCGGGAAATATTTGGTATGCCAAATAAAGCCAGTTCATAGGGCAAATATCAAATCCTTTACAGCATACAAAATAAAAAAAAATAAAAACCTTCAGGTGACATTCTCTTCTAACAATTTCATCACACTTATTTCATCTGCTTAAGAGTGTAAACTTTCACAGATTTTCAGTTTCTAATAAGTTTCAGTCACAAGGCCAATGTATTCCAAATATATTTTTATGGGTATATATCAGATGGATACTTGAAAATAAAAGCATTATTATTTCATCCTAAATCTCAGGAAGCTGATTTGCACCATTAATTTAACCTTAGTTGTCTTTGGTATAAAATAATGGAATGGAAGACTTATTTCCCCCTACTACTACAAGAAGAGCACAGCAGTGTCTCCAAAGGTGAAAGTGAGCTGAAATAAATGGTCTTCTTATTGCATGTTTTGGTGATCTTAACTGAATTTCAGTTTTTGCACAGCACTTTTTAAGATAACTGCATTTACTGTGGAACATTTACCAGTTTCTGCAAGAGCCATAACCTGAAAGATTTTTTTAAAAAATTTTTATCTTGTTCTACACATAAGTTTTCATTTCTCCAGCTATCAAATACAGTTCTCATACAGATCAATCTTCCTATGCACACATATTCTCACAACCCCTCTGCAATGGAAGGGAATCAGACTGAAGCTAGGATAGAGAATTAATGAGTACAGGGAGCATGTAAAATGTGACAGATGCACAATGGCTCATGTCACATGATTTACATTGAGATACATAAGAGCTAGCAAATAACTCAGAAGATGATGACTTTTCATGCAGAAATATATGTCAAAGGTTTCTTCTTCATTTAAAAGACAGGCAATTACATTGGTATCTTCAAAAACAACTGAATACTTCCTAAAGTCTGGACTTGGATTCCCACATCTAAACAAATGCAACTTAGTCCTCTCCATCAACATTGTTTTGAAAGGTGTTTATTGGTACTCCATATGTTTTTCAGTATCTGGCCACTTTTATCTAAGTATTGATCTAGGAGACAGCATTTAAGCACAGAATCCCAACCCAAACCTTCTGCTTTTACAGATTTATAGCACTCTTTCCTAGGCACAATTCACGAGCCTCAACCATTTACATGAGTTAAGCTCACATATGGTAGAACTTTGAAAGAGCTGGATGGTTAAAGCCCACTTTATTCATGGTAATGACATAATGATATAAAGTGCCAGAAGAACCCTCACTTGGTGTGGAAAGAAGTAAAATGAAAAAAATACACTTTCTGTGAAAGAACAAGGGTCCCACAAGATGGTCAGCTGAATTTTAATGAGCTACATCAGACTACTATAGTAAACTTCTGTACAATCCCTCCTAAACAGCACAAGTGATGAACTGAAGTTATCTGAACAAAACTTCTTGCACTTCTGATTTTCATACAGACACATGTCTCTACTGAACACACTTATCCTAACTCTGATCACTTTAGCACGTGTCCTGTTTACTAGCAAAAGGTAAGAGATTTGCAAGGTCTACCATGAAAGCGATGGAAATGGTATTTACATTTTCAAAAGAGCAGCTAGTTATTTAACGTATAAACTCGAGGAGTGGCTTGATATATACTGGTGACTGGGAAAGAGACAACCAGCAGCATTATTAAACATGCTATTTATTTATTCTTTTCTTGAAGGATGCTTTTCTCAACAGCTGTCAATCCACTGCCCAGATATCACCTATATTTTAAAAGGAAAAAACAATGTCAAGTAATCTGTATACTTTGTGGGTGTTTTGCCTTCTTTCGGGTGAAACTAGTAGATACTGAACATATTTTACTTTTTGTCAGTACATACTTTCCCTTTTTTTCTTTAGGTGCAAGGCCATCAGAAGAGTAGTGCTCCTAATCAAACATATTCTATTAAGCCACTTGACAACAAATGCATTTTGTAGGCTCCAGTCAGAAGTAGTGCATTTGTTTAAAAAACAACCAACCAACAAAAGCCCACCAAAAGCCCCACCTTCCGAAAATATATTGCAGTGAATAAGCTAGGTTCCCTCCACCTCAAAAAAAAAAAAAAAAAAAGACAAATATATTCCAAACTTTTCGTCAGAAAATAAGCAAAAGGGAAAAGAAGACAGGGGGAATTAACTGATAAAATTGATATTTTTAAAACTCAAATGTTCATTAAAGTTGTTTTGGTCTGAGTTTTTCTTCATTACTTTTTTCTGTTGCAAAAGTGGACAAAATTACATTTCTAGGAGTTCTACTTTACCTTGAAGCTACATTTTAAATTGAAGAGTTCTGAATCTAGGCTGTTTCTATTTGAAACATTACCTAGAAAATGATATGTTTCATCTGGAGAAAAGCTTTAGAGACTTATTTGAATTCATGATACCCAGACTTCATCCTCTTTTGGTTTCAAGAGCATCCTTAAAAGTGCATCCATGAGCCAGATGCAAATTCTACCACTGTCAAAAATGTAAACTTAAAACTTATTCCTTAGACTTTCCTTAGGGACTCTTTCTTTAGTTTGCAAAATACATAAAGGAATAATCTGAGCATCTATATGAAGGTCAGAAAAAGAGAAAGACTCTTAAGTTACTTCTCTAAGCATGGGTGGTTGGGGAAGGCTCCTGGGCTCTTGCTTGGGTTTTTTTCTTTATTCAAGCTGTAAAGCAGGTGTAGTTAATTACTTTAAGACAAAAAAAAACCAAACCACAAAACAAAACAAAACCCAAAAACAACCAAAAAAAACCCAAAACACAAAAAACACAACCCTTTAAAAAATAAATACCTATAACCACCTCATATATATATTTTTCAAGACATAGTATCTTAGAGACTTCTGTGTGATAAAAACATTACAGATTTTCTCTTTTCACCAATATTAAAATAAATTCTTACCCCTTAATTGCTTGAGATTAACTATTTTTAGACTAATACCATTTGCACATATTGAAAAACAGATTCAGAACTGAATTTTCACCATCTGGGATCTTGGCCTGAACTGAGTTTTTTTGGGGGGAGTATTTTGTTGAGTTTATTTGGTGATAAGGTTTGGTTTTCTGGGGGTAAGGAAAGTGCTGTTTTGGGGATTTTGGTTTTGATTTGTTGGGGGGTTTTTTGTTGGTTTTTTTTTTCTTTTCTTTTATTCTTAATTTTGGAAGGGGAATTTTAGAATCTTGGCAACATTACAACAGTCTGTTAGAGAAGCGGATGGCAAGCTCTGAAGAACATGTTCAGTGCACCAGTATAGCTACAGCAATATTCTTGTTCTTGATGCATTTCTGTCCTCAGCGTGGGCTAGGAAGAGCATTTACCTCAACAGTAAAACCTTGAAACCCATAGCCCAGCTGCAATAGAGAAACTAGACTAAAACAAGCCCATGTCTATATGGTACAGAGGAAGTCAACCTTTACATACAAAAGCAAAAAAATACATTACAATACTTGACAACTCTTAAATCTGCTAGGAATTGGTCATCTACTGTTTGGAGGCATTAAAAAATGCCTCCAAAATATAAAGCAGTGCCAAAAAAGAGGGTTTAACTTTTAATCCTTTCCCTGAAATGATACTCCCTACAAAAGCAGGATGAATACCAGTAGTTCAGCAAGAAAATTTCTTACATAAATAAAAGGAAGAGAAGAAAAAAGCATGCTGCAAGTTCATTAACAACACCTATCAAGACACAGAAAAAGTTGTTGCAATTTAAGAAACTGATACAGAAAAGTCCAGACAGATAACCCAAGAATATACAACACCCCCCACCTCCAATAAATAAACTGAACTAAACAATAACTGCAAATTCTATCTGGTAAGTTCCTGAAAGGAGGGAAAAAACCCACACAGATTCTCCAAGAATTTAACACTTAAATAGAAATTTACTTCATTATGGGAGCCTGGTATGTCAGTTAAATCCATACAACCTAGAAGCATCAAAACATGACACAGACTATGCTGGGTTGGAAGGAACCCACAAGGATCATCAAGTCCAACTCAGCCCTGCACAGGACTATCCCCAAGAGTCATACCATGTGCCTGACAGTATTGTACAAACTAAATAAAGACCATGGTTTTCTAAAAGACAATGCACTAAAAGTCCTTAAGACTTGCCTTAAACTTATGCATTGGAGCGTATGGAGTATGAATGTTATTAAGAAGGGGTTAGGCAGCTCGCATACACACAGCTTGTTCTTCCATCATTTTTCGTTCAGACCTGAATTACTTTTAAATTTAAGAGTTGAGCAAAACAAATACTTCTACATTCAAAAGTATGAGTGAGCAAAACAATATATATATAACCCTCTCTTTATCAATACAACAAAAAAATAGCAAGGGCAATAATTTATTAATTACACCTGCTCAGTAATGGGAATGGTGTTAATTTGGTGTGTTGCATTTTATTAGGACTCAAACTCCAATTGCTACCTATGAGAGCCTTTTTCAACAAATATAGTTGATCAGGGAAAAGGTCACTAACACAGAAGATTCCATAACAACAGCACTGAAATATTTGCTAATCATATTTCAAGGAAAAGCCTAAAGTTGAAGGGAGTCATGTAGAGCACTCTTTATGCATCAAGAGAAGGGAATATAAATAAATGCTATCATTTGTTTAAAATAAAACCAAAGTCATAAAAACATGTAAATTCTGCATTGGGATTTGCTTCTTCAAATATCTCTACTGTTGTCTTGGTTTCTATTCACTTTCCACAATACCCCAAACTGGCATTTTAATGACACTGTTAGATAGAGTGTTATTACTTGCTAAAGATGCCCAAAATTCTGGTTAAGGATTACTTGGCCCTGCTCAGAACTGCATAGTAGCAGAGGGGGGATTTTTCAACCAGCTGTCATCTCCAGTATTTTGGGTTTCCTGGGTGCTTAAGAGGTCACACCTCTGGTTACAGGTCTGCAGGCAGAGCTGGAGTGAGACACGATAACCCCATGTATGGTGCCCATTCTCTGGCTGTACCACCACTGCTCCAGTGCAGTCCTGTGCACTGAAGTACATAGTGATTCTCTCCTTTACCTGCACCATCGCCAGGCTGGCAGCAAAACTGCTGCACATAGTCATGAACAGGGGTCTTAACACCTGTGGACCTTCCTACTTTGAATAATTTTTGGTATTATTCGAATGCAAGTTCTCTAACACTTTTATGTGTATCAATGCTGCATTTTAAAGATTTTAAAATTTTCCATGATCTCATCCTTACCTATGTAGCTTATCCTCCAGAATCTCCATGTACTTCTCAGCATTTTCTTTTACAGAGGTCACTACAAAATAAAGGTCAAAATTAGATAATGGATAACTGTACAGTTTGGTGGGGGGGGTTCTTCTCTTTTTTTTTAAACCAACTCCACTCTTACCCACATATTCTATATATATCAGTCAGGAAGAAGAATTCCACTTATCTTTTTCCCATTCAAATTACAGTGTGGGTGTCTTCACCCTTTTTTTCTATTGTATCTGCCTTACAATAATATATCTAACAATGAATGCATTAACCTCTTGGTTGTGCCAGAAAAATGCTAAGACTAACAAAGGCAGAGTTTGTAGAAGTTTCCTCTTGACAAAAAATAAAATCACCCCCCACAAAAAAAAGAAACACCACCCACAAGCCAAGTCCTCCCCTTTACCTTTAGGAGAAGCAAGCAAGCCTAACAAATGCATAACAGTCCTTTAAAATGTTATGAATCTTGTATCAAACTTTTTCTGATAAAACCAAAAAAACCATAGAATGGAAAGAAATAGCACTGCATACAATTATAAAATTTAAGTGGGGTCTTTTTGTAGTTTGGTGTTTTGGGGCGTTTCATGAGTTTATTTTTAAAGTTCATACCTAGATACTGTCTGAATGAGTCCCTACAACTTCTTCACCCAGAAGAAACTCCAACAGACTACTTACCATAACACACAATAATAATCATTCTTTCAGATGACAGTTGGCACTCATCAGTGGTACAAATGGGGAAGAGATAAACCTCCTCCAGGAAAATGGAGGCTTTTAGATAATAGCCACTTTCACATTATGATCACTTTTTCCCCCTCCCTAACAGCTGCTTGCCAACTTCAGGTCTGGCAAATCAGTTGGTCTTTTTTAATGTCTTAACTCAAAGTACATCGATTAAATATGTATTTTATATGAAGAAGCATCCTACAGAGCATCACTGTTTTTACAGGCAAAACTTGCTACCTGAATCAGGTACCCTGTGAATTTAGTCATTCATCTGCCCCATTTCCCCTACAATACAATGCCTCTGAGCACAGCTTACGCACATCAAGTGCTTTGCATATGTCTCACTTTTCCTTTCTGTGTTTGTTGGGGTTTTTTTCTTCACAAAGTAGAATGTCACACACACTAAAGCCTAACCTGAAAACTCAGCATTAATCAAACCAGCAGTGCTAAAGTTTAGTTCACACACACAGGAGTACACCGAGGTAATACCATTAGCAGCAAGCATCAGGGTCAGTGTAACATTGGCTGCAGAAGCTGGTGGTCACCTGGTCAGACAGCAGTCACATATCACTGAAGCATCCCAATAGCAAGTAAAGAACACATTTTGCAAAGTTGATTTACTTTTTAATTGTTTTGTTGTTGTGCTTATTTGATGAGTTCATTGGATTAGCAAACAAACAAATCAAACTCACCACAACCCCTGTACTCTGGAAGCAGGATTCTGCAATATCATATTATACACAGACAACTGCATTAGTTTATACATTCACAGATTCAACTGACCATTAGAAGAGTGCTGGTAGATGTTATGCAAAAGGTTCTATAAGGATTTCTGCAATGGCACTGGAGACTCCTAGCTTGTAGCAGTTCTGTGAGAATCACAGGGCTTAGCAGAAGTTCACAGTTTCCTTATCCTGCTTTTATTCCTACACTTCCTGCAGAACTGCAGAGATTCTGCAAGACTGCAAGTCTTCCTTTAATGACACACTTTAATGACCAACACCTTTTTCAAACTCCCTATCCATCAAACCTCAAATGTGCTGACCTGAGTTCCAGGCAAATTGCTTCAAGGTGTACAGGTGCTGTACTTCCTCTTCTCTTACCATTGTCACAGTGTCCTTCAACACAAGCTGTCACAACTCAGGCATTTATTCTTTTGGATAATAAGGTCAGCAGATATTATTAATTTTTGGAGAAGCATGAGAAGAGGTGGAGAATCTGTTTCACACTCACTTTGTTTCTAACCAATATTGTGACTTCTTACATTACATGAAAGATAAACCTTGCTTTCAATTTCTCCTGCTGTGCTTGTCACTTTTTAATTGGGTTTGATCTGATAAAGTAATTCGCACATTCACAGTTCAGTCCTGCCCCTACATGCAATTTTACAATGCCCTTGAAGCACACAGCTTAATATATCAGCATTATTCAATGACAAAAAGTAATGGACAAGAATACACCACTAGTCAAAAGTAGGTCAGTAAAAAGCTAACACTCATTTGGAAACCACCTCACATCGCTAAACCCTACTCTCTCCTGTCAATCGTTTTAACTACATTAAAAGAAATGCAAACTTTGCTGCTGAAAGAGAAAGCTCCCCAGACTAGCTTTGTCTCCTTGCCTTCTTCTGCATGTAATTGGAAAAGCTGTGACCTGGAGATTTTGCTGGAAGGAAAACAAAGCTTAAAAATCTGATTAAGGTTACTTCCCTCACAACAAACTGCAAACAGCAGTGCAACAAATACAGAAATACTTTCAGCCTTTTAGATCATCCATTGAAATAGAAGACAAGCAACAAATTAGCAGATTTTTTTGTTCTAATTTAATGAATCTATTCACTGACACTTCAAAGTAAAAAGATGCATACATGAAGTTGTGTATGTCTTCAATCTGGCCAAGAAAGTACCAGATGACAGAGGGGAAAAAAGAAAAAGAAATAATAATTTATGAGATTATTTTCTGCATGCCAAATGGCTTATTTTTACATTTAAGTGAATGGGATTGCCTTTTCCATCAGTTCTCTGTGGATTTACATGTTTAGCTCATATTGGCCTTGGGGGGAGTCATTAAAATAAAAAAGTATAAATACTCTATTAAAATAAAGAAGTATAAATAGTCATAGAAGATCAGACACCAGAGAATTTGCAAAGACTAAAAATAAACTTTTCTTGTGAAGTCTTAATTGAAGAAAAGTGAGTCAGCATTTCTTTCTCTTTTTTTATGATAAATTTTTCTTCCTCCTTACAGTAGCAGACAAAGTCCAGTCTTGGGATCATTCCTGGTCAGACAGAGCTGATGAGAAGCAGTTAATTTCTGTGGTGGCCTTTTAGTTATAATAAAGCATAAATCTGCGATTTTAGAAGCTACATAAATATCTTTCAATAATTAGCCTACATAGTGTTCTTTTAAAATAACATCACATGTCATTTCTCATCTGAAGGCAGCCCCCAGTGGGGTGACGCTATTTCTATTACTTATAAAGATTATTCAAGCCTGCATATGAAAGTGTATCATCACTTTTATTCTTTGGTCTTTTATTCTTTAGTCCTCAAAAGTTGAACTTAAAAAGACATATGGACCATGATATATGCTTTGGATTCTACAATTAATATTTTCTAAAACTTTCTGAAAACCGAGTATCGGCCTGGAGACACCTTGGACTCAGTGTTTGTATGGACTTTCCAGATGTGGATACTTGGCAACTCAGAAGAGTAAGTCTTCAAAATTGAATTAGGGCCCTAAAAAAAAATGGTAGTCAGTATCACAGGAGTTAAATTTTAAGTGCTACCCTACAGGTCTGCAGTTCTGTCCCAGACAAGTGATGCACTAAGTCCCACAGATACAAAGTCAAAAGTTAATTTTTTGCCTTCCACTCTAAAAGGCATTATTTGGGGGTATTTTTTTCTTTTTTTTTTTTTTTTCCTTTTTTAATTGGTGGACAGTATGGATGAATAGAGTGAACATACATTTTTACACAAAATTTAAGCTTGGAAGAGCTGCAATGGCTGCTGGAAAAATCAAGACCCAGCATGAAAAGAACTGCCAGACATTACCTGCCTGCACAATGAATCGGAAACCTACAAAATTAGCCTCTCTGATCCACAAGAATTAAGTTCCTTCTCAAATACTTTATTAGTCAGATAGAGCAAAACTCCCACTGGCTCCAGTAAGGTTCTTTCCTGACTGAAGGCTCTAGGATGAGATTTGTCTCTTAAGAATAATATAAAAATAAAAGTAACTGCATGGACATGCACTGATTCACCTGAGGCAAACTCTGAGGGCAGAATTAGGTGTGAACAAGGTTGATATGTTGCTTGTCCTGTCACTATTTTATTTTTTCAATGGAGATATTGTTATTAATGCTAAGAGAAAATCGAAAGCAGAAAACTATTCTGTGAAAATTATTCTGATCTTTTCTGTCATCAAAGACATACTACATTAATGTGTGAAGTTGGGATCTGAAAAAATGAAGAATGGCTTCGATACATTTAAAGGGTAACTTGAAAAGACAGTCAAATTTCAGAGATGACATCTCAGCTGCTCAACTACATGTCAAGATGACTTATCAAGCCCCAGTAAGGAGATTTTGGATTACAGAATGGTAAGAAATTTTGCATCCTGCAGACAGACAGGGGAAAAACCCAAAGAACAATCTCTGTGTGAAGAACAATGGCCCTTCTCCAGTGCATTTTTCCCAAGGAACTTAAGTAGAAAGAACAAAAAAGGCCAGGATTAAAGAGAGGAAAATAAGTGCTTTGATAAAAAAGTGCAAATACTCAGAAAAGGGGAATGAAATTCTGTGCTGGTTCACTGACTGTCTTTCGATAATGAAGTAAATACCAAAATATGTAGTTACTACCCATTCTAAGGAATGTGCTAATCCTCAAAATACCTTTGCAGAACAGCACAAAATTCTCCTGAGGAAATTACTGCCACCCGATTTGAGGTGGCCAAAATTTAGTAGTCCAAATGGACTGGCTATTCCATAAATAAAAACACTATGTAAAGTTGAACTGGAAAGACAAAAATTGGTCCTGAACACGTAAGAAATTAAAGCCAGACATTTAAAGACATAAACTGATCTTACTTGATGGAGTTGAAAATACTCTCTGCCTAATTGGAGGTGATTCCATAACTCAGTCACAAGGTTTTTCCCTTCTTCTGAAAACAGCTGGCCTGAAGAACAGGATACTGTCATACCACACAAATGGAAAGCTGTGCTTTGAGGTGCCATGCAGTTCAAGTACCGCAGTTCTGCTGGGACTGAGATGTGTGAATGCAGCAGGTCTGTACTATGCAGGGCTGCTACACAGCCTCAGTCCCTCTGGATGGAAAAGAGTCTGTAGCAACTGCTGGGTGATTCAGTAATGTTGATTTTATAATCCCATCCCACAAGAGAACAGAGGGCTTTCAGGGATCTATTGTCAAATGTCACTCCACTGCTTTCAGAGCTCTCAGATGCAGTATGTTATATCTTGTCCATATGAAGATTTCCATCAGCATCACTTGCGTCTCCAGCACTAGATGGTCAACTGCTCTGATACTGTAGGGCAATTTCTCTGATATTTAAAGCAAACAATTAAAGGTTCTATCTGGAGCACCACTGTCTTAAAACACTTTGCTCACCCTTATATTTAAAATCTCATAGTATACTTCCAATCCATACCCTCTAACTTTGGAAAAATAGGGGAAGTAATAAAAATGTATGAAGACTAATAAAGAAATACAAAATTGGCAGAACACAGGACAGCATAGCATTTTCCCATTTACACTGCACTGAAACAGGAAAAGACTAGAAGTACAGTGTGAACAACTCATCTTCCTCAGGAAATTCCCTTTGGAGCTGTGGATACAGAAAGTCTACTGTTAAATTTCTCTGAAACACGTTGGTACATCCTGAACAGGAAGAAGTGTAGTCTAACCTCTAAACGCTCTGGGAGTGGGTGGGCACTGCAAACCCAGGAGAACCAGCTTCCCCTCTTTAGGAGATCCCATAAAGGCCAAGTACCAGTTCATTTGGAGAGATGGCATTATTTTATACATAGCAGAAATAGGCAAGGAACACACTCCACCTACTTGTGCCTCTACCTAGAAGGCTTTCAACATGTTTACAGGTGCTTTAATTTGTAGGCCTTGGTGCAACAATGAATTTGAGGTTGTAATGAGACAAGTGATATATTACCTTTGATATAAAAAATTACAGTTAAACGTAGATATTATAGAGAAAATAGTGATTTTAACAGAGATGCCATGTTCTGCTCTCAGGTTAGATGTCAGTAAGGATATAAGGTATGGAAAATCTCAGCATGAACAGAAGTTTGACAAAGAAATAAAATCCAGAAAACAGATCTTACAAAGAGAAATGACAGGAGGTGCTAGCAGCTCTGCCTGTAACAACTGACAATTCTGTCTCTGTGGAAAGCACAGAAGATTTGCAGAGGTGACAAGGAGCAGGGGGAAACCACCCTGCATAAAAAGGCGCATTTGAGAAAGAGACATCCCCAGAATTTGCTTCCTGAATCTTCTTTGTTGTATGCACTACTTTTCATCCAAAGAGACAGGTGACCCTTCAAGTTCTGTGATGATTAAATTGCCTAAATTCAAGAGAATTACCATACTTTCACATGATTTCTGAGCTTCTTTCAGTTTTCTGTAAAATCTGTCAAGCCCAACACAAGGGTTCCTTCCATGCTACATGTGGGAGACAGCAGGCAGAAGGAGGCAAATTACTTTCAGTAAATAATCCGGCTTTAAAGAAACATCAGCTGAAATTTTACAAATTGTTTTATTATGCAGTATCAAAGCAACCATACTGATTTTAAACTAATGGGGCAGCAGGTGAGATGTTGGCCCAGCAGTGGTCAGAGCATATAATTACACAACAAAAGACCTGCCTTGATACTTCAAGAGACTACATAAAGTGTAGAGCGGATTAAAAAGCAAACAGTACAAGACCACCCACGTGTCCAGCCCCAGGTCTGGAGGCAGCCTTGTGGCCTTCCAACTTCTTTTCTGCAATAACCATCGACTAGGTGCAGATCCCCTAGCACAAGCTTGGTTGTTTTTCCACAAATTATTCAAAAGCTACAAAATTATTGGCATGCACCAAATGGAGTTTTAAATTGGCTGCAGAAAACCATGGAGAAAACCATTTCTACTTCTTCATGTGTTTGGTACCAGATGGTAACATTGCCGCTGCAGGGAAATCCGAACTAAAAGCCAAATTCCCTCTCTGCTTTGCACTGCTGACATAAATAAGCCAACTTGCACCATAAATGTTTTCTTCATTACACACAAGTTTTACTCCATTTCAAATTAGGTGAGACATGGATCCATGCACATTTTCTATGTCCAGAGTGACTGCATAGTACCATTTCTGGAAGAATGCTGGAGATCCACACTGACAACATCCTCAGGGGATGGAGGCTCCCAAATTCTTCTAGAGGAAAGGTAAGGTTTGGGGTTTACTCTCCCATCCCATCACATTGATAGGACCATCCTGTTTTGCTTGCTTCTCTTGCAGTCACCTAAATAATTGTTCACATTTTGTTACACAATAGCTTATTAACCTCCTTTAGCATTGAAAGTATCATGTCTTTTCCAAAAACCAAAAGGAACGTTTCCTTTCACTTTCCATTGCTATTTCCCTTCCACTCTTCACTGAGGAATTGGGGAGAAATGAAAGGTAAAGTGAAGGGAGAGAGAGCAATCTGCTTACATTTTCTTCACATTTTCTCTTACCTGGCTTTCTTCTCTGCCTGTTTGCTACCTATTACATCAATCCTCTGTTAACCATCAGTTCAGACCCTCTCAACAAAACATAAAAAAAGATTCTTTTCTCCTTTCTCCTCACAAAGCAAAGCCTGAACATCAAGGAGAACCATGTGTCCAGCTTGCTCTCTGCAGATTGTCAGCAGTCACAAGACCTCATCTGGAAACCATTACACAACCGCACAGGGCAACCAGACTCAACATGTGCACAAGCACCAGAAGAGTTCAGACTTGTTACTCAAATTGCCCCAAGTTTTTCCTGGAAGAAAGATTTATTTTAACACTATTAGATAAGATAAAAAGACCCAGAATGAGTCCTTTATATAGCTATCCAAGACAAACAACAGAGAACAATTAGGCTTTATGCAAGAGCTAAGCTCTGTGACAATGACTGACAACACCTAATGCTTATGTTATGAAAAGCAGGAACAGGTCAAACATTTTTGTCTGAGGGGACAAACTATAAAAAATTGAAATCAAAATTCAATTTTTGGCTTAAGATGATACTTTACAGCTAATATGGATGATCCACAGACAACTGGACATATTGCACAGCCATTCAACAACATCAAGGCTCCTAAAATACATAGTAGCTGGTTTCAATTGTCCCACAGTGGCAGTTCTGCTGAACTTTCAAATATTCAGTATTATATCTAATGCTTTAGTACCTAAATTGCAACCAAAAAATTATATTAAATTACTAACCCACTTTGGCTTTTTAATTTAAGGTCGCAAAGGGAAGATGGTCAAAGATTTCTTTGAATCACTCTAAGCACTCCAGAAATTTTTTTTCCAAAAGGGCTCTGCAAAATTTCATGCTAGTCTTAATACTGCTAATTATTTTCTCCCCAGCTCAACATGCTGACTAGTCAGGCCACACAAACTAGCAAGAACCCAGGCACCTACAGACAGTCCTCAGTCAGATGATAAAATATATTTAGTTAATGCAGAAGATGTTTGTGCTCAAAACTTCTTTACAAAACAAAAGCACAGTACTGCAGCACATTAAAAAAAAAAAAAAAGAAAAGGAATTTGCTCCTAAATGGTACTGTAGAATCTGGTTACCAAAAAAGATTAAAGGGAAAGCAGAGCACAAGCTTAAGAACTTTGAAAAGCAGCAACAGCAACGAAAATGAAAAAAAAAAAAAAAAAGTGTTAAAAAATGCCAGTGTTATCACTGACAAAGGAAAATCACAAACACCTATGTTCATAGTAGAACAAATTGCTGCTAACACATCAGTCCTTCAGATTATTTTGAAGAAAGCAAAGCGGAGCTCAAAGGTATATACTGAAGGTTAGAAGTAATTCAAATTGCAATAGTGACAAGAAAGAATATTCAGCATTGCAAGCTATTTTTTAACAACCTTGAAATGACATCAAATAAAGCAAGGACTTCCTGTACCAGGGCTTACAAATGATACCTGCAAATAGCACTACCTTGCGTTTTTGTACTGCTATTCTCTCCAAGGATCTAGAACAGGTCTTCAAACTTCAGAGAAGCAGCAATTTCTTTTTTGAAGAATAGCTGACAATGAGACAGAAATACAGAGAAGAAAAGTGTCCCACATACACTGAAGTTTTCAGAAACTCTTTGTAAGCTACTTAGCCACTCTTGGCTATACCAGGCATCCTTTCTGCAATGCAATTACAGGCCTCCCAAACATGAAAAAATGTGAAGCTGCCCAGCAGAGAGGGTGAGCAGATGCTGTTCTGTAGCCATTTCAGGGACAAGGAGTGAAGCAGACAGCTTTAATTTATCACTTTCCTTAATCCCTAATATCTTTGCCCTGGCTGCTTCCTCCTCCTCCTAGCATTATGCAACCTGCACACAACTGCTTATGAGTTTCATTAAACCCATCAATAATATTTGGCTATACTTGACATATCAATGTAAACATGACGCTTCTGGCCATGAACATGCAGTGATGCCTTAAAAGCTTCTCTGCTACTTACACACAAAACTGGGGCAGAGATTTACACAATGTAATTGGGAGAGCTACTGCAGCTGAGCAAAACAGATGTACCTACAAGAACGCATGTGCACTAAGTGCTTCTACTAATCCTGAGCACCCGAAAGGGCAGAGTCTGAGACACAAGGGCACACTGTTGAGTGGGCAGATGTTTTCTGAACTGCTTTCAAGACAGGATCATTAATTTAATTGGTTGACTTGAAAATGTTGCTTACACTATACATTTTTTCTTAGTTTTCCTATTAATGTCCCAGTGCAAAACTCTACTATGCTAGAGTTCTTGAAAGCGACAGCTTTAATATCTCTAAGTCAGCGTGGTCACAATGAAGGCATAAGATTTCCCACAGGATGATAAAGTACAATTTATAAATGAGTTGTACACACCACTTTATACTGCGTAATGAACAAGGGATTCCAATGACATTCCAATGGAAGACAAAAACTACTACATTGCAAACTACTATGTAATTTTCATCTATGCAATTCTCTATTTCCTATCTTTTTTTTTTCCTTGATACCCTCCTCTGTTGCTAGAGCCAGGCACAAATCTACATCTTCCCCTTATCTGGATAAACTATAAAATATTTGAGCTCCCTGTAAGATTTTTTATTTTCTCTCCCTTTGATTAAAAAAAAAAAAAAACAACCAAAAAACTTAATTTATATTTTGCTTAGAAAGATGATAAAAAAGCAGTTTTATTACTAGTCCAAAATCTCTTTCTAGATTGAAGCAGATAGTTTCAACATCAACAGAAAATCTTTTATTTGAATTAAACCCTAAGACCTCTGTTTATGTAATGCCCATAAAAGAAGGAAATTAAAGACCTTGCCCTTCATATCGAGTCTCAGCACTGCTATATTGTAAGTAGGATGAGTGAACTCATTCTTCAAAGCAGTACAATGCTTTAATGCAATGGCTTTTTAAAAAAAAAAATCCCTGAAAATAACAATTTCTGGTGGTGCTGACTTTTTCCTTGACTTTTGACTAGGATTTTCTTTTTTCTACATTTTGTCTGCCATATGACTCAAACTGTCTCCCTCCCCAATTCCTAAGCCTATGCTGTTTGTGTCTCGTTTTCTCCTCCATTCTTCCTTTTAGTTTCCCCTACTCTGCCTTTGAAATTCCTCTTTTTCAGGTTTTGTCAGCTTTGCTCTTTTACTTAAGGTATAAATCATTCAACAACACAGGGAATTTTACTTCTAGTTTTGCTCTCCACATCGAACTTCCAGTGTTTAATCCACTTCCAGAAAAGAAAGCTTTTAAGTACAATCTAGTAAGGATCCCCAAGACAGCAGTTTGTGGGTGCTTTATTGGCCGTTCTTGTGACGCTGAACTAACTTCCCAATGGCTGATGTAGACTTTTACAGTAATTTAATTGAACATTTTCTAATACCAAATGTTCTTTACATATGATTTCACAAGCTTAGTTGATCTAATCTTCATGATTTAAGTTAGTTTGCAAGTGTCACCTGGGAAGTTCAAATTTCTTAAGCTTTGAAGACATGAGGCAGAAATTCAATTCTGGTAAAAATCAAGGTCCAAATCTTCAAAACATCTCAAAACTTACAGCAGGAACAGTATTTGAGGCTCTTCCAAAATGTACACAATTAGGATTTCATGCCTTCTCTCTTAAACTTCTCTTCTCACTAAGGTGCAAGAGCAGCAATAACTCTTACTACTTCTGGACACTGTCAGGACAAACTAATCAGTTCTACAGAAAACACCCATCCATTTCACATCATTCCTTGGGGAAAAGGTGGACAGGCAGATGGAATTGTCCAGCAAATGGACCACAACAAACCTGAGCTGTGACACCTATGCACTGAAATTTTCCACCAGTCCCACAGCCTGAATATGGAGAAGATGACTTGGATTTCCTACTCAGGTATCCAATCTAATTATTGGGCAGTTAACAGTCTAAGAGATGGTCTGCCCAGAAACACATGGGAGTAGTGCCAAAAAGAGAAGTGGAGGGAGTCAAATAGGGAAAGCAAGTCATAATGATGATCAGGTTCAAAAGCGCTGCTGAAGAACTGAGGTCAAAGGAAATGCCGTCTGAACTGGTCTGCAGCAGAGGAGCCCATTACAGCCCACTTTCTAGGGCACTCTATTCAAATCTGAGCAAAGTGCTACTGTTCACCACACTGGACTTAAGTTTACGATGAAGCTGCTGCCTTTTTGCCTGGCTGACTCACTGGTATGTCAGTTGAACAATTAGAGCAACTTTCCTGCCATTTCCCCCCTTCCTGATTGAATTTTGAAGGCTGGGACAACTTACAGTCTAACAGAAGTGGACTTGTACCAGACTCTATGTTTATGTGAAGTTGAGGAGCATTCAACAGTTTTCTGAACTTTAAGATCCCCCATACATTTTGCTGCTAACACCATGTCAAGCTGTAGAAATGAGAAGTGCTCACACAGCAATGCTTCCACAGTGTTGCCTCCTTGCAAGAGGCTTTTTCAAAGTGCTGCTTGTGCATTTTAGCTGTGAAACTTTCAGTGATATCAGTAGGAGTCACACAGCTAAATCCCCAAGCAACACATTTGGAAGACGACTTATGTTTAAAGGAGGATTAGAAGAAAATATTTCTTAAACCATTTTCCATGTAACACTATCAGTCTTAAATTCAGAGAAATATGGAATCATTTGGGGGAAATACGTGATTCACTAGGTATCAATTTTTCCATCCAATTAGGTTGGGCAGCTATGCTGAGTATTCAACACACACCCTTGCCTCCCCCTCCCTTTCCACTGAGTGTATATATTAAACACAAGTTAAGACTTCTGGGTTTTCAACTTTGTTGATTTTACATTCCTTTTGGGAGTTAAAGTACTATTTTGTTTAATTATTTTTCCTCTACTCAACCACAGTATTGAATGACAAGAATAATGAGCTCAGAATCATTGTACAAATCCCAGTAGGAACCACTCATAGTTTGCTAATAGGACATTATATTTGCATTACCAAGTTCAGTGCAGAGCACATTGTGTAAATTAGCTCTGAGGGTTACTACCATGAATCTAAACCCAGAACATCAGGTCAATTAGCACAGCTCCAAAGCACAGTATTTTGGGTAAAAACATAAGGGGTATTATTAGAATTCTAGGAAATCCTCTTCTTGGGTTAAGTGCCTCTCAAAAGATGTCTGGTTTCACTTCTGGGAGAAGCCACAATGTCTCAGCTCCCAGGAGTGTGGTCTGATGCTGATGACCCTGATGCCTGATAAACAGTACTGGCCTGTTCTAAAGAGGGGGCAAAATTAACTTATAGGAGGTGTGGAAATCCTCAGAATCTGATAGCAACACTTTCTTTCCCATCCAAATTAAAAGAACAGGCTAGTAAGAGGAAGACGTGGAAGATCTGGGAATTTAACATAGAATATACTGCTTACATGAAAATGCAACTAACACACAAAAGCTATTCAGTTTCCTCCATAGAAACAAACCCAGCACACACCAACTGCACAGCCAGAGACTAAAGTCACAGTTCAATAATGATGAAAGGAGGTCCACAACAAATTAAGGCAGAAGATCCCAGTAACAAGTCCTGTAGGGCAACTTACTTTTTGGGCAAACAGCATACATGTACATACCCACACCCACAACTATGGAAATAGTCAACAAAGTTAATGAACTTCAGAGACCACATAGCACCTTCGGATCAGACTGCTGCAACAGAAGCATATAGACAAAAAAGAAAAAGAGGTATTCTAATGAAGTTCTACCTCAGAACTACAACTCTGATGAACCCAGAAGGTGTCACATAAAAATAACAGAAAGGGCCAGTGGATATTGTTTTGGTCAAGTCCATTAATTGACCCTATAAGTCAGTTCAGGTCAGTCTTACCAAGCCATCAAGTCAGCACAGTACAGGGGTTCTAACTCTGCCTGGCCAAAGATGGTCTTAGGATTTGTTGCTTGGACCATTTTGTAGTAAAGCCTCTGAAATTTTAGTGTAACTGCCTTATAAGTCTGCTTATTCTAGAAATGCTAACCCATAATACATTACTACTCTCTGAAGAAACATACCTGAAATAACAGTTGGACAACTTCAAAATCATGTTATCTTAAGTGAAATTATGGTATTTCAGATTACGCAGTAGAACTCATTCAATGGACAGGTTTTATAGTCAACTGAATAAAAATGGTCATTCCTCACACACTAAGATATAGAGCTGGGACACATATTTCATCATTAATATTTATAATTCTTTAATTCATTAGGCAACAGCTTAATGGATCTATAGGAGCAGAACTAACTAAAGCTTCTCACAAGTCCTGAAAGAATTTACTCTGATATATGCAAGACCAGGTTGAAAACTATAAAGAAAAGAGACACTGGAAAACAAATTTAGATGTTAGAGTCAAGTATCTCTGCAAAATACTTTCAGGTCTTTGTGCATGACCAGATAAACAGCTGAAACCTCCTGGAGGCAGTGGTGAGAATGAAAGGATTTGCCTATGTGAGACACTGGACATGCTTTTTGAGAGAAAATGGCACAGAAATACATAACAGATTCCACCCTTGCTGCAATGCAAACTGATGTGTGAAACAGAAAATAGGCTTTCAGTGAATTATAAATAGCTGGCAAGGACTCCTGAATACTCAGCTGGGCAAAAAATGCTTTATATGGAAGACAGTAACACATGAAAGATCAGAAAGCATACGTAAATTGAAAGAAAATGAATATATTGTCAGAATACAAACAAACAAAAGGCATATTTTGGAAAGTAAGCACTATAAAATGCTTACTGTTGCATGAAAACTCAGCAGCTAAAAGAGACGAACTAGAGTGCCTGGAAATGTAAAAGAGATACAGTATAAGTGCTTCTGAAACTAGGTAGAGTAACACAAATCAATTGCCTGCTTCTTGTATCTACCTATTTAGCAGCACAGGAAGGCTTAGATTAGCCTTAGGAGTCTTCAATTACAAGCACAAATGAATTTGCAGATGCAGGGAAGCAACACTACTGTAAGACTCAATAGGATCTACTATGAAAAAGAAATCTGTCTTTGAAGAACTATTCAGGTGAATTTGAATTCTCCAAATTCTTTCAAATAAGCTCATGAGTTGTTTTCTTTCCTTATTTCAATTACAACTGTGCTTTTCAATGTGCTGTTCTTTTCCACTGTTTTTTTTGATGGCTAATGTCTCTTCCATCATATTTCATAATCATTAAAGAAGCAGAGTAACTGTCAAATATTTTGCTTTGAAGAAGATAAAAAAAATAAATTTCTGTCTTTCTGCATTTCTATATCCCACAGAAATATCCATTAGAAGTTTCCCTTTAAGACATACAAATGTACAAATGTGTGGTAATTTGTGTCAGACTTCAGGTGCACCCACTGAGGGTCAGGGCAGAGAAGAGGGGTGAAAAAAGCTTCTCTTTGCTTTCTCTGTGTTTCGCGTGAGACTGTCCGTCTGCTATCATTTCACTAATGAGCGGTGTAACTATTATTCCTAACTGCATTATTCCAATTTTCAGCATTTTTAAAACTAAATTATCTAAAGAGAAAGGAGATGTCCGAAGGGGAATCATTCTCTAAGAAAATGCATTTGAGTAGCAGCAATTAAATACTTTCTACAAAGTAGTAAGGCAGAATTGCTTAATAATGATTCATTTCAAACAAATGCAGAGAAGCTCAGATTTTTAATAACTTAATTCTCCTTAGTCTTCCCCAAAAGATATCTAAACAGGGCACAAGACTGCAATCAGCAGCAGGAAGCGAGTACTGCTTCACTAAAGCAAAATGGAACATGTCAGCATAGGAAAATACAGCTGCCTACCTTGATTTCTGGCACTGCATCTTTGCTCCAAATACATTTTTGTGAGAAGTTCCATGACTTTTGGATAGCTATAATTCTCTGAAAAGCATTAACATACTGAAGTTTGCATAATTTATTTCTTTTTTCAGTAACAGTTTTGAACACTTGTTCTCCCACCAAATCAGATGACCTGTAAGAGCAATTGGTCAGGTGACCTGGCCAAATAGTCAACAGGCAGCCAGGCATGGTCATTTCCCAAAACTCTGATAATCAACTCCTACCACCTGAAGGGGCCACCTCTTCTTTCTGGGCTTCTTAACAATTTATTAAAATCCACTCTCTGTGGTTTAAGGAGCTCTCCTCTACCTTTTCTGTCATGCCTTTCCTGAAAAACAGGAATCTCTGGTTCATGAAAGTTCAGGACCAGAAGCACACTCGAGCCCTGCAGAGAGTGAACAGTGCCACCTTCTGCCCCACTGCCCTGAGCTCCTGGGGCATGCCAGCCCTCTACTGCAGCCAGCCAGCCATGTAATGACTTCCCAGGTTCAGATGGCAGGACAGACCTGCCAAGCTTGCACAGTGCAAGGGAGAGTGGAGAGGCAAGCAAAACAAAGGGGAATGAAAAGAAACCCTTGTGAAACATCTTCTGTCACCCTGCCATAAAAATCACCTTGTAGTCTAGTAAGAATCATCTTTGATTAACCTTTTATATTCCACCCTCCTTAGCTAAGAAATTAGCAACAAACGCATTAAATGACATTGAAAGTCTTCTATTTGATTTGCACTGTCTTGAGACTTCATCAGTTCTAAAAGGTGTTAATGCAATCTGCTTTCTACTGGGGCATGGGTAGTACAACATGGATATATCTCACCCCACTTATAAGAGAAATAAAAGTCCTTGTCCTGCTTCACCAATTGCCTGAATATTTCTTCTTTTGACCTAAACTGTCCAAAAAACAGACTCTGTGGTTTCAGCATTTACCTATAAGGTTTCTTGTATTTACAGTGATTTCTAGGAAGGGAACGCTACTCTCAAGTACATTTTTATAATGGACTTCAGTTTTCCCTGAGGGCCATTTCATTCTTATAAATGACGATAACGCAGAGGTTGTTTAGACAGAGAAAACTATATAGGCGTCCTAATAAGCTATAAATCCTTTCCACAGGCTTCTGCTGGCTTTTTAAGACTCTTAAGCTATCTCTGGTGCTGTGGATTGGGTAATCACGGCATTCCACATGTGGGTAAAGGGACCAGATGGACAACAGAAAAATAAAATCCTTCACTGTTCAAAAAAGTCTATTTCAGGAAAACACTTCTTACAAAAAGCATGGAGGCAGCAATGTACTTTGGTGACCCTGATGGGAATTCTAGCTGATGGGAACCACAGCTATTTCAGACCAAGAAGCTTCAGACCAAAGTGACAGTTTGTATGGCTGGACTGTATTTAAGGGCAAATCTCAGCCTCTTGTCAGTGTACTTTGTCCACTGCAGCTCCTAAAACAAAATGAGGATTCTCATTTTTGCCTAAAACAGTGATCTGATTAAGCATCTTCAGGACTGGTCAGGATAGTCAATATAAGACCTCTTTGGGAATTCCTTGCTAGCAAAAAGAGAGCAGCTCTCAGGCTACTTGGGCTTCTGATCAGGATCAGATGTTCCCTACACAGCAGCCTCCATGTGACAGCTGCATGCAACCCGCCCGCTGAGGAAGTTCCTGTGCCAAGGAGTGGTGGCCCTCAGAGGTCAGGACTGGGGCCAATACTGTTCAACATCTTGGCTGGTGACATGGACAGTAGGATTGAGTGCATGCTCAGAAAGTTCACTGAAGACACTGAGCTGTGTGGTGCAGTCGACACACTGGAGGGAAGGGATGCCATCCAGAGGGACCTTGACACACTTGAGAGGTGGGCCAATGCCAGCCTCATGAAGTTCAACAAAGTAATGGACAAGGTCCTACACCTATATCATGGCAATCCCAGGCACACCTACAGGCTGGGCAGAAAAGTGATGGAGAGCAGCCCTGCAGAGAGATACCTGGGGCAGGTGGTTGATGAAAAACTTAACATGAATTGGTAGGATGCCCTCACAGCCCCGCAAGCCAACCAAATCCTGGGCTGCATCAAAAGGAGTGTGGCCAGCAGGTCAAAGGAGGTGATTCTCACCCTCTACTCTGCTCTTGTGAGATCCCGCCTGGAATACTGTGTACAGTTCTGGCGCGCACAACATAAGGAGGACATGGAACTGCAGGAGTGAATCCAGAGGAGGGCCACAAAGTTGGTAAGACGACTGAAGCATTTGCCCTGAAAAAGCCAGCTGAGATATTTGGGACTGTTCAGACTGGAGAAGAGCAGGTTGTGTGGAGGCTCCATAACAACCTTCCAGTATCTGAAGGGGCCTACAGGGAAGGCAGAGACAGACTTGATCTGGAGCAGCAGTGATAGGACAAGGGGGAATGGGTAAAAATTGAAAAAGGGGAGATTTATTCCAGATTTTAAGAATAAATTCTTTACTGTGAGGGTGGTGAGATACTGGAACAGGTTTCCCAGGGAGGTTGTGGATGCCTTCATACTGGCAGTGTTCAAAGCAAGGTTGGACAAGGCCTTGAGCAACCTGGTCTAGTGAGAGGTGTCCCTGCCCATGGCATGGGGGGTTGGGATTAGATGATCTTTAAGGTCCCTTCCAACCCTTAACATTCCACTCAGCATCTTGCCTTTAAATAAGCACCATTTGCTGCTGGATCCCAAAACTGAAGTGATGCTCTTCACAGAGAGAGAAACAGTTTCACCATTTCACAGTTACACAAACAGACCCAGAAAGACATGGAAAATGTCTCAACATCAGTCAAGAGTACATGAATCAGATTGAGGAGCTGAATCCAAGTGTCCAGCTGTGCAGTTTGTTGCTCCAACTGCACACTGCTTCAACAGACCCACAGCCTAAGTCTATTAAACACAATCAAAATTCAGGCTACTTCTCATATTTAATTTCTAAAAGCATCACTGAGGTGAAAGCAAGTCCCATCGTCAGCTGTAAAAGAGGATATGTTGCATACTGCCTATGAATATTTCATCACAGGTGATGGGCTGGATCATCATGTCACCTGAAGGACCAGACTGATTGAGAAACTCATTGGGGATGTCCGTGATACCAGAAAGAGCCAGTGTTCAGGGGGATTGCTTTCCAGCCTCTTGCACAGGGATGTACCACCCCTCACGCCAATGAAAACCTGGGACATGCTAACACTTCATGGAGGGCAGGGCACCCTAGGTGACAGATTTGATGACTGATTGTGATTGACAACACCCACCAAGAGGGCCCTCAAACTCTCCTCAAAGGGAGACTGTAACTTTCAGAGGTCAAAGCAGAAAGTTGATCAGCTGGTACATACCACAGAAACAAACTCTTAACTCCTCTCATCCTCTCAGCAGGGCTCTCCTTTTGACCTGCTTTATTCCTCTTTTTTTTCCTGCACTTCCACTCACCCTTCTTCAAAGGCTGTTTAAAAAAGCATTTCATCTATCTGCAGTCACAGCTTCAACTATCTGCATCAACTGTGTCTGTTCCTATAGAGTGAGTGTCAGAATTTGGCTTAACCCAGAAATCACATGCAGACATCTGCAGTTCAGGTGGACTGGTAGGGAAGGCAGCCTTTGGGAAAGCAGACATGTAAAAGCATATCATAAGCACAGGAAATGCTGCAGGAGAGGGAATAGGTGGTACCAGAATGCTTCATTTTGAGTCCAATAGATTCAAAGGATGAGAAGTGGGAAGACAGTAAAAGAGAAATGGGAAGATCCCCTGTCACAAAACAATTTCCCAGTCTGTTCTGCATGGATATTAACGTCTCTACATCTTCAAAAGACTAGCTGATAACAGTAAGGTTAGCAAAATGCTTTGCATTACTTAATATGCTTTCAGCTCAACAATACTACCCCCTCACATACTTAAATGGCCAACACATACAAAGGTGGATCTCAGCGTGAACAGGTGTTTCTAGTGCTGCACCAGCACAACTCATCACAGGCAAGTTACTTGCCACAGGGCACGTGAGGGAACACCCAATTCAAATACAAGTCAAATGGTATTTCAGATCAAGACTTTTGATTAGATTTCTTCCTATTGTCATCATTTTTTTCACATTTCACTGTATAATTTTAATGAAAATTCTTCTATCTCCAAGCAAAATATTTTCAGAATTTCTAGTAAAACTAATAAAAAAAAATAAATTAAGAAATCACTCAAAAAAAAGCTCCTTAAAGAACTTATTTCTGTTTCAACTGGCTTTAGCTAAGTTTAAATATTTATTGATTTAAAAGTGAAACAAAGGGATAAAAAGAAAAACAGAACATCCTCAAAAATCAATGTAAAACAGAACACAAGGAGCAGGAAGGACCCATCTTAGCAGAAGCAAGTTTCTTCACAACTGACATCTTAAAATCACCAAAATCTTCCAAAAACCTCACAAATCAAGTTTGATATACAAGTTTCAAGCATTTTTGTTTCATCTAGGTGTGCTATTCCTCATAAGAGACAGAAAGTGCCCTCACGGCAGAGAAAACGTGAACATTTGGAGGAAAAAAAATCACCTATCCCATTACTCCCCCTGATGTGTCATTTTTGGTAAGTTCAGTTACTAAATCTCTTACTAATGGCTCTGTATCCTCTTTTTCTTGAGATCAGCACCTCAGCACTTCCAGCTCTTGGGGAACAAAACTACAACTCTGAGACCTTCCTTTAATTGTTCTTCCTGAGTAGTTAAATATTTCCTCTGAAAATAATGGATTTTGAGTTCAATAACCTCCCATAGCATTCAATGATGTTACTAAAGCTCTGCTTCAAAACAGGCCCAAATCATCACCATACTGCATAAAAAAATACTAATAATTAAAGACAGCATCATTTTAAATTGTGGTCAGGAACAAGGAGCAAAACTCTGAATTCATAAAGAAACAAAAAACTTTCATTGCAGGAATTAGAAGATTGTATCCATGAAGATTGTATCAGATTTGACATAGAGAAGGCTGGAACAAATTACTGATGGGGTGAGGCACTGCAGATTGAATCAAAGAGTTCAAATAGATAGTGCTCACAGTACTGCCACTGGAAAAAAAGAAGTGAAAAATGTCTTTGCCTCAATCACAGCTCCTTTGTCCACCTGTAAAAAACTCCCAGACAGAGTCTGGAAGCCTACTGCTTCAACTCCTGATGAGCATTCATGGTTCACAGTAGGTAACTGGCATAAGAAGACGTAACAAGGATAGAGCAAGGGGTCATAGGGTTGAACTCTTTCTAATGACAGCTGGTATGGAAGGGGAAGTCAAATACAAAATGTAGTTGTTCTGAGGTTCAACTGGGATACACAGAATTGACTTAAATGAGATAGTAAAGCTATGGCAAGTAGTTTCTTGTGAAATATCCTTCATGCTACTCTCATACAAGTAATCAGATGAATTTCTGTCTATAATAACTTTAAAAAGTAGGAAGTCACCATTTCCTTTACTGAATAACTGGTCTCTGATGATACTTAAAAATGTATAACTCAATAGCATTAAGCTTTGCTTGAAAGAACAGTACTATTTTATTAATATTCCCTTTACTTCTTAGATATTTATTTTTAATTAAACAATAAAAACCCCAAAACATGAAGATAAAATTATGTTAGTGCAGTTCAAATATAGATTATTTTTCCATTTAATGTTTTAGAAGTATCCAGAAAAAGCAGAGAACAAAGGAAAAATTCCAGGTCAAATGAGGATAACTTTATCCTTCTTGCTGATAAACAAGTCTTTGCACATATTGCCTCAGAATGCATTTTATCTTGTTAGCACAAACAACTTTGATATGAGAATTAAGGACAAAAATCATTTCTTGCTAATCTCTTGATTGTTTTCAACTGAGATAAACTAACAACTGTGATGGGCAGTTTCAAAACACTACCATTTCCTTGTAGAAAACACCAATTTCAATCTTAAAATACTCCTAAAGTTGCACTGAAGCAAGAAGTATTCGATAAAGCTTGTTAGAGACCACATTTTAAAGAAAAAAAAAAATGGTTTTGGAGTACAGTCACACACACAAATAATGTCACAGTAACAATGCAAAAGCAAGGTTACTTCAAAGAAGCCAGATTATTCTTCAAGAAAATAGAAAGGTTATCAATCAGATTTTCTCTTCCTAATCAAGTCATTTGCCATTCTTGATGCTATTAACAGATTTTGTTTGGCAGTAGACTCACATAAATCTGAACTAAATATGAGTTCAAATCACCATGAATGGACACGGTCTACTCCAGACTTTGAACATGGCAAAGAGCTTACAAAAAAAGAAGCTTCACTGATGCAGAGAAAGCACCTCACGAATATCAGGGTTTAATGAAATGACAGGTCCCTCTGTATAGTCCTAGAGCCATAAGACTGGTGTAAGTGCAGTGCTAACCCACGTACTTTCCGACATCATATGAAATATTGACCTCGTTCAACCTCAAGGTTTCTGGCTCAGAAAAATGGGGCTCAGAAAATGGAATTTGTATCTTCGTGCCAGACTGACCATGGTAACAAGACAGTGTGGAGGCCAGCACACGTCTCAGTGAGATGAACTAATTCATTAGCCTGCAGCTGGAGACTGAGGTGAGCTTGTGGGTTTTGCTGACCTCAGACATACAAACTGCTCTGAGCACTGTCGGCAGCTGCTGTCCTCAATCCTTCATCAGTGTAAGATTAATGGGTCACCATGGTACATTCACATCCAGGGCATGGGAAAAAGAAAAAGAGAGGCCTGACTGTAACTCTGGAAGGCAAAAAAACTGAATGAAATGTGACAATACCTGCTACATTTGGTAAGGAACCACCTGCCTTCACACAGGCTTTTAAAATATGTTTTGCCCCTTCACTGTTGGACCACATCCACCGTCCAAAGAGATGGATCTCTTTGCATTTTTTTCCCTTTTTTCAGTCCCGCTGTCTGCCAACTTTCCCCAGAAGCTGACTGTACTGTCAGAGCACCTCACATCCAACAAAGTCACACAGGGTCAGACCAGAAAACTGCAGCCAAGTGGGGCAACATCAGGAGGCAGAGAACAGCTGAAATTGCTCTAGGGAGCATTTTCTGGAGAAATACGATTAGATCAGTGAAGCCATAGAAAATCAAAGCAGAGAGTATCCTGATAGAAAGAGAACCACCCTGGCTATGAGAGGACGCCAAGCAGCACAAAATGACCATTCAATGGAGAAGAAAAAAAACCAAAGAGAGGAGTAGGAAGAGCTTTATTCTTACAGTCACAGTTGCTACTGCAAATGATTAGGCCAGCACAGTGTATCACAAGCAGAACATTGTGTACCACTGTTCTCCAATCATACCATATGGAGATGAGTTGAGGTTTGTTTTAATGCTGCCCTTTGATACTGGTAAAAAAATGCAACGCTTTTACAAAGTGAAAAATGATTCCTGACAGAATAAATGAAGGCAGGCAGAATATAGATGAAGTAATTTTATTATAAAACTTTGTCTGCCTGGAAAACTGTACAACTGGTTTGATGAGTTTTTTAGATAAAAATTCAATGCCCATATTAAAAAATAAAAGTAAAAAAAAATCAGAATTTCCAGTTCACTGTTTTAGGACTAGAGGATTCTGAGTGCTCTAAGTCAAGACAGAATGTGTGAGCTCTTTCTTATTATGTTACAGAAAATCAATGAATGCAGTTTTGAAACATCCACTGTATATTGTAAGAACTTAAGTAGAAAGTACAATTGAACAAAAAAACCCCAAAACAATAAAACAACCCCACCAATGTCAGCATGCAGCAACACAGGGCTAAGCAAAGATCTTCTTCCTGAAATTGAAATTAAATAATCTCTCTCCTTTATTGGTGAGCCTCATATTATAAAAGAATTCTCTGCTTTTATCTGTGAGTAAGGATGCTGGGGAGACTGACCTATACTCTACAATTCCCAGTTACTTCTGAATCCTAATATGGGCTGAAGGAGACACAATTAGTATAAAATTCAGATTTATTTCTTTGTAATTATACAGGCCATAAAATCTATTGCTTTCAGGCACACTTTTACACAAGCATGAATGAAGGGCCACCACTGCATCTCTCTTACAGTTCTTCTTCCTTAGTATCCTTGGTATCACTGGCTAAACTACAAAAGCTTAATTTTCAGTAAGTTCTACAACAATTGCCATTTCTTCTGGAAAAGAGCTCTATAGTCTTAGTCCAGTTAGAATAATTATTATGCAAATCCCTCAACTCTGCATGGTTACCCAGCCTTAGAACTCATTACAGATTCATTAAAAACACAGTTGCTCCATCTTCTCTTTAGATACTTTGAAATTTAATCATTACCATGAACTAGGGGATGATGCTGCAACATGAACATTATATTCATCAAAAAGCTTTTGTGCTGGTGCACAGGATTCTTTCATGCTTAATTTGTTATTAATTATAGTTTAGATTATAGTCACTGTTGTGGGTTTTTTTTAAAAACACACACAAAAAAATTTCCTTACTTGAAAAAACAGCCTGCATCATCTTCCAAGTAATTCCCACTCTGCTTACACATTTTACTAAAAATAGAGACAAGCAGAAAGTAATTACTCTTCATGGAGACTGGAGTGTCAGACTACTATTCTTATTAATTTTTTTAGTGAAACATGGAAAAGTTCAGAGGGCAGACAACTTGAAATGGCACAACATTAGCACCTATAGTAGTTACTTTTCTCAGGATGCACAGGTGCTGAGGAGAGGGAAGCCACAGGGACGCAGGATGGACAGGATGAAATGCAATACTAGAATACTGTGCCTTGACTCACAGAGGTAAGAAACAGGTACTAGTATAAACAAACAGGAAACACCTACAAGATATGTAAGCACAAAAGTGAACTGCAAAGACATCTAAAATGTAGAAAGTTATAATTTAGTTCTTTGGTGCTATTCAGACCAGGAGAAGTTCCAGGTTTTGTTATTTTATAGGTTATGTTATTTTATAGGTTGTTACTGATTATTAACATTATTGCATGCAGCAATAGCTATATCTCAAAGGTAAATAAGGAAGGGCTGATGCAAACATATGTTCAAACTAAAACTGGTGACTTGATACATTGTTTAAAAATGGAGAACAGTGTAATTAGGCAGACTTGACAAAACAGATGAACAACAGTTTCATTCTGTGGACATGAATCCTGCTGAACTAATCAATGCAATCAAATGCTTATAAAGTCTTCACACAGGAACTGCACACAGCAACTTCCCAGGTTCCCAGGAGAGAAGCAGGGGAATTTCCCCTTAATAATAAGGGAAACATAAAAAGATTTGGTAGGAAAAAAAAAGGGGGCGTGTTACTATTATTTACTTCACTGTCACCCAGGCAGACAAATACAATGATGGACTTGACCTACCACCTAGGTGAAACCCCCACAACAGCTTCATCTGTTATAACCCCTTTTGTTGTTCCAGTTAAATGAACAAGATACCACAAAAGGTATCAAAACTCATTATCACAACAAACTGAAGAAGAATAAAGCAACCACTGCACGTTCACTGCAGAAAGCTGAGAGCAAGCCAAGGCTGGAGTTTATATAATGAACTTCTACAAAACTTCACAGCAAGGGTGTTTTTCAGGCAACACAAATATGCTGAAGATTGGGGGACAAAGGAAGAGGGAGGAAAGCAGAATGATCCATTCAGTGCCTTTCGTAAGAAAAAAGCCTGTACTTGCACTGAAGGATAACTCAAAACACATCCATGCTAACCTGTGCAATGAGGGTGTGAATGCAAAAAAACTACCACTGCTAAGAGTGACAGAATTAAGGCTGAAAATAAAGCATTCAAAAAGAAAACCAAGATACACACACACACAAAATACATAATATTCTTTTCTTTAGCAGAAAAAAATTAAGGTCTGCAGAAAAATTGCTTGATACATGATCAGTACATTCATATCCATACACGATGTAGCAATAAGCACACCAAAAGTAGTTCTCTCAGTAACTTAATGAAGCATATTTTTGCATTAACCATTCAATTCAAATCTCCTCCTCCTCTAATTTTCTCTAAGAGGTTCAATAAAGCAACTTCATCAGAAATATGCCATCCAGAACAATGACTAAAAAGGATATAGTAAAAATGAACTACAACTGCAGTGCAGAGGCTGTGACAACAAAGCAATCACCAGCGTATTAGTAGCCACTAGATTACTTGACTGCTATAAGAGTTAAAGACCTACCAGATGTGAAACAAACATTTCATTGAGATCTCCCTGACAGCATCTTCAGAAGTGATGGATATGAACAAAGCTCCCTAAGCCACATAGTGAATAGTTAAAACCAGTGGCGCAAGTCTTCAAGTTATAGTTTGGGGGGGAGGGTTGGAATCAAGTGTGAATTCCTCTTCCACAAAACCTAATGTTAGACTTCAGTGTTTATCAGGAAGCTTGATCTGTTTAGAACTGGCTCCTACAGATCCTAACAGCTACTTTATAAGAGATCATTTTGCAAGTCCTGACTTTTAATTTCTTACAGAATTAACTGACTTCAGTTGGTTATTTACCTTCTAAAGTCACCATTCTTCACTTATGATGATATTGAGATCTCCACCACACCACTCTTCACTATCACAGATTAGAATTCAGCATGGGAATAAGCAGTAGGGATTGTAAAATCCATTCTGCCACTAAGGTCATTTAAGTTCTCAAAAATAAAAGAATTACACACTTTGCCTCTTCTGGAATACTACAAAATCATTATGTGACAATTAAAATGACACAATAATAAAGGAGAAAGGAAAAAACTAATTAGATGCTGATTTCTGATACAATGCTAACAACCTTTTAGACTTGGAACGCTTTTGAAATATCAGTTCTCATCATCCCGAAAAGTGATGTTGTAACTATTCTGGTAATTTGCTGGTTGTCTAAAACATTCAACATGCCTCTGAGTTCACTAACCTTCAAGTTCCACCATTAGCAAAATCCTCACAAGTTTAGTAACCCAGTTTTGGCAACAGCAGGATGCTCAACAGCTGCGTCAGGTGCCAAGTTAAAATGTTTCAGTGCTCATTAGAGAAGAAGATGAAATCACCAGGAAGTAGTATTATGTATCCTGGACAAAAAGGACTGGCAGAAAACGTAGCTTCCCTCTCCTTCCCTGGCAGTCTGGATATTCTCAAAAAAAAGTGAAATCTCTCAGTCTCTACCCCTCCAGGTGATAAGAGAAATTAAATATTGCCTATACTTTGCCCTGTCTTCCTGAGAAGACAACAGTCTATGAGCTCAAATAGAAAGAAACACTTCCGTAAAGGTCTGGGCTAAATATCTAAAGCTCTGGAGGAACACAAGGCTGAGGACTCATCTCCCTCCTCAGCATTTCTTATGGTTAGCCCTAAGCAATTGCTGCAGATCCCCATCCAAGGCACTAATTCTCACCAAGCACTGTATAGGGTGCCCCTACCCATGATCGTGTGTTGTACCATGCACTGGAGGGTTTAGCATCTACAAGCATCCAGTTCTTTCAGATAGAGACCTCAATAACTTCTTAAAGAGCAGTAGGAAAAGCCACATTAGGCTGTCTGCGAGAGACATTAAGAAAGCATTTGCCTGGCACACACAAAGGGCAAAGACAGACTAAACAATGTAACAGCCTCTCCTGGCCTCAGCCCCATGTAAAAGAAGCTTTATCTCAGAGGGGCTGAGTGACTAATTAATTTGTGCTTTCAAAAACCCTTCAGAAACTTGGAAGAATGATGCTACTCTGCTTGCAAAGCATTCATTCTTCTTCAGTTAATCTAATTCAGATTAATTTTCCCTCAGCATGTATAAGTGTATCCCCCAGTAAGATACACTGAGTAAAGCACGGAAGTTGAAGATGCTTTGCAGTTCAAGGCTGATGTTTGTGTCTGCTGCTTCAATACACTTTTCATATTCTGTATATGCAAGGCTGACTGAAAAATTAAGGAATTAGACTAATGAGTCAAGCAGGTTTGCCCTTTGTTCTTCTCTATTGCCCTCAGCAAGCCAGAAGGTTGGGAACAATATATGCCTACTCATCTGTGATCACGTACAACAAAAAAGGGAACTAGGTACATTTGCAAGGCCTAACTTCCTTTCATATTATCAGGAGATCCAGACTTGCTCTAAATTAGGGCAAAATAAAACATCATACCATGCCTCCTGCTTAAAACCAGGGTCTGCCTCCAAATAGGTGCTTGAGGAAGGGCAATAAACCCTGAAAAACAACCATCCCAAATACTGGGATGCTAACCCAGACACCTGGAACAAACCATCCCAGAGCAGTGCTAACAAGGACCACAACTTGCCAGCCTGGAGACCAGTCAGACACTCTCCATTAACACTTACTTGCTGAAATGAACAATATAAGAAAAATTTATCCTGCAATATCACAAGCCTTGCAAAGGAATGCAAGGACCAAAGACACAAATCCCACCACATCAAATACACAAGTGGGAAGCAAGCAAAACTACCATGTTGTTCTCTGGGACAGTACTGTAATTAGAACACAGCCTAACCTTAAATCAGTCTTAGCACTTTTACTTTTTAGCTAACCTTCAAGAGATGTGATTCTCTTTGCACAATAATCATCGAAACAGGTCCATTCACAACCAAATCATGCTGTATGTCAGAATACATACTGCAAGTTCTGAGAGCACAAGACATAAACACTATTTAAACAGTTTTAAAGATACAATTCTAGTTAGTTATATTATCTTTATGTTTATTTTGTTACAAAATAGTAAGATAAGTTCCTATAGTGACTTTAATATACTTCCACCAAGCTCAGCTTGAATAAAAGTGAGTCATTTTTAAAAGTCTCAAAAAACCCCACTGCAAAATGGTAATAATTTCCTGAATAAATTACTTTCAATAATTTCCATACATATGACGGAAATGAGGTTTATCAAAAATTGCATTTTAAATTTATCGAAAGGAAACATTGCTTCAAATTAAGGTGTGGACACAATCACTCCCGAGTCCCCAATTATTCCAAGACTACAACTCTGGTAGACTAATGTATCAGAGCAAAGCTTTTATTTGCAGATTGGAAGAGGCGGAACAAGTTTCTCTGTAGTTTAGCTCAGTCAGTTGCTCAGTGTTCAATAAATCAGTCACTAAACTGAATCAGTCAAACAAACCAAAGCAGAAAATGACCTCATAGCTCCTGCAGCAGTGAGAAGACACAAGCAGCTAAATATAAAAAATGTATTTAACACATCATAGCAAGCTTAGTTCTTTGCTGTTTCACAATAATATCAAACCCACTTGCAGACTACCTGTTTTCACCTTTGATTCTAAAGCCACCCCAATATTATTAGGGATCCATAGCTGTACGCTGGGATCTGCTGACTAAAGCAGTGCTGTGCTGCATGGGGCACACAGACACCACCAGGTCAGGCTGCACTTCACTGGCCTCTTCTCCCTCCTCCCATCACTCTTCTATCTTATATCTTCTGTTACACACAGGATATGAATCACAGCTGCAATTCCCACAGTGCAACTTGAAATAATGAGAGCTTACTGCAGGAGCACTCTTCCTTTATCCTTCCCAAGGCCTGACATCCTGATTGCAATGCCCCACCTTTCCCAGTGTGAGGATTTATTTATCTAAATCACAAACAAATAAGGCACATCTACAGAGTACCGGTTCTTCTAGCTCCTCCCCAGAGACACCTTTACTGCCAATATATTCAATTTGGTGTTAATAAACCATAATGAGTCAGCAGAAATCAGTCCTATCTCAACCATATTCCCCTGAGGGCACCAGCAGATGTTCAAAGGGGAGATCAACAGCAGCACACTGCCAACTGTTTCCACGTTATTTTAACCTCACTTGTCTTTTCAGCTTTTAATCGTCTATGTTATAAAGAGGGGATAAAAGAAACAGATCTTTTTGATGAATATAGTTCACTCCTGCACTAGATAAATACCTAGAAAATCCCATTCATGCTTGCATGGAAAGACACACATAATATTGCTTTACCACCTGAAATGATACAAAGCCACTGTCGTTTCAATCAGTTGGTCTCCTGTTTGCTATACAATACAGCACAATAGAGCTCAAGGGGTTTTGTCCACATTTGCATATCCATGTGGTTCAGCGGCGGACTTGGCAGTGCTAAGTTGGCGGTTGAAGGTCTCTTCTAACCTAAACGATACAACGAATTCCTGGAGCAGAGAGCTGAAAATGCCCCTTGGCAGAGCTCTTGCACAAGCACATACGAAATATTACACTCAGCTCTGGACACCTCATTACCAGAAAGGTAACACATTAGATGGTTATTAGAGAAGCAACAAAAATGATAAGTGAAGATTGAAGAGAGTTATTACACCAAGACATTAAAAGCTAACTGCATAAAGGTTGGCTAAGGAACAAATTTCTGGGGAACACAGTAACAACCTGTAAATATCTGAAGGAAGTGTATGAAGGATATGTATGGCAATAAGGAAAATAAATTATTTAGGATGACAAAACCCAGACACAATTAGGAATAAAAAGATGAAATTAAGAAAGGTCTGAGTCCAGATAAAGAAGAAGGGTAATAGAAGGCAGGTTTTGAGAAGCCTATGGCTTGGATGACTTAATAGGTCTTTTGTATCTCTACCTCCTGTAACTCCATGATAATAACAATGGAGTAAAAGAAAGGATTCAAACTATGAAATCCCATTAATTCTTTGCCAGTAGGCAAACCATCTTTATCAGATATGTTGGCTTAGCAATAAGCTTAAACTTGGCATGATAGATCCTACCTGTCAGTTATTCAGATGTAGCTTTTTGTAAGGTCTTCAGGGAAGACAAGAGTATTTTTATATTTTCATTAAAACACAGACTACATCCATCAAAGGAGGAAGTTATATTAAAGAGATCTGTGGGATCTTCAGACTAATCTGTGCACCTGACCGGTGCCCTATTTAGCATTATCTAATCCGTTTTGTGCATCTAAGAGACTGCAAATCCTTTGGGGCAGAAATCCCACCCTCTTTATATCACACAGCACTGAGTGTGTTGACAGTGCTTAAGAAACAATAGCCAGTTCCAAGGGAGGGAAGAACCCTGTGCTATCATACACTGTGCAGCATCATTTTCAAGGGATGAACCCTTACATTAGTAACAGGAGTCTTCATGTACATTCCAGTAGAAGAGTAACTCCTACTTCTCTCAGGAAAAAGAACTTTACAAACACAGAAAATACCTCAGAACACACATACACACAGAAAAAAATGAATCATTTGGACAAGTGCAGAAAACAGCAAAAAGGAGTGTCAGAGAATACAAATTACTGAGAAATGGAATAAATTGAATACTAAGACTAAAATTTAGCACTCAAGAGCAGTGCTTTAAAGACACATACAGACAATTTGCATGCAGAGTGATACCATCTTTAAAAGCACAGTCAGGCATCACTTCTCAAATAACAATTTATCACTAGAGGTATATTTAAAACAATCCAGATCAGTGTACTTTTCCGTATCCTGTGCAAATGTTTCAGTCACAGCTCTCACTATTTATTGACACTATTTTGGCTCATGTGAAACTCTTGTAGAAGCAGGTTTCATGTGAGGAGCCAACAAGTCTGCTTTCCATTTTAGTATCTGCCAAAGTTAATTTTTGAAAGAGCATATAGGGACATACATGGTTATACAATTATATGCTGCCCTTTAAGGTGTTCTAAATTAAAATATAAGCCACAGCCTAATTATAAGATCAATGGCAGCAAGTTATTGCTGGCAGCCTGCATGGCACACCTGGACACTCCTCTGGCAAACTCCTCTTTTTAATATTTAATATTTCACACACGTATTAATATATTACAGATGCATAGTTACAAATTCCAGCTTGGAATCATGTAGCCCTAACAACTCTACTTCTACCATCCTGAACATTTGATTTTAGGCAGAGATGCTTCCTGTGCTGCTCTTAGATGAACTTTCTTCTGGGAGGTAATGCCAGCATCAAATGAAATACTGATAGCCAAGGAAGAGACATGTTTTACAGACATGCTTTGTTTTTTAAATGATCCCAGTTAAGCATATGAAGCATCTGTTGTGTGCTCCCTGTAGGCAAAATGGATATTCAGGAAAGCAATTTACATTAAAGTAGTACAGTGAGGGAGATGAACACTCCTACCTCATCTGCCACAGCCTTCAAATGCTGTGTGCATTTACAGAGTTGCTAACTTCAGAAACAGTTGCACTGTAGCTTCTCTTTCGAAGGATAAATTAGCTAGGAGAATTTAAAATACATATTCAGAAAACTGCATTTCTCTGGCTCAGTTTTGCAAACTCTAATAAGCAAAGCAAATGAACCCCAGGTTTTGATGGATAACTTAGGACTTTTTCTGCTCATAGAAATTTATTTTTCCTGTCAAATTTTCATTTAGTATGAGAATTACACTTCTTTTAAAAGAAACTATTGCAAGACTTTACTGAGATGAAAAAAATAGGGGTTTTACTCACTTTTCATTAAACAATGATCCAAGATATTTCAAAAACTCTTCAGAAAGATAGGGGAAGCAATCTATAGATAGTAAGATGCAAAACTTCTATTTATACTCACTTGTGTCGTTAAACAGCCTAAACCCTAGTTGAAGCCAACAAGACTTCAGCAATTGGGATAACTTACTCCACTGGACAAGCCAAGCAAAGGGAGACACTCAAGACACACAACTGTATCCTAGGTTAGCTTGCTGCCAGCTTCACCCCCACAAATGTCAAGTAGCTCTTGCAGGCAGATACATTTTTTATACCTCCTAAAACTCAGGGGCTAACTCAACATTAACTACAGACAGATTTTATAACACTGGTGAGAAACAAGCTCTAAATAAAGAAGGATAGGTGAACTGTTGTCATCTCAAGTGATTTTGTATTTGTCCATATGGCTTTTAGCATACTGTTCTACAGCAACATGTAAGGGTGTTGTTCAACAAGTCCCCCCCTTCCAAAACAAACAAACAAACAACAAAATTGGGACTGCATTGGAAAGTCTATCCTTGCAACGTTCCCATATCTTTTTTTAATTCTTTCTTTAGAAATCAGTTAAAGACCCAAAGAGAATCATCAGTGCCTGAATAAGTTCATTACTAGGTGAAAAATGGGGCAAAAAACTTGCAGGAAGGGAAAGGGCGGGGGGTGAAGGAAAAGAGAAGTGGCAGCAACTGTGCAAAGTGTTAGATACTAGAGTCAACATACAATTGAAAACCTCTCCCTATGAAGGCCAATATTATTCTGTTGCTTTCAATTCCCAACTTTTTAGAATTAAACAAGGAAATGGAACATTGCTCGGGGCTCTCTGGTTTGGAGTTCAAAGTACATCCCTGTGCTCACCACACCGGAAATGTCTGAAAACCAATGTGCAACAGCTGCATTCAACATGAACTCATCATATAAGGATGTGGTGACCAGCAGCATGGAAAAAAAGAGATGTTATCTCTTCTGTTAGTATGTACATGTTCTTGCAAAAAGTAGAAGACAATTCATAGACAAAGGGAAAACAATGAGCCCTACACAGTGCCTACAAATGCCCCACTAACTCTACTGTTTTGACAGCCCTAGAGACCCCCTGCTCACAATTTAGCCCTTCCAAGTTCTGAGCTACCACACCATCTTCATTATTAAAATGACAAAAAGCCAAAGATTACTTAAAATTTCAATGTAGTTTTCTGGGGAAAGCCCATCAATGCTAATAAACATTTTCCACAATATTTTGCAGCACTTGAAACTTATTGTGAAGATCAAACCATCATTTTTAGCTTAACTATAACTTTACAATTGAATGCCATGTTTACACCTCTGCTAAGATAATTTATAAGACAGATTCATTATTGTGCATAATATGAACTTTCCACAAACTCCTCCTCAAAAGCATTTTACTCATAAAATCTTTCAAGGTAAATTTAAATATTGTCTGAATTACAGATATTCAGTAAACAGTTTCACAGATTTAATCTTTTCCATATCCAGCAGCAAAAGCAGCAATTCAACTTTTGGAACTTTTTGGAATCTTTACACAAAACTACCCACTTGGGCAAACTATGAATGAGTGCTGTCTTCACACCAGCATCCATATGAACTCTGCTTCACATCACAGTTAAGAGGAATCAACCCAGCTGAAATGGGGACTGTGACACAGTAGCCTGCTTACTACAGGTTTTCATAACAGACTACCAGACTCTTTTTGTATCACCCTCTAATATTTTCAACCTATTTATACCTAATTCCCTCATTCCATCCTGATTCTATAGAAGCTTCATACAAATCTATGGCTAAGTGTTTCAGGGGGTGATACGGTCATTGAGGGCTGATTTTTTTTCCTAAACTGATACTCACAAATTGTTTTCAATTGTGTTCACAGCACAACCCTCAAAACTGCAATACAAAAAGAGAAATCCTGGTTTCTATGACCTGGTAGAAACTTTGCTGTATGTCAGAGGTCCGTAAGCTCACCTATAGAAACACCTCTGGAAGACCCCTATTTCCCCTCCGAAAGGCACATTGGAGCAAGCCAAATCTGAAAAATTAGGTTCGGGGCAGGGGGGGAATCACAACACTAAACAGTTTTCCATGGTATTGCTGCATCCACAGTTGCACTCTGAACAGACAACACTACTTACATGTTCACAGACAGGGATGTGGATGCATGTTACAAGGATTCTATGATGATATATACTTCCCAGTAGCCACACATAATAACACAAATTTGGCTTCATATTCCTACCCTTGTCCAGTCTCAATGGAAACTGCAGGCACTAGGGCACAGCAGAGCAGGCATTTTGGATGGGCTAGACTAACTGTATACATGTACAAGTACACTTAGAGCGACTTTTTAAGAATAGTCACCTAAATTAATTTCTGTCCACCTAAATAACTTTCCTAGGTAAAAGACAAAGATTTGTCCCAGCATACACAGACCAAACAAACCATATGAAGCAAAACACAGCTGTACTCAAAACTCAATAGAAAAAAATTCTTGATGAGAAGGTCTTTTCTTAAGGACTTAACTCACGACATGTCACATGAACCCATGGGAAGAGAAACTGCTGACCGCAAGGCTTTGGGGATCTAGAGCACACAGGCTCTAGATCCTGCCCAACATTTTGAAATACTCTCACTTGATATTTCTAAGATAGTTGGGTGATGATGACAACTTTTGTGAACTACTCTCATTCTTTCCTTACCTACCATTTTAATTGTGCAAAGAAAAGTTTCCAAAACCTGTGTTCATTAAAATTGTTCACATTTCATCTTATACCAAGCAGTCTTCTCCAAATTAAAACAAGAGAGAAGTCTGGACAACAATGTAATCCAGCTGAAAATCTGGTGGCAGATTTTGCCATCTTCTTTACAACAGAACTAGTACAGTGAACTTGTTTTAAAATAGAAAAAAGAACGCCTCAATACAATCAACTAATTCACATTTTCCTTTTATTGCTAAAAAAAGGCTCAACACTAGCACTGAAATGAAAATTACTGCATACCTCAACATAACAATCATATTCTGAAACACTAATTCACCTTTAACATTTGTATTGATTCTCACAGATAATATCTCCCCCTAAAACATATTTCACATTGTCTTCACTCCATTGATCAGAGGTGTTATATAAATGTTTCGATCAATCCAATGAGGCTTTTAGCTACAAGTTCACATCCTGCAATTTTGTGGAGCTCCAAAGCACACAGGTAGTGCATGTTAAGTATAAGACTCCAGGTTCTTCTTCTTCTTTCTTCTATATATCTACTCCCTACATGCTACGCTGGATTTACCAGCAACAATCAGCTGTTCTTCTACACAATAATTAATGTCTTCTACAGGAGAGTAAGTGCATCAAACCGGATGATTTTATCCAATACATATTTTATATATTTGGTAAATTACTGATATTTTTAGGTTCCCTGTTGATACAGATCGAAACACTTTTTCATCCTAGTCACTAAGTTCTAGTTCAAAGATAGTAAGTCTGACGCTGTATCAGCATCATATGTTGTATGGGCATAACAAGATAGAGGAGAGCAATAACACTCATGAAAATTGAAGCTGCATTTGTAATACAGATGCTAGAATTAAAAGTTTGTATTAAGGTAAGAAGTCAAGAGACAGACACTTGAGGGCTATTAAAATAATTAACAATATATATCATCTTAATGGATTACAAAGATGATAGTCTAAAGTCAGTGTACACTACAGCATCCCGCTGATTCCATTTCACTATTCTAATGAACCTAAACCCTGACTTTCAGGAAACAAGCCTAAGAGAGAATTCAAATGCCATGCTTATATTGCAGTGCTAATTCTCAAGCACAGTTCCCATTAAGGTATAAAATACCACTACAGGTTGAGGTGTAACTGTTGGAAAGGAAGGCAACAAACACTCATTTTTCTTGACTACCAACCACTCAGAAATCTGACATAACCAAATTCACCCTGAAGATGGAAATCAAGACATGGAAGGCCCTACCTTTCCTTACCAATTATTTGAAGCATTCAACTGTCCTTCCGAAACTAAGCATGGTCGTTAGGAAACAAAGAAACTCTCTTAGGAACTTCCGATCCCACAGGCAACAAAAGAAAATAGTACTTCTACATCTGTCATACAAAATTATCACAACAGAAGGCTAATCCTGTGCACACAGTGGCTACAGAGAAACAAATCTACAGCAGTGTCAGTGTACCCGCTTGTTTTCCCCCTGTACTGACATTTGAGGAAACGTGTTCTCTATTAGAGAGCACTTCATGTAGCTCAGTCACTCATTACTCTACAGGCATTTCAAAATTTGGCTTCATTCCATGTTGCAGCACCCCAGCAGTGGTCAGAGATTATAATTCAGTTTCAAAGCAGCATTCTGATGTCTTCAAGTTAGGTCAGACAATGCCCAGACTTGTCTGGTCACTGTCTCAAGGAACATTAATTCTCTCAAAATGTCTGTTTACAAGTGAGAAGGTGGATCCATCCATCATAGGAAATCTGGTGCCAGGGCAATAAGTGCTAGAGGCTCACTGTGACCTCTCTACTTCTCCAACACCTCAGTCTGAGGAAACCAGTGCTCAATGTCACTCTGAATCTAGCCATGCATGGTCCTGAACATGGATATCCAGTTTCCCAGACCACTGCATTTGCCACCTGTTTCACATACTTGTCTTTAGGAAGTTTTAGTCAGAAGTCTCAGTGAAATATCCCGTGATGCTCCAACAAAGCACAAAACTTAGCAAAGTTTCTGTAAAAAATGTCTTCTGACCAGCTCTACTTATTAAACTGCCTGTATGATGCACTTTTCCATTCAGTATCTAAAAGAAAGAAAATGCTTCACACTACTAAATACAATTTTTGAACAGGTACATAGGAAACATAGAATATCATTATTCCATTATGCAGGGGTAGAAGAAGCACAGAAGGAGTGGTATGCTCATATGATATTTTAAGGGTCTATTAGTGATGTGATTAATAAGGTTCTGTTCCGCTGCATTGCTTTAGCAGCACACATGAGGTCTGTAAGCATACCTGTTTGTGATGCTTTCCCACGCAATTCTGTAAGTTGGTTTTCTCTTTCAGAATTAACCCTCAGTGTGCAAACACAACTCAAACAAAATTTTGAGTTTGTGAAGCATCCTCCTCCATGTGAAACAGCTCCAGCTCTTCCATACTGCACTACTGCTTTAAAAAAATTACCATCAGGAAAGGTGCTGACATAATATCCTAATTTAAATGGTTATTTTTCCCCTTGTTAAATCCTCAAGTGTTTTGAATACAGCACCAGGGTATAATAGAATGTGAATAAGTAATGAAAGATAAAGATGTGGATTTAAATAAAATATCCCCTATTACCATTCTTAATTCTTATCTATTGTTAAGACGACAGCCATCTGGAATATTACAGCAAGGTGCTCATTCAGGAAGAAGCCAGACAGAACAAAATGCAATTCACACCCCAGAATAACAGCCTTAAATCAAGTTTTAAGAGGACACCTGGCTACCAAGAAATACTTGCCGGTTTATCTTATTCCAGCCTGCATTTTGCCGCAGGACGCAAGGCTGGTGACCCGAAGCTGCGGGCAGGATTCCGCGCGGGATGCAGCTGGGGGTGTTCTGGAAGGGGGGACCACATCCCATCCCATCCCGTCCCTCCCGCGCCAATACCGCCCCCTCGCGCTGCCGCGCCGGCAGGGAAGGCGCTCGGCCTCCGAAAGGACATCGCCGTG
>JAWWEW010000112.1:42670083-42759974 GCA_035583185.1 Anabacerthia variegaticeps | reverse complement strand
CTCCCGCGCCAATACCGCCCCCTCGCGCTGCCGCGCCGGCAGGGAAGGCGCTCGGCCTCCGAAAGGACATCGCCGTGCTAATTGCTGATTAATTACAGCCTTTCACCAAGGTCAAAAGGAACATTCGGAGGCAGTATAAATGGTATCATGTGGAAAACACATCGTATTGAAAAAAGCTTTCTTTTTTCTGGTTTGTTGGTTTGGGTTTTTTTAATGTATAATCCGATATTTGCTGCCTTAACAAATACAGAGCTTGCCTCTCACAGTGTAAACGCTGCAGTGAGGCACCTCTCCTGCATTTGGAAATAATGACACTTTGACCCCACACGCTAAACAAAATTCAGTGAGCATGAGGCTTTTTGCCAAATTAAATCATTCTAAAAAATATTTTCTATTGAAATTAATTCTTTCCCAAATGAGACTGGCCAAAAGTGTTACACTACCTATAATCATATTTATGTGATATTTGTAAGAACATCAAACTTTCAAATGGATCCAATTCAGAAATAATGGAAACAGCGGTGCAGAGTGGCTGTTGAGGGCAAGCAATAAATCATATAAATTGCATAATTACAACTTCCATGACTCTAGGGACAGTCTGCACTAGGAAAAGCAATGAATGATAAAGCGGGATGAGTTTTATAACCCCTAAAAGGAGAAAGCTCTAGTACAGTAATCAGGACACAGGTGATAGCACAGTCCCTCCCCCAGAGCAAGTGCAACGACTGGGGAACCACTACCCACCTCCAGTGGGTCAGAGGTCCCAGAGAAGTGGATTCAAATCCTCGAGGGGGAGAAACTAAATCCAGATATTGCACACTGAGACAGTGCTGGGCCACTTTTCTCCCATTTCTCATTTAAGGGTGAGGGGAAATTGAATTCACCTAACTCTGGAGGTTTACAAGGGAAGGAGACTTAAGTTTTGCTTTTGGCTGAAGAAAACATTTCATGCATTACTAAATCAAGAGCTTCTTCCAATCTACAACATCTTCTCTTCAAATACACCCTTGGTTTTTGTGCCTCCTCCCTACAGCCACTTAAATTCTTCCACTGAAGCTTTTTTCCCCCCTTTTCTCTCAATTTTCCAGTTCATTAAATAAAACAAAAAATAAATTATTCGCAGTATCCAAATCACAGCTGCCACCTCAGGACATGGGAGGAACAGCCTCTTTCCTTTTTTCTTCTTTATTGCAACTGATTTGTTACCAGTCACAAGTGAGATGAGCCAGCACCGTACCCTACCAGGCAGGGAAGTGCCTCTCGGTGGTCTCTGATAACGCAGGCACAAAGTAAGTGGCAAAGAACAAACCGGCACAAGGCTTCTCCTAGTACTTTGTTAAGCTCATTTTTGTCGGAGCTCAAGGTGCAAGATTCCAATGAACACTACAACAGTTTAAACTTAATATTACTTTCTCTCTCCTAGCAAATCGCTCCTGTTTTCCAACCAATTTACTCTGCTGTTATAACTGTTTACAGTAGATCAGATTTGCCTGTGATTATTGGAGCAATAACTCTCAGCAAAAGGGGCAGCATGAACATATATCAATCTAATAAAATAAATGATGGCAGATTAAGTTCTCTTTTAAAGAATGTCTTATCACAACCTACAGAAAGACTGTCATTTCACAGAGGCAAGGGGATGGCTGCCAAAGCTGGGAAGAGTTAAAGAGCTTGCTGTCACTCACACATAGTGTGCCAAAATAACAAAAATAACATGTGAAGAAAGCAATCACCTAGAGTAGGAATGAGGAACAAAAGCTAAATGAGTTTTCCCTGTACTAGTGACCTTTGACTGCTAGACAGTCATATAACTTTTCCTACCTAACCTCTTATTCTTGGACAGCAACTCTTCTATTACTATGCCTTTTACCTTATTTTATAACTTGAAAAGCTCACAATACTCAGTCTCAAACTATTCACTGAAGAATACACTACGTACTGAAGGAGAATTCTTCATTAAACAAACATGTTAGGTAGGTTATTTCTAGAAATCTCTTTGCCTTTTTACAATTAACAGCTAATGTAATTCCCAGATGCATCTTAGGCATACAAGTTTATCACCAGTTCTACTGTTCAGCAACAAAACACCATGGCAAAGAAAAGGACAGACAGAAAAAATAATTCCAATGCCAAGTCATCTTGTGCTCCCTATTGCTGAATACAGGAAACATACTCCTCTGTGGGATCATCATACTCTGCCTTGAGAGCTTTGTACTTCATCACAGCTCAACAAGGACCTTTTATCTAACAGGGAACTGAAAGAACAGATGGGAACCTGGAAAAAACTGCTGAAGGAAACGCACATTTGTGATGTGTGATGGCACAACTAAGCCAGGGTTATCCCACTGCAAACCTACATTGAACAGGCATAACAGGCAGGGTAAGAAAGATACTGGGTTTGTGATAAGGAAGCTGTACAACAGTGCATGTTCAACTGAGAACTGCCAAGTGTTGTCTCTAGCCTGGTTATCATTAACAAGAGCAGACCACCTTACAGCAAGGGAGAGCAGTATTTTAACTGAAGGAACTTCATCACATCATCTGCCTGTTCTGGGACAAGAAAAGGATCTGACATTATAGAGATGGGTCTCCTGCTTGAGAACTTCAAATACATTGCCACTGGGACCAGGGAGTTGGTTAGTACCTGGTGGCACTGCACAAACAGTAAAAAATAGTAAAATAGAACCTAAAGAACTTTCTTGGGATAGTGAGAAGGTATATCCACAGGAGAAGAGAAAGAAGCATAAATGGCTTCCCATTTGGATTACATTTGTGGGCTGAATAAAAATACTTGTCAGCAAGTATTGGCAATTTTTAGAGCAACCACCTAACTACAAAGTCACAAATCATGCAAATGGAAAGAAAAATCCGTAACTCAGGTTTGTGATATGTGGAAACATGAAACCAGTCTCCAGTATTTTCAGAAGAGGTAAAGTTAAGCATCAAATGTAGAAAGCTCAGTTAACTGGGGAAGAATAAAGGTAAAAAAAGTAAGTTACAGGACAGAAAATTAAATAAACAAAGTGTGCCCATGAAGGTTACTTCAGTTTTCTAATTCATATGTTTCCTATTAGAAATGAGAGAATAGCACCATAAATTGAATGAAATTTTGCACATACACAGATACAAATAAAAAAATTGCAGAAAATTCAAAATTTTCAGAGATGAGGAAAAAGACAAAAGATAAATAAAGGAAAACTACATGTCAACTGGACTTAGGAAGTTGACAGCTAACAATGAAAGTAAACATGTAACAAAAGTAGGAAGAACAATTAAGGGCAATGAAAATAAAAAAACAAACAACTTAATTCCCAGATTTTAGATGTCAAAACTTTGGTTTTCTGCTGCAGAGATGCCTGGCATTTACAGAGATGAAGAAGCACTAAAGTACATGCTTTGTAGAACATTTAATGCTAGAAAGAAGGTATAAAATACATATAGAGATGACAAAGATGACCAACTCAGGGCATTCAGAACTTTTAAAACAACTCCCAAAACCCAAGAGAATTTTAAAAGACAGAGGTCTTCTTACTTCTTTGCATTTCTTTGAAAGGCATAAGAGGATGCCTGGTATGCTTACAGGGGAATGTTACAAAAACAGAACTAAGTAATAAACGTATACCCTGATGGGTCTCAGCTGCAGTTCAGCATTTTAGTGCTGTGACAAAGTATTCTAACACGGAAAAAGATCCGGCTGCCCTGGTCCTTTATCCTGCAAAACTGAACGCATCTTGCATTTAGACCAGCGAATATTGGTCTTCAAGGTCAAGCAGGCAGCTTGTAAAACACTCTGTGCTTTCAGAGTGTTCAGTGTTTTCCTACAGTCTCCATTTGTCTTACCCATCCACTCATACAGTACATAAGTAATCTAAGCAGGGGTTACCAAGAGAAGCAAAATACGAGCCACATAAGAAAGAGCAAACACCTACATACTTGTGCCTCTGAGGAATGAAACAAGTCAGAGAAGACTTGTGTATGGCATCTTCTTTTAAGAATAAATAAATCAGGTAGAGAAAAATATCATCTAGGTGAACTGTGCAGTCCTGGAAAAGGTTTGAAATTGTGCTCCCCATGATTAGGAACTCACATAAACAGAACTTCAATGAATTATTGAATTGTAAGAAAACAATTTCATATAAGCTGGAGAAGAAAATAAACCATGCAGATACTGAAAAGAATGCGGAGCTAGTAAATTAAAAATTAAATAAAAAAGCAGGAAGGAAGAGAACCAGGAATTACTGCAGAACCTAATGAATTGTAACAGCAATAGAACGTATTATCGTTCTGCACTGTGCTTCATTCATCCAAGAAAATACCAAAATAGGAATAGCTTCTCTAGTCATCATTATATTCATAAAACAAAGTTCCAAGTCTAACAGAAGTTATGGCATTTGATGATTCTGTTCATCTGCAAAACACAAGCAGTAAGATTTTTCTGAATTGATTCCAGCTGGAGTAGATATGAAAAAAGCCAAAGAGTTACTGGAAATTTACAACAATCTTTTCTGAACTCTGGCAAAAACATTAATTGTCCTGTCAGATAAAAGGCAAATTACTCTTTTTTTTTAGTCTAAAGATGTCAAGCTCCAATTACTAGCCATTAGAAATAATCCCTTCTGCTTTTGTCTATCACCATAATGATCTTTCCACTATCAGTTCTGGTCTCTGAGCAGGTAGTTGTGGGCTGCCACCAAGCAATCTCAGACTTCTGTTCTTTAAGATGAACAGAGACGGCTCATTCCTGCAACTGGTTTTAACCAGCCCCCTTGGCAAAAACTATTCAGATACACGGGCTTTTATTTTTCAATTTCCTGGGTTCTACATCCCATAGTGCAGATAGGTTGCAGGCAAAATCTTTTTGACTATTGGCCGATTTACTCATGAAGCATCTTCAGGGTACAACACTGACACACCATCCATGCTTTTTCAGGCTGGCAAAAGACTAAACCAAGTACTTGGCAGAAACTGTCAAAAGCTCTGTTCAGCACTACAAAGCTGCTGGAATAGTTATGTTCCTCTCTAGAATTTTGTTATTTTTAAGTTTTCCCAAGACTGTCATTGCTTAGCAAGTAAACATAAAAGATATGGAGGGGAAAGAAAAAAAAAGCACTAAGCTAATAAATACTCACATCTATGCCTTTGCATTGTAATCTAAGGTGCTAAAAAAAGACAACACCATTTTGGATATCTCAGCCAGTGTCTAAGACTTATCTAGAGGGTATCTCTCCAACTGGAATACTGTCTTTCCACCTGAGAACATGGCTGACCACTTCATAACCTAATTAACAATGATATGTTACACTGGTACTCAGATTTTTCCACAGATATTGAATAGAAGGAAGAAACTTTACACTGGGATTTTAATATTTTTCTGCTGACACAAGCAATTTTTTATTTTGATAACTACATCAAAGAACATTTATACAGATCAAGAGCTAGATCAAGAACATGTATATACCCACAAGATTATACACTGGAAACATGAAAATACAAGAGCAATAGATTTCATTCAGGTCATTTTTACTGCAGTAACAAGAATAAATGCTATAAGAGATTCTGTTGGAAATGCCACATGGCAAATGCTCTGACTTGTAAAAACATATTTTTCTCCTAACTACAGTGAAACAATATCCTAAAATAATAAATTAATTGTGAATGTCAAAGGGCTGTAAGTTCACTGAACTAAAATCAACAGCAATTAGCATTTAGCTTAAAAACTACAAAATAACTGATTCTTCTTTAATAGAAGAGGACTACCAGCTTCAAAAATTATTATTTTGTGATAAAATTGAAAGATTTTCTAGTAAAAGAATTTCTCACCAAGTTCTGCTCTTTCCTATGTGAACAGCACTTGCATCAAAGTAAGAGGCTCTGCATCCAAGCAGCTCAGATCAGAAAGGAATGCTGCACCTTCAGTGTAGGAGAATGCCAAAGGTGAAACTCTGACGTCTCCTGAAACTGCAGGCAAGGCGCCTACTGATGTCCATGGACCAGAATTTCTGCCTCCGTGTATTTTCAAGATTCTCCAACAAAACATTCAAAACCAAGAATACAAAATATCTACAACAATTTAATATTTTCCAAAGGTTCTTAAAGTCAAGCCTAGAGGAGACATGGCTAGGGTCTTACTAGCTTTTCTCTGGCACAGATAATTTTTCTCTGTACAATGTACTGGGAAAAATTAGTAGACAAAATGTTACTATGACTTCTGATCCAGATATAGAATTGTTTATCTGCACAAAAATACACATAATTTCAGACTGTCATGTCCAGGTCACATTGTTAATTATATTTCAATGCACCTCACTAGATAAGAGGAATCATCCAGCCAAAAGAGTATAAAGGTTGTAGTCCAAATTATGCAAGGTGTCTTCCAGCTGATAATTCCAACAGGTAATGAACTGTTTAATGTTATGCAGCTTGGCAAACACGCCTGTTTATCTTTACCCAAACCTTCAACATGCACATCAAACCAAAGATAGCATCCACAAATAGGATGACTGAATCTTCCTTTCAGTTAGCATCACAAAAAGCTCTAATTATATTCTGGCTACTACAACATTTTTGTATAGAGAATAAACCAGGGTTCAAACACAACAACAAAAAAGGTAGTCTTTTGAATATCCAGTTTGAAGTATTTCTTGCATGATCTTCACCTGTCACTTGAAATCTGGCAGGCAATCAGAAATAATGCTAATCATGAGCACAGGGGCCACAGATTCTCTACAATTGGAGGTGACAAATTCCCTGAGCTTTCTAGTACTGTCTCCCACGTTTAAGTATTGAGTCTGCAGACCACTGGCCACACAACTGAATTGTAACAACAATAACAGTACTTACCTCCACTCCTCTTACAAGGAAATCCTGGCCCAAATCAACTGAAACATGAGCAAATTCTGTTCCTGCTCCAGTAAGAAAAGAAATCAAACTGAAGGACACAGAGTTCCAGCTCCTAACTCCAGGCATTAGCAATTCTTTGGTGTTCTGGCATTTACTCCAGTTTATGTCTCCAAGGACAGAGGAGGAAAATTCTTGGATGAAAACTTTCAGTTCCTGAACATGAGATAGAAGGTACTTAACTCTGCTCTAAAGAATAAGATTTCCATTGTCTCAAAGTAATCAGTTAGGATTTAATGGAAGTACAGAAAAAGACTAAAAGCTTAAGAGAAGAAACCCAATAACTGTAAATACATTTTCTCTGGGGAATCACAGTCAGAACAAATAATCTCCCTTTCTTCCATTTAAATTCTCTGCATTTATACTTTTTTATCCTGGTAAAAGGTGTCAATTGGAAGATGTTTTCTATAGAAAAGTCTTCTTCTGAACAATACATATGGCATTAAAATAATTTCCAGGACAAAACTCAGCTGTTCTGGAGAGGACTACAATTTCAGTGGGTTTATTTAGGATTTTCACCAGGTATTACACTTCCCCCCATTTTTTGATAAATATTATCAATTACTCCACATTTGGTTATACTTCTGCATATCTGTGGGAATAAATCCTGCAGCATCCGTGGAACTCTGTAGTGACTGAAGTAATACACTATACAGTGTAAAGTCACTTTTCACTTTAAGTATATAATTATTAAGTGAAAAGTCAGTCAAGTCTGCTAACTTCCCTGTTTTACAATATTTTAATCACAGAAACCTTCATTTAGCTTCTCTCTTTACTACTGTATTTGCAAATACCTTAAGAAAACCTTAAACCAATAGAACAAGAATTACACAGAAATTACTCTGCATCTAACAATCAAGAGGAAAAAAAATTTGAAAAAATTCCTGTAGTTCATGAAGGAAATCTTGTATTCCAGATGGAATGGTATCCCAAGGGTTTCTTTTGCTTAGATGTACATACTCTTAGATGCTGTATCTGAATATTGCCAGACAATATTAAAGCAAAGACTAAAGGTAATACCTCAGAAAAATAAATACCTGACCTTTTATTCAGTCAGTGAGGTGAATTTACCATCGATGTAAGAAAGTAAAATTCTTTATGAACTGCATGTATTTATGTAATCATAGAATTAGACTTGTATGTTATCAAAACTTTCCAATGAAAACTTTTGGGTGGAAATACATTAATGTGTTATGATTTTGAATCAAACTACATACATCTGAAAACTACCTGCAATTACAAGGTTAAACAGTGTCATCACACTCTGCAGTAGTATAATTCCTGTTCTAGGACACTTATTTTACATCAGTGATCCCAGATGACCCAAACCAACATTTTCTTGCTTACAGCTAGAAAAATTAAATAAAATCTGAAACATTAACTGAAAATAAAATGCTGCACAATTTTTATCTTCAATCTACAGAAAGTCTGAATATTTTCAAGGATAACTGCCTGAGATTGGTTTCCCTGAAGTACTACTTGAAAACAAATTGACACTATTTCTTTATATTCTATCCATCTCTATGCTCATCCTCGAAAGAAACTAAATGAGGCAAAGTATCCTAAAGAGCCCTTTGCACATTTCTGGGACCAAAAAATGTCATGCCATCCTAATCTAACTTGAGCGATGTCAAAAAAAATAAAGAAAACAAAGCAAAACCATGCTGTATGACACGAATAAAAACTAAAAGGAATGTAACTTAAAGAAACCTGTGAATGCTAGTCCTAAATGTTCACTGACTTTTTCAATACAGCTTCAGGTTTTTAAGAGACCAAACACTGTTTTTGTACTTCCAACCTATCAATGTTTCAGGATCAAGTCGTCAAATACTGTAATCCCATATCCAACAGGTTCTGACCAACACATACAGGCACTACATATATGAAATGGCAAAATGAACAGAACCACAAAACCAATTACCTGAGTGCCTCCATTACCTTGACTACAAGAAAAGGAAAGCAGTATTTACCTTTCTTTGAAAATTAATTTGATCCTATCGGTTAAGTGTAACTACACTGGTCATCACTTCTCTTGGTCCTCTTCTGAGCACCTCACCCACCAGACAGGTCTTTCTGCCTCCTTCTGAGCAGCTCCTGTCACACACAGGAGCTTCCTATCAAAACTGGAATTCTCTTAATATAGCATATAGAAACAGCAGCTGTATAGTATCAGGAAGAGAATTAGACAAAGAAATAAAACAAATTTCATAGCATGATCTGCTCAAACTCCAGAAGTAGCAAACTTGAAAGAATGTTTGTTGGTCATCACCAGGGCTAATGTCATGCAAAAGTAGTTTGAATTGCATGTGGGAACCTGTTTTATCTGTCCAGTGAAGAGAAGGCACTTTTTTTTTTTTCTCTTTTTAATCCTAGCTTTCTGGAATCATAGCACCATGTATTCTTTCTGAAACTAGCTATAGTCATTAAGAAAAAAAATATGAAAGTTCAGTCTGATCCCAGTATCTCAGAAGATGCAGCTGTAGAACTACAATCTAATGAAGAAGGATTAATATTAGTGGTATACACTTCCACAGTTATTCCAAATTTACTTATCTGCCTTGCTTCTTCATGCTTATTCTGTTGCAACACAGTCAGCTGAAAAAGCTGAACTAAAAAGCAAAGGAATGCAGAAACTTAGAGCAGAGATGACAAACTAAGAATAATTTGATATGACAGCCACCCCAAAAGTTTAATGCACTGTGTATATAGCTGGCAACAGCATTTTAAGTGTATAGGGATAAGTTGCCTGGCACACTACAAGAACTTTTTGTTTGCTTGTTTGTACGTACACCAGCACAATCAAGTATGCACATTGCATTATGGGGTCAAGGCTGTCCATCTCTCATTGCAGCAGGAAACCATTCAGAAACACTTTTCACCACTGGATTGTACTTTCATGATTCTAACAGAGCCACTCTATAATTCTGTGGCATTAAACTTACAAAACCTTAATGTGCCTATGCATAGCCTTGTTAAAGATGAAATCATCATTTTCCCTGAAGAGAGTCAGCATAAAACTTCAGACCCACCTCTATTTCTTGCACCTGGTATGTAACTACCTCTTATGACTGAAAAATCAGTTTTGGGTCATTTCAGAAGTTATTATACTGTATGTAATTACATCATACTTCTGTCTACAAAGTATTACAGATATATAAACCATTTCAATAAATTTATTAGCAACAGATCTCAGAAGAAAGAGATGGATGAGAAGCTCACCTTTGAGCATCAACACAGAAGGACCCTGATCAAAAGATCCCTACAGATACTGGTGGGCTTTGGACCAAGTTGCTGTGTCAGTTCAAGCTGCCTGAACAGATATTTCATATTTTCTGCATTAGACATATTTACATCTAATTATACAAAATAAATTTAATACCCCCACTGCATTTATACAAACTAAACCTCTATCCTCCAAGTGAAAAATCAAAGTATTTTACATATTTAAATAAACACCACCAGACAAGATGACCTTTATAATCACCCTTATAAGCAACACAATTACAAGTGACTGAAGGCATATGGCAAACTTAATTATGCTTAAACAGACTGGTTTCCAATCTTTTCAACTCTATCAAAAATGGACGTCTGAAATAAAAATGTATTTGAGATTTTGGTTACAGGAAATGCCTAGCAGAACTTACTCTTTACATGTTACTAAATTTTACTGATAATACTTATCAAAAAAAGCAATTGCATAACCCACAAACCCTTCCCCTCTTTCAACTACTTAATTATTTAACATTATTATATAATGTGGATGATTTTGCGGAAGCATGACATGGAATGAAAATCATTCCTCTGAATTTGATCCTCAAAACTTGATAACAATTTGATATAGTTACTACCATTACAGAATTATAAGACCAAAATATGTATGTGAGTATATAGACCCCAAAGACCCCAAGTGCTTTAAAAATGACCCAAGAAAGTGAAACTCATGCCTACAATCAATGAAATACAAACAAGCACAGAATAAGCATAACAGTATAAGCCCATGCAAATACAGAATCACCAATTTTTCAAATGAAACAGCAGAGAATACTAACAAGCAGAGGGTAATTACTCATGCTGTGTTTGGCCAAGACAACACAAAAGGAGCTCTGCAAGATTGGGCTCCTTGGGGGGTTTGTTGTTGTTGTTTTATCCTTTTCTTATGTGGATGTGACTTTTACATGCTGCCCAACAGAATCTGCCAAGTGCTACCTTGGAGCATCAGTTGAACATCAGCTCATAATAAAGGATGCTACCAGCTGCAGTGTCAGTCCCTTTCCTGCATCACCACCAAGGGGTTTATACTTTCTGTGAAAGCTAGAAAGACTGAACGCTGCCTAAATCTGACAAGATGACTGTTTAAGTAGAGATGGCCATAGACACGAGCAATAAGCTATTCCATTTCACCACTCACTTTAATGGCAACAAGCATTTCACACAGGTATGATGTGCAGAATGCAACAACCTTGCACAAATTAGAAGTGGACACACAATGAGACTCAGAGCAGTTTCTTCCTCATGGAAGCCCATCTGTTACACACTATGTGCTTCTCCTTTAATGATTTATTTAAACAGAAGCAATCAAAAGGTTCAGCTTTTCAGTTTAGAATCAGATAATCTTTCAGACACAGGATGAACTTCAGAAACAACATGAAAAGCCTATTTGGTGCAGAAAAACTAGTACTGACGAAGAAAATGAAAACCACCACCTGAAAGATCAGTAAAGTAAAACACAGAATCATTTTGGTCACATTGTAGGCAGATACTGAGTTGGTATTTTGTGCAACAATTAAAAATGGTGTAAAGTCATTAACAATATTTAGACATTTTCAAAAATCATTACCAAAATCAGTTACGGTAAGAAATAGAGAAGGTTTTGTATAATGGCTATTATGAAAAACAAATATTTAAACAAAGAAACAAACAAACAAAAAAAAGTAGGTTTCACAGTGGGAAGCACTCTGCATGTGTTTCTATTATAAGACTTTCACTGTTGAGCCTATCAGAACAAAAATGTGTCTTTGAAAGAGAATAAAAATGTTTTGCAGTAAATGGTCATTACCAGTTTGATAAATCACATCCTGTACAATTGTATATGGAGCACAGAAGCTGCTCTTCATAAATATTTCAGTATGCAATAGCCAGCATTACTCTAAGCAGCACCACTAGTGGTTTCTGCTGTCCACACAATATTAAGTTTTAGACTAATTAATTGCATCCTCCATAACTGTCAAATATGCATCTTTTGAAACAATGACTGCAAAAAGATTAGTAGAATTTCTGTTATTCTTCTAAGCACATTCTGAACACATTTTATTCTTAAGTAGCTAAGTCAAAACACAGATTTTTTAATTTTTTTTTTAAAGCAAATTAAAAAATGGACTAGGATAGTTTTCTATTATGAGGACAAAAAGCTATAAGATATTCTGTGCAAGCATGCAGATTGTGAGTATTGAACAACAGAAAGAAAAACTGAGCATGAAGGAAAATTCCAGCTTCCTAAGAAACCCCTTTGCTATATCTAGTTCATTGTTTAATAAATATATCTGTGCAATTCGAGAAAGTTTTACTGTACAAGCAGGCTGGTAAGAGCTTTAGGACTTACACAAGCAATTTCTGAGACAATAAAACTCAAGGATGCCAATAAAAGTTGAGCAGTAGAGACTGAAGTGTCAGCCTTCAAAAAAGAGGTTTTTAAAAAAAAAATAATTAAAAAGTTATTTACATATGCATGAAAGCCTTTATTTTATATTTCCTCTAGAAATTAATTCAGTATAGAAATTCTACTTAACATGACCTGACAAGCACAACCTAGCAATCTGATCAGGAAACATGGTCCCCCTAGTTCTGTGCATATGTACATTACTTGCCAGGAGAGCTTTTCCCAAAAGTATAATAGGGACAGAAAAGGCTGAAAGCAGCCTGAAAACGCATTCAACAGATGAGGCAGGAAAACTTACCCATCACTACTGGTAATGAGAAAACCACAAGAAGATGGTATATTTCATTTCCAGACCTGGGTTACACACACCAATCAACCCAAGACAGGATTTACAAGTGCAATCCAACAATTTGGCAGACAGGCAAGTAATTAAGCTTTACTTGTCTGGAACACAAGTTTGGTTGTTTGAGGCTGTAAAGCAGTTATCCTCCTTGTCATAACAGAACCCTCTGACTTTATAAGGCAGGTCAACAATCAAGTAAAAGACCTTTTCCCAGAACCATTATGTTTTAGGCTGCCATCTAGAAGAATGTAAAGCTCACACAGAATCACAATATCCCTTGATTCCACATGTATTTATTGCAAGTGATAGAGTCAATCAGGACTGATGCTAGACCATCAATTGGGAAAGTGTTTTACCACCATTCCAGGTAAAATTACATGACCCCCAAGTGTCTGGCCTTCCTATCTGTAAAATGGCAATAAAAGTTGATCACTTTTATAGAAGTGGTTTTAATGGCCTCAGAAGAAAGACAGTTTCTAAAGGGAAAATTAATACTATTCATTCTCAAATGCTAATACATAATATATAGTGTTTCTTGTCAATGCTTCTATTATCCAGTGGGAAAAACATATTTTTGAGCATCTCTAAAAATAAGAAAGGATTTTTTGTCAAATTTCCTTTATAGAAAGCATTGACAGCTCTCAGCGCAGTAAGCCAAGCCTGATTTTTGCACTACATCTGCAATATCTTTTATACTTGGGCAGCTGGCACAGAGTGAGAAAATTCATTAACATGCTAATGATGTGTCCTATTTAAAATTCCAGCTCTGATTATTGTGTGATTAAGTCTCTTCCCTTGACGTCTGCTTCCTTATATCTGCATTACTGTGAGAAATCAACAATTATTAATGAAGTAAAAAATAGGTGACCAATTTATACACAAGAGAAAGACAAACATACACATTTTAGCATCTTTTTTATTATTATTTAATGTTTTCTATACAAAGCAGTATTATCTTCATTTTAAAAAAAAGTTTTCAAGAATCTCACAGGCACAAAACATAGCAATTCAAGTTGCAGATGATGTAGAAACAAACTTATATAGGAATATCCCTGCAGAGGCTTTTAAGGTGCTATATAAAAAAAGAGGAAGGGCTCCCAATGCAGGCAAAGTAGAGGACTATGCCCTGGAAACAATTCATAAGCAAGACTGAGGAGACAACAGCTCTAGCTGATATGATTACCTCTACTGAAAAAAAATTAAGCATCTCCTTCTAACCAAAGGACTTACAAACCCACTGACTTAGTTAAACCAGTATAAATCTTTAAGGATGACAATCATGGAATCATAGAATGACTTGGGTTGGAAGGGAACCTCAAAGATCATCTAGTTCCACCTCCCCAGCCATGGGCAGGGACACCTTTCACTAGACCAGGTTACTCAAAGCCCTGTCCAATCTTGTCTAAAACCCATTCAGGGATGGGGAATCTACACCTTCTTTAGGCAACCTGTTCCAGTGCCTCACCACCTCCATAGTAAAGAGTATCTTCCTACAAGGTAATGTAAATCTACCTTCTTTCAGTTTGAAGCCATTCCGCCTTCTTTCTCCGCATTGCTTTCAGTAGCCTATGTTTAGTTTATGGACAGACACCTATTTCACAGCAAAGCATAGCATACAAGGAGGAATCATAGGTACCTCCCTACTACACACCACGACACAGATCAACCAGCCTAGCCCTGATCATTTTTGCTATTTCAGTTAGAGCGCCCTTCAGGCCAACCTAATAAATGCTGGGCAGGCAGATTAACAAAACACAGAGGACATCAGCATCTTCAGCTAGTAGGACTAAGTGGAGAAAGGGTTTCTCTCTCTGGCTTGTAGCTTTAAGAAGTCAAACTAATCAAGAATGGGCAGCACCAAACAATGGTACAACTCACACTAATTTTAATTACAGCACAGAGCAGCTGAACCTGTGGTGCCCGACTCGCTCAAGGAATAAGCATTATAGGAGCTGTTTTCCTGCCAGACTACACACTCAAAAATCAGTCACCAAAAGCAAAGGGTCAACACCCCTTGGCATCAGAAGTCCCACAGCTCTGCTGTGCCTTTGTGCTGTTGCTAGTACTTCCACCACCCACTGGTGGGTCACAGGAGCATGCTAATGCCCAGCTCACATCAGGTTTCTTGTCTACACTGACCTGGTGCATGGAATGGGGCAGGAACACAAGGAAAAGGCAAAACAGCCTTTCTCTGCAGCAACACAGATTTTACGGGCATAAATGAAATGCCAAGCCTGAAGCTGTGAAGTAAGTCAGCTTGGCTATCCCAGCTCAAATCACACCTTTCACCGTGCAGACAAAATCAACACACTTATCTCCAGTTCTTGTAAACAACAGCAAAAACAAATGGTAAAAAAATTGTATTCCAACTCTTTATGCTTCTTTTCTCTGAACATAAAAGCACTGTACAAACTAACACTGGTTTCATAAGGGTGGATGCTGTCTTCAAGACACCATCTGCACACTGCTTTCCAGAGTGCATCAGAAGGATTATATTCAGTTAAATGCAGTGTTCTCAAACCTAAGAGAGTTTCCATTTGTTAAAGAAGAAAATACTGTAGATCACATGTAAAGGGGAAAGGGACAAGGAAAAGGGAAGATCTCAGGTTTCAGTTTATCTCTGTATCAATTTATCTCAGTATCTCTGACTAGTATCTGCATGACAGTTTTATTTCACACAAGTTTCTCCTTATGCTCACAGAATCACAAAAAAGTAAAAGAACAATCCCCTTAGTAAACACCCTGTATTTTGAAATTTATTGTTTTAAATTGTGGCGTAGTTGATCAGATCAAGAAGACATTTCCTTACTGCTAAATACATGTAACAGGGAAAAAAAGAAGAGTCCGAACTGCTACAAATTCTGTTACTTCAGCAAAAGTCTTGTACAGGCTTTATTTAAAACCCTGAAGAAATGTGAATGTGAATTATAGGAAGTTTAATTGTCCTAAAAAAAAAAGAGAAACAAAATGGACTGATTAGAAGGTTAGAAGCCTTTTCAACTCTCTTGCAAATCCAAGCAGAGAAAGCGTTGCCTCGTGTGCATTTGTGGTTTTGTATCACAATGCACTAAATATAAAGAATAATTTTTAAAATTTTCATCTAGATTCTAAAGAGGCAAGTTCTATATATATATAAAAAATATATATTCTATTCTATTCATTTTTAAAACATTCTTAAATGTATCCAGTTGCCTATAAATACTTTTGTTTCTCAGATAGCTCTGCTTATCCACTTGCCTATGAAGAAATTTCACATACTTGTAACACAGAGGCATCTTACGCTCTTCAACCAACCTACTGCTCATAAGATCCTGAAAAATGAAAGACCCCTAGAGCTTTGAAGCAACTCTCAGAATTAGACTGAGCTGTTTAGAGGTAACTATAGTAACTGTTCATTTGCAGTCAGTCAAATGTTACTCAGCCTTTTCATTTAAGCAAGCAGCAAGGCTCTCTTGAAGTTAAGCAAGCTTTATCTGCTTAACTTCAAGAGAGAGTACAGCAGACAAGAGAGTAAGCGAAGCCTAGGAACAACTGGGCTATTTAATAACTTGTCAGTAGCTTTCCCAGTAATTGCAGTCAACCTCCCCAGTTCCACCATGTCACTACAACCCAAGCACACTGCTTACAGTTATATCAGAGCTGCATTTGGCAAGCTGTTTAAAATATCCCTCAAACCTAAATTTACTATGAGAACTCCTGCTTCCAGAATCCAGCATCCCTTCCACCTCATATGTTCAGACCCATCACCAAATATGTTATATATGCACACAGTAAACATTTAGTTACATATACTAAACATGTTCCTATTGTCACAGCCAGCCACATCTGTTGCTTCTGCATAAAAAACTACACATTCCTCAGTATGTGAATACATGCACAGTACCATCATCACTATCACAAAAACAGTTTAGAAAAGAAAGGTTTGAGAACTGGGATAAGATAGATTTCAAAAAATTGCATAAAGCTGAAATACCCCTTCTCCCACATGGCCTCCCTCACCTCCCATGGAAACAGCTGAGAGGATACAGTGCATATTGCTTATCTAGATTGTGGCCAAACTTTCCCCAGAACAATTAGTATGTTTTGTAAAATGCAGAACGATTCATCAAACCCTGCACACTTCCTGGAGCTCAGGACTGAGCAAAAAGCTGTAAAAATGTGTGAATTACTTACCAAAGGCAGTCTCTCCTTGTTCAAGTTCTTGCTTCAGACTGGTGTAATCATCTTTAATTCTCTCTAATTTTCGGACATTTCTGGAACTCACAACTAACAGTTCACTAAGGAGTCCTTCCAGTCCCTCCTTCTCAGATGTTAATGATCTTATTTCTTCTGCAAGATCCTTGGCAGTGCCAAAATTACTTCCTGCATGTTTTGGGGGGGGGGGGGAAGGGGGTAAGGGGCCGAACGAGGAAAAAGACAATGAAGTAGACACTTGCAACATCAGTAGGTTACACAGCAATCCCAGGAAATTAGGCAATTATACTTCCCAACAGCAACTGAAAGACGAGTTTGGGGGAAAAAAGAAAAAGAAAATCTGCTTTGCAAGCATCCATTTAATTAATATTACAAGAAAAATAATAATTGTAACTGATTTAACCTTATATACACAGAAATAGTATTGTCTTTAATTATTGATACAATTTACATTTCTGCAGGAAACCTGTTCCTAAGGGTTCACGCTTCAGAAAATGTCATACGGTAATTCATTGATCACTGTAGTGTGACCTGTCTGACCATATTCTTCTTTTGGAGTACACCTCAGCTCACAGTACTTTTGAAATAAAGGCTGTCAACCTGCTAGACCCTGAAGTGCTTCCTCCCTGAACAGTGTAGCACTGTGCTGCTGTTCGTAACAAGCACCAGCAGGTCGTTTATAAATTACACACTGCATTTCTGAAAATGGCATGCGTCTCATGCGGAGACCACTGAGATGTTCTTCTTCAAGAACATATTTAAAAGTCACAACTCTCTGCTTCTGGCTCTCCCTGAGGCATGAAACCCCAGAGCAGGGCAGAATACCTCAGCAGCACCGGCTTACACTGCTTTGGAGTTTTTACAAATGTTTGGCTCCTTTGGACAGGGATCCAGAGTCAAAAGTTCAACTCCCAAGTGGTTTAGAGGGTAGCCTAGTAACATTTGCCCATTTCACTGCTCTCTAAACCATTTTTACAAGCAGCTGGAGTGTTTCTTTACTTCACGAAGAAGTCTTCCATAATACATAGAAAATGACAGTGAGACACTCAGGCACTACATTATTTTTAAATAGCAGTAAACTCTTACAATGCTACATTTATATAGCTGTACCTCTGCCTTTTCAGTGCTTGAGATACTTGGCTGGGAGAAACAGAAACAAGTGAACAAACAAAAAGCCCCTACCACACTTGACTCAAAAGAATTCTTGACAAAAATAATTTCCATGAAGAGTAGACCAATAAAAGGAAAAGGAACCCAAGCACAAGACTTAAAGTCTGGCATCATCCTAACTTAGAAAAAAAAATTGGTGGTATGATCTAATATATAAAGACATGTAGTAAGTAAAGGCACTTAGAAGATTAAGCCCTGAAGTAAATATTAACCTAAAATACATCCAGTCACACATATGTCTCATCAGCTTCTGAAGTATGTGCAATGGCTTTAGTCTCCTGAAATCACTTTGGAATACCACCACTATTATTCAGATATAAGGGTTTCCTTTGGGGTTTATTTCAGGAATATATTAAACTGTTGCTTAGACACAACGGATCAACTTAAAAGTTTATTTTCAAATATTAAGACATAATCCAAACCATCCAATCCACATCCTAAATTGTGGCTTTACGTGCTTTTGACCTGGTGTCTCAAAAGTGTTAGTCACAAAGTTGTAAAAAGGAATAGTTTGGCTGCTGTTCAGTTTCTTCAAAACAAGGAAGCAAGAATGGGATGCAAGCATTTACACTAGTCAGAAGATGGCAAACCACCACCAGCAGCTGCCAAGAGAGGCTCCATTCCTCCAGAGCGCAAGACCGAATGGAAGCACTTCCAGGAAATAACTACAACCATTCTCCTGGTGGAAACATCCTGTTGAAAACTCAAGCAGCCATACGAGGACAGGTGTGCCAAAAAGAAGCTGAACTTTCCAAAATTTTGGAAAATACCATATCAAATAAGTTTAAAGGCTTAATATTGCTAAATATGGTAGTCTTGCTTTATGCGTGGTGTTTCGGGTTTTATTTTAGTCCCAAGGCTATGGTAGTTTCAGTCAACCTCTTCCTCACTTAAAGTTGGCACTTGCTTGTTTCTCTTTAAGAGATCAAAAGTCCCTAATTTCTAACTCCCAGCTAAAACCCTGCTTGCCAGTTCTGTCTTACAAAGAATTACACAATTAAATAACTATAAATATCCTTTACAAATAGTAGGATCTTATGGCTGACTAATGCATTTACTGGGACACAAGAGCACAAATTTTATTTTCATGTCTCCAAATGGGCAAAACAAAGCAGCAAGATACACAAGACAAATTCACTGGGAAAATGGCAGATATTCAGATGCTTCTAAGGCAAGAAGACTTAAGTCCAGCTTTATACACCTGAACTCATCCCAAGCATCAAAGCACGGGAGCCTTAATAAAACATGAAGGCAAGAGAATCCTCATTAGAATCTGGAGCCTGCCCTTACATTTCAGAAGACAGGAAGGAAAAAGGTATGATATTGCATATGAAAGTTTTATACATACTGAATGGCTCTTAATTCCCAGAGGAGAAGTTTATATCAAAACTGAGGCTATAAGGAAATGGCAACAGATACACGCCCAAAAGCAAAAAAAGAAAAAAAAAGAAAAAAAAAAAAAAAAAAAGAAAAAAAATTAAAAAAAAAAAAGAAAAAAAAATTAAAAAAAAAAAAAAGAAAAAAGACCACCCTTCCTGAAGCACCTTCCCATGACAACTGAAAAGTCTGAAAGTCTGCAGTGAAAACTCAGGAAAGCACATAAAACCTCATGCACCACCAGTGAGTTCTGACCTCAATCACTGCAACCAAAGTAACTGCTTTCTAAATGCTATGAGAAGGTTGATTAAAAAATTAATATATAATCCATAGCTGCCAGTATTCAAAAGCATGCCCTACCGAGGTTATTTGTTGAGGGGAAAGTCACACTGGATGCCATAGAAACATTCTAAAGACATATGTCAAGGTATTTTATTCTTATAACATCCTGAAAATGTTAGAATTCCTCTTTCTAATGCCTAAGTGGACACAGTAACTATTACTTCATCAACCACTCAGAGCTATGTTTTATACAGTCATATTAGTGAGAGAGTTCTAGTTGGGTGATGTAAATCAGACCTAAGTCTTCCCAGAAAACCTAAAAATCACTGAAGCTAACAGGACTGCTTGCTCAGAAAACCTGTACAGAGACAACAAAGCTAAAGAATTAATAGTCTAAGACCAAAGCTGAGATTCTGGACTAAACCAAGACATGAGACAGAAATTCTATAAAGGGGACTGAATAGCAAAATGCCACTTTTCCCCTCTTTTCTCCTGTCTCACAGAGACACTTACTAGAGATATGTAATTTTAAGCCACTGCATTTAAATTCCTATAAACATACTGAGTACAAACTAGTGCAGCAAATTTGAAGTATCCAGTGCTCCAAACAGGTAGAATAGCATGCTTGCAGTACACTGTCATAAGGAACTGAGTATGTACACTTCACTTTGAGAGACTGAACATTATCATTATCTAGAAGACAGCAACAAAAAAAAGGGAAAACTTCCTTCTTAATCTTGCCCTCTGAGTTTCTCTCCTTGCATGCATCCTTCATAACCCACTCTCTAGAGAGAGTGACATCAGGTAAGCTCCAGCGGCTTGATGTGAATGCCAAAAATACCAGCCAAATCAAGCAAAACAGCCCACGCTGTAACAAAAAAAAAAAAAAAAAATCCCCAGGCAGAAAGTAGCTATATAATTGCCTTTACTTACTGTAACCTAGTATATTTACCTTACTTCCTCTCTTCTTAAAATTCTACTTGTATGACTACAGCTAAATATTACTCTGCACTTCAAATATCTTTTATATATATTGCTACATGCCACAAACTCATACCCACTATAACAGCTCATGGTCAGATTTTCCTATATTGAGCATACTGTTGTCCACTTAGTAGCCTTGAAGTAAAATACCATTATTCTGATGCCACTTGTCAGCAACAAATTGACTAAAAATATGTTCTGAAATCTCTCATATGCTAAAAACCAACAAACGTGTTATTAATTAAACTTTATTAAATATTTCCCCCTTCAAAATATAAGACAACAGCCCACAAATTTTTTACTCACATTTTTTCCTCATATTTATGGCAGAAATTACATACACTCACAGCTGCCATTATTTATGCTTAAAGCACAGAGAAGTCCCATCCCTACTGAAACTATGTTCACTGTAGTACAAACAAAGGAGCAATTTTTGTATTAATAGTAAAGCATACCTATTGCACACTGGTTTGAATGTAAGAAAGAATAGACTGGTCATTCTTTACCATTAGCTACACATTAATTCTTCATAGAAAAACAGCATTACCTTTAATAATTCATAAGAAACTGAAAATTTACATTTTAGCTTAGAATATTTGCCATCATTGTATTTATCAACAGCACTGGAATCCAAGGCTGAAATCCTCCACCCAGCAATTAATGAGAATACAAAGTGCTTCCAACACCACAAAAGAAATTGAAGAAAATAAATATCATTCATCTACTTAAAAGTAAAAGAGAAAAAGCTAAACACATGACAAAAATGTAAGATTCTGGAAGTACTGCCAGTGTGTTTGCACTTCTGAAAAATAAACAGCAAATGAGGGACAGTCTACCATCTCCTGAAACATTTTACAGAATTCCAGCATATTTGAATTGCAATCATTGCTTTTAAGCAATAACATGTGCCAACGCTTTTATGAAGCATAACACAACTGAATGATTGATGTGATCCTGAAAGCTAATTGCCATCTAGAAGCAGGCGAGAGACCCCACAGACATACATTTGGAGAAGTAATTTTCAGCCACAGAGAGTGTCTTGTACTTGGACTGAATCAGTTGCCACAGAGCAAACCAAAAATAAATTAAAAAAATACAAGTAAAGCATAATAACCTTTCAAATCAGTAATAACAACTCAATGGCTCAAGTGAACATTATCAATAAGAGAAAAATACAGTGAAGAAAAAGGCAGAGGTTTGAAAGATGGCAATTCAGCAATACTGGGACGCAACCTGTGCCAAGGAGCAATGGTTATTGTTGACAGGCCACCAGATGCTCTCAAGTGCCTGCACTGGAGGTGTAGCCCAAGAGCACATCAGTGCTGGCAATTTACTATGTGCATTAGCCAATAAATGGTTATGGCAAGTCATGTATAATTTTCTTTCAACATGATGAAGAATGCCCAACAGAAAGGGACTCCAAGGTGCAAGGGTCACACAACAGCACAGACACATGCACACAGGCTTCCCCAGATAATCATTTCCCTCCCCCTCAGAGCTCCTATTCACCTTATGTCTTTCAATATCTGGTTCTTTTACATTTCCCCTCTTTTCCTGCCTTTGCCCCCAGTCGCTACCACTACAAGCAGAGAGGAAGAGACTAGTGGAGAATAGGGCAACAGCCCAGACCTGATCACCACAATTCTGAGGGCTGCATGAAATCATCAACCCCCTTTTTACCAATCAGGCCAGGAAAGAAAACCAGAGAAAGACCTGGGAGATAAATATTCATGCCACTTTGGTATAAACCCCAAAAATGCATGCTCTGAAGTTCAGGTTTGTCACCTTTCCTCCCAGTGCAGAGACATCACTGTCCCATTCCATGGGGGTTTTCTTACATCCCCTCCAGACCACAGCACAGCCTTTCCATGGGGTGACAGCACCTTCCCTTCACAGCTCTCCCCATCTAGCATGTCTCCTTTGAGTACATAACCCCAGAAAAGGAACTGCCAAAGAGATAACTTGACCTTCTCTCCTGCTCCATGGATAGCTGCTTAGGTAACTGGAGAGAAAGAGAGTAAGTTGCTACATGACTGACTTCTGCAACAGAAGCAAAGATTTTCTGCTGTCTGGTCACATATCATGTTAGAACTTCAGTTACAACAAATTACCTTTGAAGTTCACTGAAAGGCAGTAACATTCAGCAGTCTCATTTGGAAATGAGACTAAAAAGACAAACAGCGCAGTGTCCTGGTTTTGGTTGGGATACAGTTAATTTTCTTCTTAGTGGCTGGTTAAGTGCTGCATTTTAGACTCAGGCTCAGAATAATGTTGATAACACACTGATGTGTTAGCCATTGGTCAGTAGTGCTTACCCTGAAATCAAGGACTTTTCAGTTTCCCATGTCAGTGAGCAGGTACACCAGAAGCTGGAGGGGAGCACAGTCAGGACAGCCGACCCAAGCTCAATAAAGGGATATTCCATATCACAGAGCATTATGCCCAGTATATAAACTGGGGAGAGTCAGCTGGAAGGGGCCAATCACTGCTTGGAAATGGGAGTGGTGAACATCTCTTCATTGGTATTGTGCATCACTTGCCTGTCTTGGGTTCTCTGTCTGTCTCACTCTCCTTTTCACCACTATTATTATTGCTATTATTATTTTATTTTGTTTCAATTATTAAACTGTTTTTATTTCAATCCACAAGTTTTACTTTTTTTTTCCCATTACTCCTTCCGACAGGGAGCAGAGAGTGTCCATGCAGTACTTATTTGCTGGCTGAGGATAAATCACAACACATAGCTTGTTCAAGTCTGAGAGACCATTTAAGAGTTGGTTTGGGGGACTCACTGGCATTATTTTTCAAATGAGCTAATATGCGTTCCCAAAAGTACACTGCTTGCACCTACACACAGTGGCAAATTCTACTTCATGGAGCATAAAGTAACTGTTGTGGGAAGACATGTCAATACACAGCATTGTATTCCAGAGCCAGACATTGCAGCCACGAAGTAAAATTAATCTCAATATTCCTCTGATCCATCAACTCAGACTGCTGCACGAAGAAGGAATTGGAAAGCGTGAAACCAGCTATATCATCTGACAAGACATCCAAACAACCGTTCTCAGAAAGAGAAAAGTTGGGAGGGTGGGAGCTGAAACCAAGAAAAAGAAATAAAAACAGAACAGGAGCACCACTGCCTTCCAATGAAACACAAGTTAAGATCTCTATGTGGTGTATCTGGGGAAGAACTCAACATTATGCCAAGAACTGTATATCCATACCATACACATTTCTGCATGAAAAAACAGACTACAGTGTAAGCATGAAAACAAGACATAAACATAAACCACAGATGGATGGCTGGAAATGTCCTTCAGTCTGCACTGGCATCTTCCAGCCTGATAGCTCTGTCCGTTTTCTAACATACTCATTCCCAACAGCAATACTTAGTACCAAAGCTGGAAAGCTGGAAACTCTTTTTGTTACAGTTGCTTTCTGAGCCATGCCAAACTTGCCCTAAATGAACAAAGAGAGGCAAAGAGGCAACAGTCCTCACATTATGTCTTGTGAAATGTGCTACCTAGTATGTATGTCATGCTATGTATAAACTATACTTCTCTACTGACAAAGGGAAAAAACTCTTATTGTTGTACTGCTGGAAATCATCCCACAACAGCATTTCCAAGCAGCTCCCACTTGCCAGTATTTAATGAAACAGAGGTAATGCTAATTATGGATGATGGTACATGATCTCTTACTGGTATAGACAGTTTTAAGAAACAAAAAACATTTTTGGAACTACTTACAAGTCACCTCACTCTAACTTCTGTGTTTGGATCTAATTTGTATTTGCAAAGACATAAGGAAAGTTAATGACATGCATCTCAGAGATAATAAATAATTAATTCAGTATTTCATTCATGCCTGCTTAGCTCCCTGCTAAGCCACTTTCTGGCTATCTAGTCCCATGCTATTACGTATTCTCAAGAGGAAAAAAAATTCACAGAGTCTATGAAGGCAATGTAAAACATATTGAACAAACTCTTTTATCCAAATACAGGAAACAGACAAAACAGCACTAAAATTCATTTTAGTTTGCATCCTCCCTCCTATTACCAAATTATTTTCTCTAAAATAGAAAAATGACAAACACACCATTTCTCATATATGACTTGCTCTTGCCCAAAGTATGAAAACAGGTTTGCATAATATTTCTAGTTATGTTCACACTAACTTACACATTATTCTATTTGAATTTTCTTACCAACTTCCAATTATTTCATCTGAAATTTATTCTCTCAAAAAATTTCATTCTAAATAGTCACAGAATGGCAAAATAAAGGAGTATAATGTATTGCCATGTTCTTCCCATAACTAATGACAAAATTCTTATGAGTATGTTAAGAGATACTGTAAGAAGCAACTAAGCAAGTGTTACGATAATCACATGCAGATTTCTAAGCGCTGCCATTAAGGTATTTTGTTGTAATTAAAAAAACAAAAAAAAAAAAAAAAAAACAAAACAAAAAAAAAAACCCAAAAAAATAATATTTGCTAAAATATAATATTATATAACAATGAGTATTATAAATGTGTATGTCAATAGTAACATCACATGCAATCAGGAGTACTTGTTAGCTATAATTACCTAAAGCTACTGACTTAAGACTGTGAACAATGTAAGATTCCACTAATTATCTTTGGAGGAAAATTCTGGACTAGCAACTCAGGAATATTAACTGCAAGTTATTTGTCACAACAGGCCAATGGGAAGTGAGCTGTTGATATAAAAGATCTGAATTGTAACTGCTGATAGAAATACCTCTTGAAAATATAAGTATGGGTTTCTTTTCTTTTTCTCATGAAATCTCACTGGGATTTAATTAAACCCACTGTATTTATTTTACGGCCTTAAATAATCCAAATATTCACAAACCATCATCTAAAATTAATTTTATACTGCTTCCCAGGATGAAATAATAAGGAGGAGAGACATTTATGTACATAGCATAGTCTCTTATGTCTTTACAGTGCCATTTATCACACAGCCTTAAAATCCAATGTACTGCATAGACAGCACTAATAGAATTGTTATGCTTACATTGCATTTATTGTGGTATTTTCCTCCAAAAATAAGATCAATTATATTCTTACATTTTCTATTGCAAATACATCAATAATTTAAGTCAATGTATTTGGATTAGAAAGTACCATCCATGTAGAAGACGAATGTTGTCTGAAGCTATCAAGGTAGCCATTAAAGGCTGAAGCATATATCAATGCTTTCCAAGCCATCACATCATTAATTTACCACATGTAAGCTCTGAAAACCAATTATAACTTAATAACTATATTCTCAAGCTCAACTTGACTTTTGGGATACAGCTACCTTTTTGCTTTGACACTGTTTCAAAGTCACTTAACTCCCACTGGTTCCTCAAGAAAAATGCTATGCTAAACAAAAGTGCTGTGACATCTGTATAGAGAAAAATATCTGCTCTCAGTATCTATTAGTACTGTTTTTGAGAAAACTGTTTGAATGAATTATTCAATTGCTACAGAAAATAAAAAAGTTGAAGTAACAAACATTTATCCCTGCCTGATGCCTCCAGACTAACTGAAAACCTCTAACTATGACCACCAACATTTACTATTGCTGCATATTTACATACACACACACACTATAGTTCCTTCTGAATGTTATTCCAAGGCTGTCCTTATATAATTCCATATTACCCAAATGAACATTCTTCCATCTTCATTATATCCAGGCTGTTCATGAACATTGTTAGCTGACTGATGGATCAGCAGATATGTACACACAGTACCTTGCTTAAATCTTAACCAGTATTTAGAAGGTTAAGACCTACTTGTTAATTATGACTTATTTAAGAGGTGTCATTCGTTTGCACCTAACACAGGAATGCGCAAAAATTGAGTAATTCAACCTTCTTTGTACTATCCATCACTCAATGTTTTGTTTTTGTCTTAAGTAAAAATAAAAAAAAATAAAAAACCCAACCAAACAAAAAAACCACAAATTTTTTTCTCTTCCTTCCTCATTTTTCTTCTGCATTTACCAAATCTTTTCTTCCTGACTTGCTTCTCTGCTAGCTGCAATTCACTCTGCATCCTGTTTTTTTCTGATTTTATTTACATCATGCTCTAAGACTGAAATATTTCAGGCTTTTTCAGGTTTGGCTTGGGGTTTTTTTGAGTTTGGTTTCTTTTTTGTTTTGGTTTTTGTTTTTTTTTTTTTTTAACTTTCAGGTATTTAGAGAAATAATTTTCTTTTTATTCTTATATTTCCCCTGTATCCTCTGCACATAACTCTGCATTTAACATGAACAAGTGACACCATATTGACTAAATGTATCTGTACCTTAAATGGAGGTGAAGAAATTACAGTATCCACTGTCACCAAATTACCTTTTGTCCTTGATTTTCAATCAGTGCCATCTAGAATTCTGCCTTAGTAACAAGTCACAACTGTACCATTCGCAGTCACTAAAATTCCCTGAAGTAAGAGTTTTTCAGAGCAGGAGTAAAATAAGAAAGAGTGCTTCTTATCAGTACAAAGAATTTGCACAGATACTTGTTAAAAAGCATAGGACAGGAGTCACACTCAAAGCATTGTGAAAACAGTTCATAGAAACAGGAGCATTAACTTGCCTTTGGAATTCATCCCTGAAACAAGCAACCTCTTAAGAGCTAGCAAGTATAAAATACTCTTATGAATGTTTTGGAAACCATCCTCAAGTTGTCATTCACTCTCTCAAAGTGTCAGACTGAGATACAGCTTTCCTGGCCAAATGCTTCCTACTGGCAGCATGAAGCAGTTACACGTTTTGTTCTCAAGAAAGCCATAGAATGGCTGCAGAAAACTTTGACCCCATTTCTGAGAGTGAGAAAATTACCTACAATTGAACAGCCCATGGGTAGGGAAGGGCAATTGCTCAGTTTACAGGTGGACAGAGAAATAAAAAGGATTTCCATTTTCAAAAAGGTATTATGAGAAGTAAGGAAATTGAGCACACTCAGCCCCAATACAAGCTCTGGGCCATAACTTCCTTTTGGATTTTGCTGAAGCCTGACGTTATCCACTTCTGCCAAACAAACCATGTGACACTGCACAAGGTTTCATTTTAAAATAATCTCTGTGTGCAGTATAGATTCTTGTATATAATTGAGAAGATAAATCACCTATGGAGAGCTACAATATCTCACTTTGACAGACAAAAAAAACCCTTTAGCCTTTCTTTACATGGTGTAACACTGGAAAACTTGTACTCCAGTCCACATTCCCTTCTACTCAGATTCCTCTCTTAGGCAGGTGTCTAGCAGAGAGACACCTACTTAAACATTTGCAAACCACTTGCTGAATTAGAAAACCCATCTCTTTCAAATTAAGAGAAAGAACTGTGCTTCATCTTTTTATCTTGGCAGACAGTGCAGTAATCCCAAGTAAGGGGCATGTCAAGCTGGTATGTATCAGATTCTGTAACCACATTTCAGTGTTTTGCTGGTTATAAATAACATGCATGAGTGCTCCAAGGACAAAATTGCTCCTTTGCTGCCAACATTAGTTGTTTAATGATCAGAACAGCAGAAGCTGCCAATTACTGTATTCTAGTTTAAAGTGTCATTTAAAGCCATACTTGTAATTGTGATATCTTAGTTATAAATTTATAACTTAGCTAGAGAGCTCTAAGCATGCAACTTGTAGAGTCCAGGAAAAGCCATGGATAATTATATACCAATTTCACCTTTGGAAAAATGCTATGTGTTTTGCATGTTTAGTGCCTACTACACAGCATCCTCTCTGCCAGTAGTTCCAAACTGCAGAGAGGGGCCTGAAATACCATGCACAAGACATGACACAGCCTCATTCTGCTAGGCTTGCCATGACTGTAAGGTATCTACCCAAGCACATCAACAACTTTTCCTAAAAAGTGTGCTATGAAGAGGTTAGTAACTGCTCTAATACATCCTTTATCAATATTAATCCTTCTCAACACTTAAAACTTACCTGAAACAGCCAGCATTTTTGCTTCAAGTAGAGCTGGTAGTTGAGTCTCAATATCACTGACTTTCCTTCTCAAAGTACTGCAGAGTTTCTGACTTGTGCAAACCTAAATTGAGGCAGACAGCCATGATATAGAATTCATTCAAGTAAAAGTATAAGGCAGTTGAAATGGGGCTTCAAATGCTCTTGGTTTACAGACACGACATAACATCCTGCAGCAAGGTAAAAAAGCCTAATAAAAAGTGATGTCTTTACAGAAATACCCAACATGAATCAAAATTTCCAGGCTTTTGTGCATATTCTACTATAAAAACAGGAAAAGGTATTAGCACAAGCTCCTGCATGAGAGAAGACACATTTCACTACTAGATATTGAGGTTGCATCTTACAAAGTCTGTACAATTTCAGTATAAAGAGTGATGCTTGGGGTGGAGCATAAATAAACCAACATTTGGAGATTAAAATGCCATAACACAATGTACAGCAATTTTTACACAAGATATACTGTGCTTGACATCTTAACTGGAAAAAAAAAATAGCAAAGCAGCCTTATTTCTGCACAGGCAATAAATAAGGCTATACTAGCTTGATACTGTGTTTCATAATCGGGAGACACAGATGCCTGGGATTCGGGTTTCTGACTTTCCCTCTATCCTTTTTTTGCCTTTTTAACTGGAGGTCCTTCAGCAATCAGTCAGGGCTGATATTAAAAAACATGGAGAGAGGAGAGAAAAAAAAATATAAAGGAAGTTCAGCTGTTTCTATACTTTACGTTTCAGTATACACTGCCGCCTCAGAAGAACCTTATGAATTGTGTGTGCTACATACAACTCCCACATATTCAAAAATGTTGGGGTTTAGTCCATATTGCACCAGTTGGGAAGGAAAGCAAAATGAACAAATAGAAAAATCTTTCACTGAAGTAAGGCAAAACCCTTGTTCTGAAGGCTGTTGTCAAACACTTGCTTGAAATTGTAGCCGACACTGAAGAAAACATTGCATTCACTAGAACCAAGGATAAAGCAATAGTCAAGATAGGCACAGGCCAGTTCTGAAAAGATGTGAAATGAAATCTCCAGAGGAAAGTTTCCCAGCCTTCCTTCACTTTTTTTCCTCTTCAAAAACAAGTGCCATGCCTATTAACGGAAGCACACCTCTCATTTCACTTTTTAAGAGCAAAAGCATTATAGTTCTAATGGATTGTTTGTTTGTACAATTAAAGTACAGTAATTCAGATACGACACTAACTGTAAATTCTTTTAAATTAATAATACCCTCTTGCTTTAGCTGAAGTTATCTATTAATCACAAATGGGTCATATCTCTTTCTTGATTGAACAGAACTATTCTCCAAGCATTAACTGCTACTAAAGACTTCAGAGTTATCTTATTAATTTAAAAACATATATATCTCATCACTTCTGCACCTACTATAATTTTTCAATTCCCAGATATCTCACTTTGTTTCAGTATCCCCTTCTAAGTGATTCACCAACTACTTCAGTTAAAATGTTTTTAAAACCCCAGACCTGTCAGAGGTGAATAAATGTCCCCAAAGAACCTAAAGGCCATTTCTGTCTCCCATCTCCAAAATAAATCTGAAAGTTTTTAATGACTCTTTCTAAGCAGTGCTCTCTCTTTAGGGGCACTGAATGGCTCACTGAATTGCAATTAGATGGGGAATCTTTCAGCTCCAGGAAAACTGCATGAATATATCCCATGCTGGTAGTAACTTAAAGTCATTATGACTAGACAGCTGTTTGGTAATTATGCAAAATAAGCTGGGAGGTTTAATCAGTTTCTAGTGAACACTGTCCACTTTGTAAGCACTACTGTCAGAACAAAGCTTGCTGGTGCTCTTTATTAATGGACCAAATGGAAGGACCAGAGGCTGAAGAGCAGTTCCTCCAACTCAGACATGATTCTTCTGGAACATGAGATAAGTACGTGCCGAGCCTCTGCTTGTATCTATGTCACATGTATTCTGCAGATAAATGAACAACATTAATCTTCGGGCCTATCATATAGAACAGTTCAACAAAACTAAATGAGTGACTGGGAAAGGCAAAGTAATATCCCCTAAACTAATAGCATTGCTTCTGTGTTACATCATATCTACTCTACATGCTCCAATTCTTGCCATTTTTTCCTAATTATTTTATCTTAATAACAGGTACTATTATTCATTACAATAGTTTATTCAGCTACTAAGAAAAGGTTATTTCTTAGCTAACAAAGATGGTGAACAACGCCAACATCCTTTGCTCATAATGAACACACCATCCTCTGCTAATCAGTCAGACTGCAGGTGCCTGTGGCCTCAGCAATGACCCTTCCCTGTTGTCAGTGACCAGCTCTGCTCTGTCCCACAGACCAACAAGCTCCAAGTCTGAAAAAACTCCCTTTCAGTTTCAGGAAAGATTTTTTTTCCAGCCAAGTATTACTGAATCTATTATAAAATCCTCTTCAGTGGTTTGTGAGGTTTTCTTCAAGCAGCTATTAAAAAAAAAAAAAACAAAAAAAAAGCTCTTGTTCAGGAATGTACCTTACAAATCTGTATTCAGACACAAACACTACTCAAAAAAGCAGTCTATCTGAAATGAGATAGGAAGCTGGTTAGAAAAGATGTGCAGAATCGAGATGAAAAGCAGTAAAATATCAAAAGTAAATTTGCCCATTGTCATTCCTTTCCATTTTTCCAGCATATGATGTTCATCTAATGCAGCAAAAACAGGCACAAGGACAGCAATGAAAACATTTGGAATTTACTTGTCCTCCAGTCATCTGAAGAAAAAAGGAAGTTTTGAATAACCTTCACATTTCTTTACAACAGCACTTTAGAAAAGATAAAGAAATTCTCTTAACATCACCTGAAGGAAGAACAGTCCACCTGGCTTCCCACACAGCATAATCTTGCCATTAGTGAAAGCAGATATTAATTTCTGAAGAAAGGTGGTGAATAAGGAACATTGTTCCCTTCATTAGCAGGCAAAACCTAGCTTTTGCAGCCAGAGCTGAAAATAACACAGATGAGGCAGAAAAGGCCATAGAAATGCCAGTGGCACAGGGGGAAAGAAAAGACTTTTGACAAATGAGTGCTTTCTCCATACAATAAAAAGGTTTAAAAGACCAGCTCTATTTATTTTGAGATAAAAATAAAAGCATGAGATGATCTGAATAAACTAAATGGTAAATTATTTGGATGAGTCTCATTACATGCTTCCTATTTATCTTCTCTAATAAATAAAAGCCGTCACATAGGAATAGAATGAAATTAAAATAATATTTTATCTATTGAAAATTTAAAGACATAAGCAAGCTGTGAAATTCTACCTTGCAGTCTTCTCTATTGTTACCCAGTGTTTCAGCTCTTATTGAAAAAGTCTCTAGATACCACGGTTGCAAAATAGAACCTCAAGAGGCACATTTTCTAGGGAGAAGGCAAATTCTGCAGCTTATGTTTTAGTTTGCAAATAGCTTGAAACAACATAGCACTTTGAGGTACTGAATAACTCAGTCATTTTAGTAGATGAGCTGTAGGTCAGTTACAATAACTCCCTTGATACTTTATTTATAGTCATTTAAAAAAATACAGCAGAAAGCATCATGTTATAAGGGTCTATACTAATTTTCCCAAGATGTGGGCATAAGCAAGAAATAGAGAAGATGAGCTCAAAATAATGGAGAAGGAAGGAATGGTATTGGCACAGACTTCAAACAACCTTTTCAAAAGTGCGTACTAAAAGTGTTGGTCAAGATGATTAGGAAGAACAGATTATAAAGGATAAAACTTACTGATTTAGGTGAGTGCTACTAGACAAAGGACATGAAAAATAAGTTTATTTCAGAGCACAAAGTCGTTATTGATCAAAACCCAGAAATATTTTCCACTTCCTGTTTCACAAGGATCTATAGGAATCAGCTAGAGTAAAACGGATCATTTATTTTCTAGAGCATTCATGAAGTAAAGATGCTCTGTGGCTCACTGAGCCATTCTGAACTAAAAAGAAAACTTTAGTATTCTCCTTCTTGAAATGAGGCCAAGAGAAATAAGATCATCAAAGGAAAAGTATTGTATTTTCACTTAGAAACAAAAATAATGCTAAATATACCGTATCACTTTTCTTTGTATTTTTTAAAGGGTGTGAGAATGAGATTGCTACCTAGATTATTCGTGAAAGCATAGGGAAACAAGATACTTATGCTTTTCCCTTCACACCAACAAAGCTGGTTAGGTAGGAAAGTACGAGGCTGTCTATTAAGACTGAAAACATTCAACTATGACCAGAGCTCACTTTTATTTCATGAAGCTGAGGAGTCTGCTCCTGAACAGAGACCTGAGCAAGGGGACTGAATACTAACTAGTGAAAAAGATGAGAAAGAAGAGATTACTCCATCTGCTTCCTTAAGTATTCTAATCTCCGTGGCTCAATCAGGTAAAAAATTGGGGAAAGCTTTTTAGTGTATGTTTAAAAACACCTGCGTGCAGAATGTTTTCAGAAGGAACACCACAACACAAAATTTCTAAAACATGGATAATTTATTAAGATACAACCTATAATCTGCTTCTGTAAATATTCTGAAGAACTGAAAACATGTACTTACTTTGGCAGTAGTTTCTTTAATGGACATGCTGAACAATCGCTCTTTTTCCTGAAGGCTAGAAGGGATTAAAATAAAATCAAGTTGACCTCTGCTCAACACAGTCTGCTACACAAGACACATTTTCATATAGAGATAAGGCTTTAAGACAACTCGCACTAACACAACAGAGCCAATAACAAGATAAAAACTACACCTAGTTTCAGTGTTGCTAATGACTAACCAACACAACCTTTACAGTTCTATAATCATGAGTGCATGGATTTTACTTACTATCTGAGACACAATAATGATTATTTGTGTAATCACGTCTTAGAAGTCCCTGGCAGTGTCCAGGACTGGTGCTTTGCTAGACTGTCACCCAAATACCTAACACAAAGGCATTTCTAACACAAACAGTTAACAGCTGACTATCTTCTTACAATCCAGTTTTCAACTCTGCCAGGAAAAGTTCAACTACAGTCACTTGTTCTCACAGTAATTTATGTAAAATACCACTACTCTCTTCCTTCTGATCCATAAAATCCTACCAAATATTTACCAAACTGATTCAACAGTAGGCTGAAATTGAGGCATCACACCTACACTTACAAGAACTAAATCAAAGTTGTCTTCCACATATTATAAACAAGCAGGTTTATTACTTTTATATTAGCGAATCTGATGTAAACCTGTGCCTTTGGTTCTTATAAATAAAACCATGATTTACATTTTTAACATAAAGTTCAAAAAATCCAACTAAATTCAACCAACAGGAGTTAGGAAAGAGATTATTTTTGCAACTTTAATACTTCCCTCCCTCCTACTTAGGAGGCTTACACTTTCATACAGTGTTCAATTACTTTATCACACGCTATTTTCTTTTCTGTCAGACATCTCAATTCTCTGTACATGACAGTCAGCACTCCCCACCAGCAGCATTTCAATTTTTCTTTTTACCTGCATTATAAAAACTGTACTTCTCTCACGGCCTACTGTTACTATTCTTCCCAAATAAAAACTATTCATTTCTGAGCTTTTCTTTAGTGTTCAGCACTGAAATATCCAAACATTTCAGAAACATCACTGGATTTATTTCAGTGATACTCTTGCTTGAGAAGGCAGCGTTGTATTCATTTTGCAGGTGAAAGAAACAAGTCACTGTTATTTAGAAAGCACATTAAGACAGAGTGCCTGTTTTGACATGCACGCAGTTCCTGCTGCCTACCTCTGTAAGTTTCATTTCTCTTTTGAGAACCTGCTCCTTATTATTTTCCAAGCACAGCATTTACTAAGTCCTATTTCAAGAGTCAGCATTTACATGAGTCTGAATCCCAAAGCACATGAAGTTGGACTTGCACTCAATTGCTGATCATCTCTAGAAACACTGGACCATCTTGCCCAGCTGCACACACAATTGAAACAGTCTCAGAGGCAGAATTCAGCACACCATTTAATCTCATTAATGAGACAGCTATTTGCACTGCTTTGCCTAATACTCTGCTTCATGGAGCACACACCTTTTCGATCTACAGCCCAGCAACGCCAGTCACCCCATTCCCATCCCAGCACAAGGATGGGAATCATGGGAATCATGATGGGGATCAGCTTCAGATGAGGCAGCCCATCTCAGAAACAGCTCATGACAGTGTAAGTCAACACCTGTGTAAGGCAACAAACAGAAATGTAGCTGACTAGCTACGTGAAAGTGGTTTAATGACATTTCCCACAGAGCAGTCTCAAATTTCTCCCTTTTCTACAGCAATATATGTGCAAAACAAAAAGTATTTCATGTGTAATGATGCCATTATCAACTTCCTGCTTGCCTCTGGGCATGCCAGGGGGAATGAACTATTTAGCCACTTCTGTTCTCATGCTTTGTAGCTCCTAGTGACTTTCAGCATCTCCCACAACTGGCATCTGAGCTGGTCAGGTTATGTAAAAAAAGCTGGGCTTTGTGTACAGATGTCAAGGGGGAGCAGCAAGGCTGCAGTGTGTAATTGAATGAATAATGGGTGACTGACCCAATTGTGTTGAAACTGCCTTATAAAATTCAACTCTAAAGACCCAGGACATAATAGAATGCAAAGTGCAGTTATAGCCAGAAGAACAACAGTATATAGATGGCAACTCTATTCTCGTCCATGTGCTCTTCCCTCTTATCTGTTTACTTTCCCCAAAGAAAGCCCCCCCAGGTTCATACAATGTTTCACTGCTCTGCAGAACTCACACAGCTAGCAGGAAGAGAGATCAATTTTAAACTTCTTTTGAAACAATACATCCAAAACAGCATTACAAACTAAGATGCAGTTGTCAGGTCTGCTTTGCTAACAAGGACGCACAAGCCCATGCAGACTTTCAAGACCGGGTGCAGAGTGGGAAAAAATAACCCTCTTTATACTCAGATTATGAGTCTCTATCAAGTCACTGAAAGTAAATAAGGAACCAAACACTGCCATTTCAATGACAGCAGAATTACAGTTTTAAGAGAATTTTGCAGAACTATAGTTTTAAGGGAATTTTTTATTAAACTGACCTATATCAATAAAGGATATCATTGGGAAGTAATTAATTTGACCCAAACTAGTGACAGCTGCATTATCCAAAGACTTGAATCTAAAGAATTCTTTTATTACAGTTACATCACTCGCACAGACTCTTACAAGTGTATTTGTATTATTTATGGTATGAATTTCACAGTAGTATCCTTTTTCAAATCCTTGTTAGCCTTCAGAGCAATACCACAGAAATCTCTTAACCGTTTTAGAGATCAGCCCATCACACGGTGCACACACAGCAATCAAAACCATGTACAAACCAGCCATAGTTACCAACTACAAACAGCTTTTAACTACATTTATTCCCAGGTTGTTTTCTTCTACCACAAAACACCACCACAGAGAAGCCCCTCACAAGATTTCCAATTAACTGACAAGCTAATGACCCGCAAGAGAAACCAGGCAGTCAATACTGATTCATTCTACCGACAAAGAGCTTTAACAGCCATGATCTGTTACATGTGACTTGAACCAGGAAGAGTATTTTCTTTTACAAGCACCCTGGAGCATCATATTTCATTTTAAGAGGGGTATTCTGTCTGCTTAAAAGCTGCTTTAGGTATTACTACAAGGGTAAATGGCTTTAGAAAGAGCTCCTTGGAATAACACTAAATTCTTGCCTGGGAAGACGTCCATAGTTTTGGCTCATTGCTATTCTTCTCTGACAGAACAGCTAATCAAGAATTTGACAGCTTGTCCTCACAATCTTAGCAATCCATTATAAAGACCATTTAGAACTTATTTCTCAAATTCAATATAAGCTAACTCCATCACAGAGAATGCGAAGTTCTTGACCCAGCTGATGGAAGGACTAGAATAAGAGAGAAATTCAATTAACGCAAATTTAACTGACTAAAACCACAGGAAAATAAAGGGTTTTAACACTTGCAGAACCCACAGCAATCCATACACCATGTGCAATTTCTTCATTCATACAGATGCCACATAGGCCTTTCATTTAAATGACTTGCAGTGGACTTACACACATTAGGATCCCTAACGAGGAGAGAAAAAAAGGAACGTAGACTTGCTGTATATACTAGGGTCTCATTGTTTACATGCCAGACCAGAACAGGAAAGCAGGAGCTGAGGGATGATGTAATTTTTGGATGATGAATGAAGCAATACTTTGACAAAACATGGACTTCAGCTGCAGAGTTGCAGGAGGATGTGGGAATGCTGCATGTTCAGGAACTGAGGCTGATCTGGCATGTAACAACAGACTACAGTAAAATTTTAAGATGCAAATACTCCAGGCAAGCCAATGCCCTTTACTAATCTCATTTTACTGACCTTAAAGAAAAATAGCTACTGAGTATGCTGAATTGTAATAACACAGTTAGAACCTCATAAGATGATGATGCTCATAATTGGGAATGGTGTACAAGCAAAATAAAGGAAGCCAATTCAGCGGAACAGGAGACAGAAGGAAAACTAGGAATTGATTGGTCTGGTTCACACATTCCTCGCTCTATCACAGGCCCATACGACTGCAGAGGACATTAAATATCATGATATAATAGATAATATTTAAAATCCCTTTTAAAGAATATTCTGAGAAGTTACGATTTGTGTGCAGGAATTACAGATACTATGGAAATGGCTTTGTTCAGAGGAAGGCTGACTAGCACAATACTGGGAAGAATGGCTTTCTACTAAAGGAAGGCACGTTCTGAATGTCTTTCCTTCCACTTTGCTAGTATACTTCCCTTTGCATACCAGGCTATTATGTATTTATGCTTTGCTTCCTAAGAAAAAATTCAAAGAATGCAAATGGGAAAAAGGCAAGTCATTCTGTTCTACACATTCAAGATATATAAATATATACACTGCTTAAACAGTAACAGTTCCTGTATTAATAATAAAACATACATACAGTAACAAAAAATGTAGTCAGAGTGCAGTTTCCACATCTGCACAATAGAACATACTACACATATGGTACAGTGTAAAACAAATAAACCCTGTACTGAAAATTCTTGGTTTTCATAGAGAAACTAACGTGCCATCTCTGGTCCCTGCCTGAAGATACTGAAAGACAGGAGTCCTTTAACAGTAAATACTCTCTCTTACATTACTGTCACCCAGAAAACTATTATAGATCTTGATATTTCACTCGTTATCACCCCATCACAATATAGTGCTTTAGCAAAAAGCACTTTCATTCCTTTAAAACTAAGCTCAAGTCAGAACAATTTAAAATTACCCATATTTGAATTTCTAATTCAAGAGCAACAGCCTAGAAAGCCCACGCTCAGATTGTATGCATATGAGAAAGCATGATAGGCTGAACCCTCAATTTATATGAATATGTATTACTTCCTAGATAAAAATCTGCAGATTTAAACAGTTTACAGTTTGAATTTGGCCCCTGAGTAATGAGACTGTCTGCAAAGGACAACCTCACTCTAATTATCACAGCCTGCACAGAGCATGGCTTTTACAACTTTATGTCTTCTAACATGATTCCTCCTCCGATTCTGAAGTCACAAGAAGCTGTACTGTCTCAGAAGATGAAAATACCTAAACCAAGCCCTATACTTGTAATCTTGCTTTTAACAGCAAAGAGAAGTTGACCTTCAAAAAAAAAGCTTTTGTCTAGTCCTTTGCAAAAGAAACGACAAGCGCTACTTTGGGAACATTTGGTGTAAACATCTATGAGTCTACATCAAAGCAAAAAATCCAAGAAAAAAATCAAATCTAAGGAGTTCACTGGGCCTTTAGGAAAGAAATCCACTACACAAAATCAAATCAATCAATAGCTTCCTTGTGTTTTTACATTTCCCTCGATGGGTATATCTGTGAAAGTTTTGAAGACAAATCAGAAAAAAGTTTTTGAACAAAACTATACTTAACAAGAGGCAGTTTTAACCTAGACAGTGAAAAGAAAAACAAGAAAACATATCTGTACCCCAAGTTTTCTTAAGTAAGATCAACAGATTCATTACTTACAGATGCCATGTGCAGATTTTTACCAAGACAAGACAAACAGGATGTTGCTGATCCTATACGTCTGCTCAGTTAGGAATATTCAGTGCTAGATTGCATGAAATGCACTACGATAAAACAGCACTTTTTGTTTTCTTCTGAAATTCTCTACCACAAAGTTTGATTCTATTTAATCAAGGAAGACACTGGATAACAAGATTTCCATTCTATGTAATCTGCTCATAAGCCTGTCTAGGCTACCTATCTGAGTATCACCACATCAGGAAAGCAATTTTTCAGTCAAGCACACAAGTTCCTTTTCATCTCTGTGCAATGATCCGTGGGACTTTAAACAATGAGATTTTCACAGCAGCATATCTCTGTAATGGGAAGCAAAATCGTTTTTTAAACATAGTTCAGGGTTTTCTAAACAAACTCTGATTTTTCCTTGGATATTGCAGCCCACAGAACTTCTATATTACGGGAAAGCTGGTTAGACAATGACAAAAAACACAAAACTTCTGAACTGATGTGCTAAAAATTCAATTTCTCTATCTAAACCTGACAGTGCTCTTGAGGCATGGACTTTTGACACTAAATAGAAGAAGAGTTGTGTTTAACTCATACTGAAAATGAAAATTCTGTCAGTTGCAAGGACTAGTCACCTGAATTAGAAGTAAAACGCAAAGTCTCACCTCGGAAAGCTTCCAACTTCAAAAATTAATCTGATCTGAGACAAAAAAATATCAAGAGATTTGATTTAAGGTACAGCTGCATTGGACCTTCTGCACATTTCAATCTACAGAGTTCTCCAAGGAATACGAATGAGAACTCAGAATTATGCATCAAGCTCTGAACTATCAGAGAGCAGATTTCGGTTCAGTAATTTGCTCTTCTTCTAGCTATCATTTGCAGACATATATTTCTTCACTGTTGCTTTACAGTACGGGTTGCTTCAATACCTGTGCTTCCCTACTCAGAATTTACCACAAATCAGATTAGAAGCACACTTTCCCAATGTTTGTATAACCCCAGGTCACCAATAACATTTCTCACTGACTCATGGGTTGCTGGATGACTGCACTTGTCTTTGTTAACTCTGAAAGAGTTATATCTACATGACTATAAACACTCACTATTCTGCCCAGGTCCTATATACATTAAAAACTCTAAACTGACACTTGTTTGCTGCAGTACTGCCAGACAGGAGCCCCAAATAGGAGTTCTGCAGAAAAATAAAAGAACATTAGATGACACTTCACCATTTTTTAATAAGAATGATTAATAAGTGGCTTTTTTAATGCCCACAATTGGACTGAGGCAGCATCTCAGTATGGTTTTGCATTTTCAAATATAAAATCATTCCAACAGAAACTATCAGTTCACAGCCACCTGTGAATGCTGATGGCATCTCTAATGCTGATTTTCCAAGCTCAGTTTTCATTGCCATGTATTGAGAAATCCAGTCCTGTAATACACCACTCAGATAGCCAATTTGGCTGTCTGTTCCAACCAACCATTCACATGCTGCAGTATTTCCCACCACTCCTGTGCCAGCTGATGCTTCAGGGCAGTTGAGGCAGTTGTTGCTTCAGCTGCTACCTGAAACAGGAGCATCAGACTGAAAACAAAGGCACAGCCAAACAGCTATCTGAAGCAGCAGTTCATCACATCCTATCTAATACTTTCCCCAGATTTTCTGATGTATCAATAGATTCCCATTCTTCTGCTACATCTGCCTGGTGTGCACAAAAACTAGAGCTTGCCCACGGCAGCTGCAATTATTCTCCTAAGAATAACATCTATTTTACTTCACTGACTAAAAGAGTCTGTCCCTGGATGTTGTTGCTAGCTGTTTCTCTTCATTATATACAAATTAATTCAGTATCATACACAGATTGGGGCAGCTGGTCATTTTTCTCTAAAGACAAATAAATCTCATTGTGTGCATACCCAGAGGAATCAGGACATATGTGGCCTGGGATTTATAGGCTACTCTGTCCCACTGGATGCCGTTCAAGAAAGCAGGGGGAACCAGATGCTCGTCAGGGAAAACCAGATTCCTCATTACACTGCACACGTGGGTATTCAAGCAAGCGAACCCATCTTTCTGCCGGGACTTTTTCTTTCTGGAAGGACAAAAATATGCCTCCAAAATTGCTCCAAAATACTTCAGGCTGCCAGCAGTGGCTCTGTCCTCCAAGTTGGAAGACTTGCCTTCTCTTTTCCCTGCTGTGTTTTTAACCCCTCCTGTTCTTCCTAAGGAAAGCCAGTGCCTTCAGGCTGGGAGCAGACTTTGCATAAGTCCTTTTTCCTCCCTCCAACAGGGGTGCCCACCAGCCCCAGTGGGATCAGAGACACTATGAACCTCTGAGTCACGTTCACACTTTCACAAGAAGCAAATTCACTTTACGTGCTGAAGCACAGGCATTGTATGTCATGCCAAGCTTTCAGTACACAGTTCCTCCTAGAGTTGCTGCCACAAGTGAGAAAAAAAATAAAGCCACTTGCACATGGAGTCAACCCTTCAATCCTAGGCAGAGGAAAAAAAAGGAATGAAATTAATCCTAGGTAGACAAAATGGAGAGAAACACCTATCTACATATAAAAAGAAAGCTGAGCCTCCCAATCAGTCAAATAACAAAAGATGAGGCAGACCTCTTCTTTCACCTATGACTTGTCTTAGCCTCTCACAAAAGACTATAGCCAACTTCTTTGAGAAAGCTGAGATGATGACCTCATTGAAACACCAACCCAGCTGTGAGACTAGCTGAAAACAAGACAATCCTAATCTCAAGGCTCGAGTTGGGTTATGACATTTGATAAGAAATTTAGAATTTCCCTTCAAAATTCCCTTGTGGCAGAGGAAGCTGGCTGCGAGGAGGGTACCTCTGCAGGCTGGAGGTCTTTCCAGAGCAGAGTTCTCCTCAGATGCCAAAGAACATCCTCTCTGGTTCTGCTCCTCAGCTGCAAGCCCACTGCTTGTGAAGCTGTAGCACACAGTACAAAATGGATCAATTAAACAAGTGAACTACAATTTAATTAAAAAAGAAAATAGAACTCCATACCATCTTCATTATACCTAAGTGTAATAGCAGAAGTGGTATCGGCTGTATTTTAAGAATCCTGTAATCACATTTTGGCTCATCTCATGTAGCATAATCAAACCACAGAGAACAGTGTTAAAATTCTGTGTTAAGCTCTCAATAAAATAAAATCAGAGCAGCATGAAAGGACCCAAATGAGGCCAGAAGTTAGATAATGATGCTCTGTGCTTAGAGGTCTACTAAACAATCAGAGTCTTCATGGACCAACTTGTAACACAGTACAAGAGCCTCTCCTGAAAGAAAAAAAGGAGGAATATCTTAAAAACCCCAAAATGTTTAGATCATTTTTGCTTCTAGCCTACCTACTAACATAACTTTTTACTTGCAATTCAGCACTACTATGGTTGTAATATCAGGAAACTGTGAAGACAACAAAAAACTTCAAAGAACTCAAGAAGTAAATTCAGAAATAAAGACTCGATGAGTATCTGGCATTAACACTACATTTCAGTTCTCTGCTGTTCCACACACAGGTCCAGTGAAGAGTCAGCATATTACCAGCCTGTCACTGTAATATGAACTTTTTGATACCACAAAGCCATTTTATCCCTCTGCTCTTTGTGTATGTGCTACTCTTCTATTCCCAAAGGATATTTTTTACATGTACACCTTGTCGCAGAAATAGTCAACAAAAAACTCAAACCACATAGTTAAAAAGGACTTTCCTGGATAAGACTGCATGTTCTCTAGTAAACAAGAAGTAATCTTTTGAAAGGATAGCTTGCAATTTGGTTGGCTACTTTAAAGCTAAGATTTTTGTTGAAAGGCTGGTGTCAATAAACATGGCTACATTCAAACTCACTCAGTAATTTCACCTAGCTTGCTGACCTCTAATTTGACTTGAAATTTCATGTGGACATATATTTTGAAGATCAGCAAAACTTGTACAAAACAGTCTTTCCTAATGACAAAACATGACTGAACATTCTAAGCGCTACTTTCCCAAATTATTACGTGAAACTACCTAAAGCCTGTCTTCCAACTTTTCCCCAGTAAACCAAGTTCCTTAAAAAAAAAAAAAATCAAAATATTTTTGCCTTAATGAGGCTTTGCCCTCAACTGACATTGAATGTTTTGAGTATATTCCAACTAAAAAGGTTTACACCTTCCTGAGCATTTGTATTTCACTTTGAATTGATCCTTCTAAAATGAGCTCCAGCCATCACGAAAGCTGAGTGAGCTGACCACATAAATCTACAAGTACAGTTCCTTGCACAACTGGCCATACTACAATAACTAAAATACATAAACAGAAGATTTCCCAATCTCCAGAAATCCCACACACCCACTGTAGAACAAATCCCTACTAATTAAAAATTGTTTCATGAAAAAAGTGGAAGAGGTGGAGCATTCAAATATTTTGAAAGGTATTTAATTGAATTTCTTTCAACCAGCAATCAGTGCCCAGACAATAGTCCAGATGGAACTCTGCAATTTATTGTGAGGACAACATGCTGTATAGACATATGCATCTGTAGATATGGATAAAACAAAGAAAATGCTAAATAAAACTAAATATGAACTCAAGTATAACAGATTTACCCAGTTTTTATTGTGAAATGAAAAGAAACAAATAAAGGAAACAACAGTACTCAAGTGAATAAGTTAAATACTTAACACAGTCTTATTTTATAATTAGAAAACTCAACTTACACTAGTTAAAAACATGTGTTTTTTTTAAAAGGTGTCCACTTCAGTCAAATAAGAAAATTACGTATTTTGATACCTTTTGCAATCTTCAGGAGAAAGTACCTCACATTGAAACACTCAGACCTATTATCCTCTGATTTCAGTATGCTGCCTTTAGTTAAAACACTAGCACGTGTCACAGTGCACACAACACCAGCTGCTCCCACCTTTTAAACATATCTCCATGCAATCCCATGCAAGTGAACCAAGCTTTTGCACTGCAATTTCCTCATTTTATAATAATGATTACACCCTTTAGCTTACCAAGAGCAATTACACCTGTCTGGAAAGCAAAATGACAACATTCTGTGGTCTCAACCTCAGTGTGAATTCCCTGTCAAAACATATTCCCTTGCCCATTAACCTGCAGATTTTAACCTAATCTTCCAACAGCCCTCAAGAAAGGTCCAGGGTAATGTGCCTAACATTTCTCAATTCTTCAAACTCAAAGCTTGCTACAATTATTGACAAATAACTGTGGTGAAATGTAGAATGCCTAGCAAGGCTGCAAAATCTCCATCCTTGAAGACATGCAAAACTTGGACAGATGGACCCCTGAGTGGCCTGATCTTATATGGAAATTCTGGTCCCGTTTTGAGCAGAAGTTTAACAAGATGACCTCCTAAATCATTCTATAATTGTATGACAGTGTAGGGAATGCTCTCGGGCACACAGAAAATCCACCCAAAAAAAATGTCTTACTGTCTGCATGCTGGTTTTTTCATATTACAGAAAGAGAGAAGAGAACATGACTGGATGCAGACATAAGATCACTGTACCTGAGGTATGACAGACTGCACAGCTTTAAAAGGAAGTCACCCTTTGCTTAAGCTCACTGTTAAACTGAACAAACTCTCACTGTTAAAGAATTGCAACAATTGCAAGAGCATTTTCTTCTCCTCGGACCTTCTGAATATATAGCCTGCCCTGAAAGAAAGAAATAGCAGAGAACTCACACTGTAAATGTGGCTGCTGACCACCAAGCTGGGATGCCTTTAGCTACCTAAAGTAGCAAGTGGTTTGGGGAAAGATTTAAGAACCATAAGACAAGGAAGTGGCCAAATGATAGAATCAAGGGGTTGAGTCTCACAGCTGGACTGGAGATTTCAGTCTATGCTACCAACACAGCTTGTGCACTTTCCAATAGAGCAGAAAACATAGCATATATGCAACACTTAGGCAGATTTTAATTCAAAGATAGTCACCATCTTCTGCAGAGAGGAGTGGAGCTGTGAAATGGACAGCAGGTGGTACCTTTGAAAGGCTGCATCAGTCAGATTGTAACATATTCCTAGGAGCTCACTTTGCTAATATGTTGTGAAGAAGGAAAAAACAAACAAACAAAAAAAAAAAAACAAAACAACAAAAACAAAAAACCAAACCCCAGCAAACAAACAAAGAAACAAAAAAAACTAAAAAACAAACCACAAACAAAAAACCCAACCAAACTAAAAACACCCAAATTCAAACCATTAGCACTTAATTGATGGACTGTTACCAAATCCTTCAAAAACTACAGTCATTAGGTCTCTTTCAGGTAGCTGAGTGCTATAACCATTAAACTTCTCCGCTTTCCTAAAGTCAGTCTCCTCTTGCCTGTTAGCCTTCTGGCCTTCTGCTAGATTTCTGCTTTTGCATTCCTGGACACAATAAGGCCCAGCCTAGGAACTGTGATGGCGCACACTCCCTGCCAGGACATTGAAATCCTTGGCAGGTAAGAGCTTGCTCTGACTCTGTAGGTCCAGATCCAGTCAGGCTATGGAGGACCTCACCTGCAAAGCTGCCACATTCTGAGCCAAGGAATTCATCTTCTACACAAGCATGACATACATGGGCATCTACACCACTGCCATAAGTTCTGGTCAGAAAGGGCTTTGGGGTTTGACACAAACACCCAACTATAGCCTAACACAGGAGACTTAAACTGGTCCCAAAGGCTGTCACAGATGCCTAAGTATGCTTATTTGTGCAGCCCAAAAGAGCATTTTTGCATTCTGTATTGGGTCTAGCTGAGATGGAGTTAACTTAGCAGCCCTCAGAGTGATGTACTTTGCACTGGTGGCTAGAAAGGTGTTGATACCACACCAGTGTTTTGGCTACTGCTGAGCGATGCTGGCACAGCATCAGCACTGTCTCTCCGACATTCTGCCCTCCCACCACCACCAGTAGGTTGGGGGTGGGTCAAATCTTGGGAAGGCACACAGCCAGGACAGGTGGCTCAAACTATCAAAGGGATATTCCATACCATAGGATGTCTGCTGAGATATGAAAGCTAAGAACAGAAGGAGGATGTGGGGGCATTCATTATTTACATTTGTTCACCTTCCAGAGCAACCACTACATGTGCTGAAGCCCTGCTTTCTGAAAAGTGGCCAGACATCACCTAAGTAAAGAATAAATCTTTGGAGTGTAACCCTTCACTAAAGCAAATGTGAGAGATTGCATGCATGCAAGCTGTCTGTCTAATCTCAAACTATGAGCTGTTTTCCATCTTATTTTCCTTTCCCTGTCCAGCTGAGAAGGGGGAGTGATAGAGTGGCTTGGTGGGCATCTGATGCTCACCAGTCTTGCAATAACCATGCATAGCTCCAGCTATGGTAATGAGAGCAGAAGCACCCGACCATCGGCCCTGGTGACCTGAAGTCAATCAACAAACAAAACTAAACCACAAAAGGTACATTTGTTGAACCTTTTAAAAACTAACAGAAAGGAAAGTAATTAATTTTAAACTTTCATTAAAGTTATGAACTCACTTTGAAACATGAATGCCTGTTTTCCCTCAAGTGACTGTGTTATTCACGGTGCTAATAAGAGAAAAAAGGGCAAATTCCTTCTGAACCAGTACTAATTTAACTCCTCTTGAAGTAATTTAAAAGAGGTAGGTGCAACCCAAATGTTGCATCAGTAATGTGAGAGAGGGACAAAAAAAATCTGATAATTCTTCCATAAGCAAATCCAAAACTAAGAAAACTCAAATCAAAGAGTGGCTTCTCAGACAGACTGCTTGAGACTTTTTATTCTTCAATCTTCAAAACGCAGGTATAAGATACTATTAAAACAAGCTAAACTTAATTCAAGAAACTACTTCCCATGACCTAATTTAAAATCTTAAACAAATGTCAAAAGAGAGGAATATGTCCTCTACAAAATGTTCTGCTGACTTTAAAAAAAAAAAAACAAACCACCATGTATAAATTAGCACATGTGAGCAGCATTTTCTCATGAATGTTAATATCTTAAAACTAAACCAAATAAACATGAAGGGAGAAAAGAAATTGCAAGCAACATAGTTATTGCTTATCTGGGAGAAATGTAAGTTAGGATAAACAGGAATTTTATTTTCTTAGCAGTAGTATCTCTTTCAAAGTCCCATCACCATCATCCAATGCAGTCTAGGCCCCAAATGCTTCTATTGCTTTTGTAAATAAAGATGAGGTTATTTCCAAAATGTTACCAAGAGTAGCTATTTTTCCATGTAAGGAACCATATGCTGTGTCTGTAACTGTAGGTGTCTCAAAGGTGTTCAGGCTGCATCCTTTCCATCACTACCTCAAGTTCACTGTCTGAGCTTAAGATTCATCACATCGGACTTTATTATAAGTTCACTGAAGCAAGAAACGTCTCTAATATTTATTGGAATGGTGCCTGGTACACATTTTCAGATTGTGAGAAATGTTTTAATTACTGTATTACCAAGCTGGGGGGAAAAAATTCACCAGTTAATAAGAAGAAATAGTGTAAACTGATGATGGGTATTAACATTATGGATACATATGCCTTCTATAGGTGGCTTTTTATCATTAAGTGCAAGACCTTCAAATAGCTACAAACTCTTCCTTCCCGAGGAAGTACATCAATATGAGAACCTCAACATCTCTTAGAAAATTTCAAAGTGTCTGAATGCAGCTAATCAGCTGGCACAATCATGGAGAAAGCAAGTGACAGTCACTCCTACAGAACATTGAGGAAGAGACAAAACTCTACATCGAAACTGAAATTTAGATACCTCTTTATTGTTCCTGGAAGATCTAGACTGAATGGAATTTGATAGGAAGATCCTAAAGTGTCATCCACAGCCTTGCTTATTTCCTGCAGTTCCCTCAAAGAAACGCAGCCAAGTAAAGCAGCCAGTTCAGAGTCTTGTGACTGAATAAGTGTATCTTGTTCTTCAATTTCTCTTCTCAGCTGTTGATCTTTTGCTTCTAATACAGTCAGTCTTGTTCGGAGATCTTCAATTTCTTTCTGCATAGAACAAAAATGAGAGTTTACTATAGGAACCCTGCTAAAGAAACCCCTCTGTCCCTAAAAAACCCCAATACAAGTCTTCAAGAGCTAGCACGAATTAAGCTTGTCCAATTTAGCACAACATTAAATGAGAAGACATCCTTCTACTCACACACAAAATTCTCATGTTGGTTGACACCACCTCCATTTCAACACCCATTTTCAGATTTCTATTCTGACACCCACTGTCAGTCATCCTTTACTTTTAGGATACTTAGGTATTTCCCAAGTTAAAAACTTTCACAAAAAAAACCAAATCTCAGTTCAACCATGACAACAGAATCTTGCTCTACAGACTGGCAGCTGAAGTGATCAACCATCTATCTGTCCTCCAGCAGAACATCCCTGCAATGGTTCCTCTAGGCTTCTAGTCCAACACCAGGCACAGCATGCAAGTGTAGAATCACTACCTGGATAGCACTTTTGATAATTAACATTTCACTTGAACTAGATGCACACAATTCCTCCCTTGACTTAAAACGGCCAAAACTTCAACCTCAGTTGTACCCATCTTGCTAGAAGTTCAAACTCCGTGCATTATGACACTGATGTACTTTGCAAGAGCACATCATAACTTTTAGAATCATAGACTTGTAGAATCATTAATGTTGGAAAAGACCTCCAAGATCATCCTGTTCAACCTCTGACTGAACACCACCTTGTCAACTAAACCATAGCACTAAGTGCCACATCCAGTCATTTCTTGAAGACTTTCGGAAACGGTGACTCCACCACCTCCCTGGGAAGCGTGTTCCAATGCCTGACTACTCTTAGCAAAGAAATTCTTCCTGATGGCCAACCGGAGTCTCCCCTGGTAAAGCTACAGGCCTTTTCCTCTTGTCCTCTCACTAGTTACCAGGGAGAAGAGGCTGACACCCAGCTGGCTACAACCTCTTTTCAGGTAGTTGCAGAGAGTGCTAAGAACTCCTCTGAGCCTCCTCTTCCCCATGCTAAACAACCCCAGCTCCCTCAACTGCTCCTCATATGACTTACTCTAGATACTTCACCAGCTTCATTGCCCTTTTCTGGACATGCTCCAGCACTTCAATGTCTTCCTTGAAATGAAGGGCTTCCCCCAAGAAAAGCTTCACAAATCTGCATGTCATCCTTGCACAGGTTTTTTTCCTTGAAAACCCAACAGATAGCTCACATCCAGGAAAGGAACACTTCTTCAAAGAGTCTGGGTTGCTGAGTCAAACTTAATATATGGCTCTTGACTCATTTGTTCCAGAATTTGAAAAGGGAGTAGGAAATTTAAAAAAAATGTCAAACTAGTTGAATGACATACTGCAGAATCACTTCTATTTCTACAATTTTTATGGTACCTGTGAAATCTTGAAAGCCACTTAAACTATTATCTTCACACACAGCCACAGACTATGTTTACCATTTTCTATACAACACACAAGAGAATTCTCTGATACGCCATCTGTAGCCTCTCGACAGAAATCAAAGCTCAATTCCATGCTCTGACCACATTCACTTCAACTAAAAATAAAAATGAAAAACAAAAACAAAACCTCAAAACTAAAGCTTTAACAGGTAAATAACTAGATATTACAAAACTGACATTAGAAACACCAATGTGGCTTTTTATGGCAATTCACTTTATTCTCCATCTCTAAAATGGCAATAAGAATATCTCTTCACTTGAAGTGGTGTTACAGAAATAAAGTTGTTTTAATCGCTAATATGTCATGTTGATTATTACTGTAAAAAGAGCTCATTCACAAATTAATACATTTGTATCCAAAACAGGGGATTTTGTTGCATACAATAGAAGGGTTCTGGGACAAAATACTGAGCAATGAAGATAAAACAGTGTACTGAATATCTGAACAGACACTTTCCATCTTCACCAATGTATGAGGTAGGGATCCGGGGGGAGGGGGGGGCGGGGGGGGAGAGGACAGCCTCATATTATTCAAGACTACTAAAAACATACATACTATATACAGATAAATTACTTTGGCATTTCTTTGCTTCTTCAGAGTTTCACTTTGAAACATTAACACTAAAATTATGTTTTCAAAGTAATTTATGTGAAGTTTAGTTCATTAATATCCATTTTGTCAACAAACATACTTTCAGGTTTGCTGCACTGTAACTAGCTTCTCCAGTATCACTTAAAATAAGAAGAAACAGTCCTTGCATGTTTAAAGGTTGGCTGGCTCAAAAATTTCAACTTACAGTGTTGTGCACTAGATTCATCAATTATTTTTCTCTTTTTTTGGTTTCAGATTTAGCAACAAGAGAATGGTGTGGCCAGCGTTTCAACCCACAGACATTTGTCGAGAACAGAAAGGTCAGCAGATCAAAAACATCAGTTTTGTTTCTTTCTGTCTCAAATTAGGCTTTTAGTGTGCACAAAGGACAATTCTGCCTGTGTTACTGGTTTGGGAATACTGCCAAAATCTTAATAGGCCCTACTTAATACAAAGACCTTCATATTCTGTGAAAATGTAGTAATTGTAATCACTGCAATAAGCAACCTACATGCGAACAGAAAGGGAGATGAACAGAATGTGGTTTTACAAACACACTTTCAGTACCGAAGCATTTTTACAACATAAATAGATACCATAAGCACACAGTCTGCATTCACAGAGAGAAAGCTGCTCTGCTTGGGAATAGTTCACAGGAATTCTTGGAAGCATGGAAATTTTAGTCAGTAAACTGAAATTCTCCCTCATTCTTTTCTAGAAATGCCAAGAAGCCTTTAATTTACTCCTGGTCGGCCTCCAGGGACAGATAAAAGGGACTGAAGTCTCAGCATGGAACAGCAGACGATATTCATCCCACTATACATAAGCTGGGGTTTCATTTTGTGGATTTGAGCTTAAACTGGTATTTCTAACATGACAGCTAATCAGTACTTACGGTAAACCTCCAGCTTCACTTACAGGCTAGTGTTCTCCATGAAGTACAGATTGCAGTAGAAATATTACTATGTAAATTTTAGATCCTGCCATAGGTTTTCAAATCCATGAAGACAAATGCAGAAGCAAAAGGAGAGAGGGCAGAAGGAAAAGTAAAGAAACATGGGGCTGAGGGGAAAAAAAAAAACACACAAACAAAACAAAATAAATATTATTTCTAATAATTCAAGATTTTGGGAAGGAGCAATCCTTGAGGGATGCTATCAGCAGCCCATCATCACAGGTCAGCCTTCCCCAGAACCTTGAATTCCTAGTAATTTTGATTAAATGCTAATAAATAACATGCCGGTACAATGATAAGGTTAATTTTTTCCTAATAACTACAAAGAAATAAAAGATCCATCTGGAGCAAGTATAAAACATTAGTTGTTTCGGAGTTTTAAGTAAAGCATTTTCCAGTTCCATAGCTTGAGGTGGCTGCTGGATGTCTAGATTAAAAATAGTTTTCTGCACACTGATACTGTTGAACTACACTATGTCTTCTCTTATACATTGACAAAATAAACCTAAACAATACAAAGGTGATGACTAGGATAGAAAAGACATTTCTTCATCTAAGACTTTGCATGACCACGTGAGATGCTTTTTCCCTTTTTTTTTCTGGATTTTACATATATATATATATGTATGTATATATTTGTGTGTATACAAACACACAGATCATTATACTACTGGATCCACCAAAGGAAAAAAAGTACCAAAAAAATTAGATTTCAAGATAAGACCACAGGGAAAAAAAAGTAAAAACTAGGTCTACTAGCTCTCTAAGGTGACACATTGCTAAATATGAGAACCAAGGTCTAAAAGACATAACTAGACAGTAAACTGATGTTTTTGAAAAACAGTGAAAAAAAAAGTGCTAAATTTTTCTTAAAAGGCTCACAGATTTAAAATTGGACAGAAGCCATCTTAAAAACATTCCATTTGCCAAGCTACCACATCATGACATCACATGTCAGTGTAAAGCTATTGTTAGCAAATGCTGACTGCTTCGTGATGATTCCTTCATCCTCAGGAAAAGCATCAATCATCTTTTAGGAATAAAAGCTATTAAGTCATGTATTTATAGTAAACTCTAACCAGAAAAGGATGAAAACTTTTTGCCTTTAAATAAAAATTTCTGAAGATCAGTTTAATATTAAAATGGCAAACTATAACATAAGAGTACACTTATAAAGATAATGAGGAAAGTTTAAGCACACAAGCAAGCTACCAAGCCTTCCAGCTCTGCTTCTCTGTAATGAGATTAACACAACTCCTGTGGCTGCCATCTCCAATCATCACTTAGATTATCAACTGGACTACAGCCAAGGCTCTAATTGCAACACAGAAGTGAAGTTGCTACTACAATAAATTTATTTAATTCTGTGTGACAGCTTACAAGCCCTTCCCCACACAGCACTATTCTTGCAGACAACTCTGCAGTCCAGTTACCTGTAAGCGTTTCCTTTCTTCGAAAAGCTGGTTTCGTTTTGTGGCCGAAACCTGCATCCTCTCTTGGTAAGTTGATCTCAGAAGTTTATGTTCTTTTTCATGACAAAGATAATTTTCTTCATGTCTAACCCTTTGAAAAAAGCATAACAAAATCTAAAAATTAGTGTTATCAACAAGTATCAGTGTCTCAAAGATTAAACTGATCAGAATGCCACAAGTTACCTTTAGAGTCATAACACTCCATCACCAGAATGATTATATCTTAAACAGATACAGTTAGAGAACAAGAGAATTTTCCTTGGCATATCTTCCTTTGTTATCTCAAACACTTACACTGTTTTTAAAACATGCTGAAGAAAGAAAATGGAAAGCTTGTATAGCTTCAGGCTCCCCCCAGCATTTTCATATTTCAAAAATTTATCCATCACTGCTTTGAAAGAGACAAAACTAAGGCATCTAGTTTCTATCAATACAGAGAAATATCTCTCTTAGACAGAAGTTTAGAAACTTGCCAAAGACATTTTTGCAGCTTCTGTCAGCTTTTGGAGACTACATTAGAGATCATCTGGAGTGTTTGCTCCACAATGCCAAATTTTACTTCTCTCTTGCACAGTGAGTTCTTTCAAAATCGCAGTCAGTGGGTTTTCTCACAGTGGTCTATACAACCCTCAGTTCTAAATCTTTGCATGACTGGACCCCAAGGAAATCAGTGAATTATGTTAAGTATCAATTCTATAATCAGCCTCTCAAAATGCACCTGCAAACAATGCAAATCTATCTTGCCTTGCATGCCCCTGCATAAGGGCGTGTGCACTTGCAAGGCCAATTGCCTTTCTGTGTCCATCTCTAGAGACAAGTGTGTGCATTTCCATATAAAAGCTACAGATATTTTACAATATCTTGTTCAAAAATACTGTGTCTCAAACAAAAAATGTTTTTGATTTCCCACTGTATTCTTGCAAAGCAAATACATCCATGCCACATATAAAACATGCATCGCAAGTCTGGTTTAAGCATGATTAATCATGCAATTATCATCTCCATGCACAGCTGTTTAACAAGCATGCAGAACAAGAGGTTCTCATCTATTCTGCAGGACTATCAAGACATGTATGCTTTACTCCCTCTCTATGGGCTGAAGAATGTCTTGAAAAAATAAAACCTTTGAATTAAATATCATTAAGCAAAACAGACATAATGACAGTATAACTCTATTTCTGTAATAACAGCACAGACCAAAGAGACATCTGTATTAGGAAGTGCTAGGCCATCACTGTGCCTTACAGTCATTACAGGTTCCTGTGGATCCAGCCAATCACATGTCCCAGCAGCTCTAAGGTCACCTTCTTTAAGCTGGAGCTGCATGTTTCCTAGAGAAATATATAATACATTTCCAAGTGGCTGCTCAAAGTTTAGGAAAAATTCCATGATAAAGACAATTACTCTCAGAATGTCCTTGGAAATCCTATGTATATCTGCCTACTTGGTACTGATGGAAGATAAGATCTCTATGATCTCATCAAACCTGGGTGATTGCATGAACACAGTGTTGTTCATAAGCTAAACATAGCCAAATCTGGCTTCTACCACCTGCCCCCAATATCCTCTGTCAACATCAAATGCATTCACTGAAAAAACTCATCTCATAATTTAATCAAGTAAAAGAAAACCGAGGCATGAATTTCAGCTTCATATATTAAACAAGTAACCTGCCATACACATTTTTCATTTTAGAATACTGCAAAGAGACTGGCTTAAAGACAGTAAAACTGCAATTATCTGGTCTTCTTGGGCTAGTCTGATCACTTTTTTAATGTTTCAAGTTTAAAAAAAAAACAACAATCAAAAAAAAAAAAAAACAATCAATCAAACAAAAAAAAACCCACACAAACCAAACAAAAAAACCTCAAAACAAAAGAAGTCTGGATAAACTGGTTTTGTTCCAATTCAAAATGAAAACAAAAACTGAAGCCTACAAATTTTCCTTGAAGAAGCAGTCATGTTTTCCATTGTACTATCTAAAAACACTTGGAAAACAAGTCTTAAAACCCTCTACAGAAGACAAAGTGTATGCTTGCTGTAGCAACAAGAGAGTCAGACCACAGACAAAGCAGAGTAAAAGGCTGTAAGAATCAAGCAAGAAAAAAAAGGGAGTTTGACTACGGTTGTTGCGACACAAGTTCAAAGGGTGTGCAAAAGACAGAAGAGAGGATATTCATCTGACCTTGAAGAATGGCACTGCTCAGACCTGTACAAAAAGAAGAGTTATAGATCCAATCACATAAAGAACAGGAACACTTTCACAGATATATATATAACATCTATTTTATATATTATACATTATATAGAGAAAAAAATAAGCAGACTGTGTAACTGAAGGATGTTTTAGTGACACAATTTCCACACCAAAGACAAAACCACCTCCAAAACAAAATCATTACTACAAATTAATGCACAGAGTGAACACATCTTAATGACAAAATAGAGAATGCTGTACCCTAATCTCTAAGGAATGGTAAAGGAGCCTCTTAGAGCCTCAGAAGGCAGAAGGAAACAGCTCTGAAGGAGTGCAGTTTGTTTAAACTTCCCTTATTATTAGATGCTATAAACAGAAGCTAAAAATACCTTCAAATTCTCAAATTTTGCAAGAAAAAACCCTATTATCTGTACTGATTTTATCTAATTTTCATGTCTATTGAAAAGTACACCCAAACGTATTGACTAGCACACTGCAGCTTTTATATGTACAAGCTGCGAGAAAACAAATGGTTTCTCTTCTCTCATTTGGGCTATTGCATTAGAGAATAGCTTTCAATACCTATAAAGCATCCTCTTACTTCTAACAACAGCAACCAGAAGCATAGATAAAGACAGATTGAGAAAAAGAAAACCTTTTTTTCCTTAGCTAACTACCCCCCTTGGGCCTTCCAACACATCTCGCATTCCCCCAGTCTTTGAAGCTGTTATTCCTCCAAGACAAGGTTGAGAACCTATTTTTGAGACTTTGTACAGTTCTGAGCACAATACTGCCACCTAACAAGGGGCACACAAAAGGAAGCTCCCAAAGATCTATTCATATAAAAAAATAATCGGGTTTTACTTTATATTTAAATATCCTTTCATTGCCTGAAAGGGAGCATCAGAATTAACTCCATGGGGAACCATTGCTCAAACTACGTTGCTGTCATATGCTCAAGCTGCCATGTCAAGGATTCAATCCCATTCCCACTCAACATCAATGAAAAACATTCTATTTAATTTGCCAGTTCATCATGATCAATGTTTTTCAGGGAAATTCTGAAAGAATTGGAGAAAGAAAAAAGGCGGGGGGAGGAGGAAGGGAAGGGTGCAATTTTCATAAACAAGCTCCATATTGATATGCTGGAAGGTCATTAAAACTCTTTAATAAAATTACTCACAAAGCGTTTTCTGCATTTTGAGAAAAACAGACGCATCATTTTACACGATAATGAATGAACAAACTTACCGATGATCAGCAGCCCAGCGCAATGCTGCCTGAACTTGGGTAAGGAACCTATCCAAAAACCTGCTGACTGAAGGATGCCTTGAAGGAAGCTGAAATTTTAAAGAATTCTTCTCCTTTTCCAGTTCTTCCAGTTTTCGTCTAAATTTATCAGCTAAAAATTAAATAAAAAAAATATTAAACAATGACAACACAGTCCCATTTACCTGAAGAAAAAAATGCTAAGCTAATTTATTCTATGACAAGGACAAAACTTCAGGCTCCCCAGCACTTTCACAGAGTTTTAATTTGATAGGGCTCCAAAGAATTGGCTCAAAGTTATTATCCAGGCTTTTTTCCTAGAGTAACAGCTGAAAATTCAATTCTAGTCAAACTGCTACTCTTCACCACTTCAGTTTGCCTTAAAACTTAGACGGCAGTCACACATTTAAATTCTGACCTTTTAAAACCCTGTATTGTTATTAGGTCAAGAACTGAAGAATCACATATGATATTGCAGCAGTGTATTTCAGCACAAAATGCATGTGCAATTGTAGCAATAAACAATTATCACATCCCAAGCTCCCCCGAATTATGCTTAGTTTACCTAAAACAAAAAGTTTTACTTTCAACTTTACACAATAACAGTGGTCCCTAAGAGATTGCTTTGATTCTACCATAATTCTAGACATTTCTTAGAGTAACCACTTCTCCATTTAAGTTACTTCTAATTTGGTTTACGTCCCTGTGTAGAAAACAAAGGAACATTGTTCCAATTGCTCATTATTATTCCTACACATATATCTTCTATTGTGCCCGTAAACTAGCAAAATCACATATGTGACAAATAACAAGACTGCCTGGTACAAGACAGAACACCTTTGATGATACATTAGTAAAATCAGAGAGTTTTGAGCTATCCGGCAAATGGAAAACCTTTACAGTTCACTACTTTCCTCATGACCTCGCTGCCTACAATTCTGTGCAATTAGCAATCCTTCTAACATTTTCAATACATTACTTTCAGAGTAACATCCATCTGGGCATGCTTTTTATTGCTTATTTTCTTTCTTTATCCTCAAAGGGGATTTAAGAATGTTTGTATTTGCTGGTTTAGTGAAATGATGCATTTTTAAAATAATCTATCATTAGTATTGATCTCCATTCTGCTTCTGCATCAACAGGGTGGAATAAAGACATACAACTTACTTCTGGACTCACAGACTGTTCTAGGGTAAACTCAATGAGTTTTTATTGCAAAATGTTGGCAGAAGGCTCTTGCTGAAATGAGCACCCCACCCCAAGTTACAACCACGTGTACCCATGTGTATATTATTCCTGCAAAGGCGAAACACCTTTTCAGCAGCGGAGGTGAACCACATCTGTGGTACATTTCTATGGGACCAGAGCTGTACAGATTCATCCTATCCCTGTTACCACAAGGAAACCAAAATTTAGGCTGAGACTCCCAATTCCATATTTTGGCCAGAAAAACATATCAGCATTTGCATGCTGATTTGCCACTTGGCATTTCAAGCTCAGCCATCAAAAATACCACTGTTACAAACAGAAGAGTAAGGGTTGAAAGGGCTGGATTGTGATCAATGACCATTGAATGCCAAACCACAAGGCAACACCTCCTTTTACTCACACAATTCACCACTGGGCTTGCTGGGAGTTGTGGCAACCCTCTAGAGCCATTTAACAATGTCGTCATTGTTCTTCAACATAATTATGCTCATACGGCATTTGCATGTCCAGTTGTTTCACCATTCTACTCCTACCCATCCTGGCCCTAGAAACAGGCTATTTTGGGAAGGACAACAGATGAGAGGATCCACATGCCAAATCATTCTCTCTCTCATTAATTCTTGGCTGCATTCTGGTTTATATATTCCAATCTACACAGTATTCAATTAGTTTCTAGTAACAGACGTTTCTAAATAATTTGTTCCACTGGCACTTTATAAATAATATGGCTAGTCATATCCACTTACCTCCTTGCACTAAATGATTTTTTTATCCTTTCTGCATTGCAGTTAAGGGTCATGTCTCAAGAAACTCCAGCACCACTGAGCTGAACACTGCAGCATTCAGCCTTCCTGGAAAGGAGACCCCCACCATTTGACCTGGCTGGTATCTTCAGTGCATGGAGAGACCCAAGAACCTCAGTGCCAGCTGCAGAGCAGAGAACCATGCAAATAAGGCTTATCTCAGTCCAGCTTTCAGACTTGCAACTTGAAAGAAATTTGGATCAAGTGAAAATAATGGAAATGATTGGAAGTCTAGCAAACAAGATGTGAAAAAGAGGGCAAATAGGCAGGATTCCTCAATCTAGCAAAGATATAGATTGAGGGGAGTCACTTCCAGTACTATTACAAACAAACAAGCTGCAAAGAAAGCAGCAATACAATTATTTCCACCTTCCCTCAGAACTTGAATTCTCAGTACAAATCTGAGTTGCAGCAAAAGAGATGAGGAAAAACATTAGATATGGTAAAACACTAAACCTAACAGCTAAGGTTAGATAGGAAATCACTACCAGTGCTGGCTTTTAGGTCAAACATCTCTCAGGAATAGCTCTGGCAGAGTTTTTAAGGCCTTGTAACAAGAGCAAGTGCTAGATTCTGCACCTGGGATGGGACAATCCTGGACCTATGTATGTACAGACTGGTGAAGGAGATGCTGGAGAGCAGCACCAAAAAGGATTTGGGAGTCCTGGTCCATGGCAAGTTGAATCTGAGTCAGCAGTGCCCTGGGAGCCAGGAGGGCCAACAGTGTCCTGGGGGGCATCAAGCAAAGCATCACCAGCTGGTCGAGGGAGGGGATTGTCCTGCTCTGCTCTGCACTGGGGCGGCCTCACCCTGGATACTGTGTGCAGTTTTGGGCACCACAATATAAGAAAGATATTAAGCTCTTAGAGAGTGTCCAAAGGAGGGCAACAAAGATGGTGGTAAACTCTCAAATTACCTGCCATCACAATCCTTATTGTGTAGTGTACACTTCAGATATTTAAAGCCAACCCAGAGCGCAGGCCTGGAATACACTAAATGCTGTCCTCAGACAAACAGCAGCTGGAGAACAGTATTCTCTCCATAGATCATGTTTTGTAATAAGTTTGACCAGAAGAAGTGATTTCTATAATTTTTAATTGACCATGTGAGAACATCTGGATAGCTCTCTACTTTTTACATACTCCGATACTTGTTTTGTTCCCTTGAAGAAAAGATTCACTTTGCTAGAACTATTTATCACAATTTAAAAAACATTTGAGAAAATCATTTCAGTAAGGACAGAGCTTCATTTGCTATGCACTGCACATATTTATGTTTATGTCTGTGCTAATAGGTGGGAAGATGATCAATCATGCTATTCTACAAATTGTTGGACAGTAAAAGACTGTTTCTTGAGCTAGTTCAACCAGGGAAGGTCATTTAGTTCCACCCCACAATTCAACAAACAACCTCTTCCCTTTTTCCCAGCACTTCCCTCAAAAATCTGAAGGCCCAAAACCACGATTTGTGTAGGAATTACATGCATAAATCACACACTAGAGCTCTAAAATGTTTTTTTCTTGCCTGCTAGATACTTCCAGAGACAGGAAATCTCCACACCATTCACTTTCTTAAGAACTTAATGCTTCCAAATGACTGAAGTGTTTTTGTATACTCAGCATCAAAGATAGTCACCTATTCTGTAACAACTAAAGAAGTCCCAGGTTCAGATCCAAAGAGCCCTCTAGCAACCTGTGTCCAACCACACAGAGTAGCAGGCCTTCAGAGTGGAGACCAAGAACCAGAGTGCAAAGTGCCCCCTTCCTTTTCCTGAACGTCTAATATCTGTCAGCTAAAAGACTTCCTATGCACAACACTACACTTAGATCTCTTCACTGCTTTAAGTGGGGGGAAGAAATAAAATCACCAATAGGTGGACATCTATCCACCAGAAACTTCTCTTTTCTCAGGCTATCTATGCTTTTGTTTTCCAAAATATACCATAACAGAGAACTTAAAAACTGAATTATGAATTAAACACATACCCCATTTGGTAATTTGAAGAGTCTAATATGGAGCTTGAATACATGACTGAAATGCATCTAGAGAACAGACTAGTAAGCAAGGTGTTTACAGACCAATTACTAGCATTGGCCTCCTGCAAAATAACTGGCAGGACAATATGCAGATCAATATCCAAATATGACAAGTAAAGATATATACTGTGATAAGAAGTGAAGCATTACAAGCACCTGGAGTATATATGGGCTCTTCATTTAAGGATAAAATAACTAACCATTTAACAGTACCAAAAACATACAGTCCTAAAAATAAACATACTTGATATGGGTAAACGGGAACTTCAGATTACACTTGGAGAGTTGAGCAGCTAGCCCTTACCATGTGCCATCTGGTCACTGGTACAGAGCAACCTTTTCTACCTTCCATTCAGTGCTGCATATGGAACATAGCAAAATAAACCCACTGCAAAGTTCAGCTGCACATCTGCTGCTCTGAATACTCCAAGAAGGCATGGGGCTGGGAACAAACACCAGCAGAGCCTGCTGAAGCAACAGGAGCAGCAGAGTTATGCCTACCCTACTGACTATGTGGACTAAAACAAGAACACCTGCAGAGCAAAGCAGTTCAGTATTGAGGCCTCAACATCTGCATTTCAGAAAGTCCTGCTTTAGACTAGGCTCAGTGTAATCCCATATACTGATGGACAGTAGAGATAGTTGGCCCTCTGGTTACCTCTTCAGCACATCTTCAGACATTGTCCAACCTGAAAGAAAACCAAAAGCACGTCCTCCAAGAATGCAAAGCAAAACATAGTAAATGGAGACAACAGGGAAATGTCTTTCAAAACCTCACACACCTAACCTGAACTAAAATGCCATTTGGGCCAGGAACCATGGAATACTTCCAGCAATCAGTGAACAAAGCAGTACCTGGGAGGGCCATAAGCAGAGGCTAAAACTTTCTAGACAAGGCTATAACCCCCAGCGTACCACAGCTAAACATTCATGTTCAGCTTATAAAAGGCTAAAGCAAAGGACAAATGAAATTATCCTTCTTACCCACCACTTAACTTTTTCCATTCCAGTTGAAAAGGCAACTTTTGAAGTTTCACACTCTACCTGTGCTCCTGAACTATCAAGATTACTAGTACAGACAACCAACCCTTCTAATTCCTGACGAGATGGGTGGACCACCAAGAGAAATGGGAATTATGATTGGTTATAGATATTCAATATGTTAATTGTTAGGAAGATTAAAAAAACTGTAACATAATGAGGGTCAGGGTTCTTCAGGGATTCTTGAATGCTGAATCGAGATCCTTGTAGAATCAACGTGTGTTTTGTAGGCCCAGTGGGGGTCCAAAGCCTCTGAACAAACAATAAAGGTATTATCTATCTTTCTCCATTAATGTTTTCTCTGAGTGCCTATCTTTCAGGATTTTAGGCATCAGATTCAAGGCATCAGAGTAGTCAAAACACAGAGCAATGACCTGACGTAGCATGTGACGCCTCAAGCTTCCCCTGGTTGCAGTCAACATCAGCTTTCTATCCTCTCTTTAATTCTTTTTCCTTTCCTAGCAATGAGACACCACTATACAAAAATCAGATGGGGAAGGAAATCTGGTACTCAAAATAGTTACTTCAAGAGAAGCAACAGTGAATGCTGTCTAAGAGACTTCTTAAAACTACTGCTCAAGTGTGTTCTCTGCCTCCCAGCAAGCTCTGCATTTTCCACCCATCAGTTCATGCCAATTACAAGTCAGGAAATTGCTGCCTCCTTAAAACATAAAATTTCAGAATTTAATGTACTGAACATCAGTGTTGCAGCAGAGTTGGGAAGTCAGAGCCTCAAAAAATACAAGAACAGACATTTTAGCTGCTATACTTATTACAAAAAGAAGCTTGACACATTGGCAGATAATAATTTCCCTGCTTTAATTCATACTGAATTTAAGAGACTTCATTTAGCTTTGAAATAAAAGCTGATTTCTCAGAAGTTTCACAGGTGCTTCTTTTAATGCACAACATCAAGTTTTCCACCTACAGTTTACATCTTAATGTTGAAAAGTCTATGTTGTACATGAAACTTCTTCCCAGAAGGGCACTAGTGCAAAGCCTAGGGTAGACTTTCAGCAGAAATTCTGACCAGTGCCCCTTCTTCACAGAATATTCACAGCAGGAGTATCAGTGACAGATTGCCACTCAGATCTGTAATGTGTTCTCTGACTCCTAATAACAACAGTTAAATGGATTTATGGGAACAAGCTGTAGAACTCTGTGGGGTTTGAGGTGTAGGTATAGTTACTTTCAACATCAGCAGGAACACAAGCAAGAAGCCACAAAACCAGAAAGGTTCTTCCAGCACACCTTTGGGAAATAAGAGGCACGGCAAGAAAATGTCAGTCCCTACATGGACAATTAATCTTTTAAATTACTTGGCCAAGGTTAGAAAAATTTTGCTTTCCATGTTACTGTCTCCTCAACTGGCAACGATATAGGCTGAACTATCCTCACAGCTGTTCTTTCTGGGCTGAGTTTAAGGACATCAGGACTACCTGGATAAACTTACACTACAATTTCCTGTAATGTGACTATCCTGTAAGCAAAGTAGTTATTATTTGCCTCTATCATCTCACAGAGGAGCCTCCAATAGAGGCTCCAATAGTACTAGGCTCAGATAACAAGGGGTAAAAAAAAAAACCCAACCTACTCTAATACATTTACAATCTACAAAACAAATGACAGCCAAAGGGACAAATGGAAAAGACAAGGCACTAGACGACACTCTGGGTGAAAATTAGGGATAATAATTTTGGTGTACCAGAAGCAGCTTAATCTCCATTGCTTTTAATTTGATGCTTCTGAAAAACATTAAGTTCTTACAGTATTTTTAATAGCAAGGTTTTTACTAGTAAGAGCTTCATAAGTATTTTGCATTAGAGCATAAAATATCTACTTCCATAACTTTCTAAATACTTCAGTAATCACATTTTTTAAAGGGCCTGACATGCACAGCAGTTACTGAAATAGTGGGCAGTTTTCCATACTTAGCAACCTTTGTAATTCGTCCTTGTAACTGCACTAAAAGTACAATTCCATATAGTTTCTACCCCATAGAGTCATTCTCTTCCGATTTGCTGCAATAGTAAATTCCTTCAATCACCACACGAGTTCACAAATAGGCATGATTTGGAGACATCATTTCTCCTTTAGCTAATTCACAATACAAAATAAACAGTGCCCCATTGACTGTTTGCTTTTCATAGCCTTTCATAAACATCAAGCCTCCAATGAAACCACCAAGATGCCTACATTTCCAACATGACTTTCAAATAAAAATAATTTACAGTAACATCAAAAGATACATTAAAGGGGAAAAAAGCGCCAATGGCTGGTGCACTTTATTTGATACCAACATTACGCCGTAAGAAGTGCTGACAGTACTGTCACTACATATGAGAATTTACAGAAATAAAAACATATACTGCTGATTCCAGGTCAAAGCTGCATCTTTTAAAAAAGTCAGGATATGTAGCACAATGGCACAGAAAACTGTTGTGAATTAAATTCTACTCTGAAAAAGATCCATCAAGACAAGGAAACTGGTAGAAATCAACACAAAGCTCCCTGGCTTGCAATACAGCTCCTCCTTTTATTTGAGATGGGAGAGGAAAAGCTTTGGCTGAGGTCTCCAATCAGTGCAGTTCACATACATGAACTATAAGCTGTATACTAAAGTCAGCTGTGGACGATTCCATCCCAGTTCACTACGTCTCTTTCCTTCTGAGTATCTCTGAGCCAAAAGCTGTCTTTCCTTGCTGCCTCTGAATAAATGCCATGGGTTGATTAGAAAATAGGTGAGTCAATTAACAGTGAAACAATGCAATACCCTATGACTAATTGCATTATATTGTGAGATATCTGTCATTTTTGTAAAGCAAGTTCTAAATACTCAAAAAAGAGATTTTAAAATCTGATGGTCTATATCTGGGCTTTTATATCAAGGATTTTATGACTAGAGACAGTCAGATTATGTTGGGACTTTTTTTGTACCAGGCTCTATCGAAGCACATATTGTGAATATAAAGTGCTTTGTTCCAGCTGTCAAACAAAGAAAAGGATCCTTCATTATTGCTTAACTTGAATATATTGAGAACACCATCTTGAAGCACACCATTTGAAAGATTTATTTTTCGTGATAAAAGTCACAAAGTAGCATAGATAACATATGACGATAAATCTTTGTGGAACACTGTTTACTTTTAAAAGTCATGTTGCAAAAAATGCACAATAAAGCAGGACAAAGTCTAGGCTAGGAAACACCCATGAGTAGATGCAGAGTTTCTTTAAGATGAAGCTTGCAAGAAAATAGCACAGATTATGAAGTGTGGTGTATTAAATATTGTATATGTATATTATTGTGCAATGTTTCCCAAGGACTATAATAGGTGAAAAAAATCTGACTGCAGTTCTGTTTAAGCCACCAGCCACAGATCAATACCATCAAAAATAAAATGCAATTAGACAACATGTTCTTCCTTCTGTGGCAAGGCACATGGATAAAAAGGTATCAAATATTATTTCTTATAGAACGAATATTACACACAGAGAACTATAAAGAGAATATAAGTGCATGTACGCAACCCCAAAGCAATTGCTCTGAAAACTGCAATGGGGAGCTCTACAAGGAAATTTGAGGCTTCTAGAAACAAAAGGGGAGAGAAAAGATAAAGGAAGTCTTTAAGGTAACAGCTGAAAACAGTACATCCATTCATTATGAATGAGCACCTGGACGCCAGAATTTTACTTTTTCTGCCTATCTTCCTCCCTGAATTCTCCTTCAAAATTTTCCACAATACTGCTCAATGTTTGCTCGTATTCCAGGTCTCCACTCTCACATTTATTAGTGTATGTAATCTCAAATATATACATCTAATTTTACTATTTCTTCCTTATCACCAGTGTTCTTCAAGGATTAAAACTTGACCATCAAATTAAACTGAAACCCTTCCCCAAGCACACTACATCAGTAGATGCAAAACAAAAAACTGTTTAAAAACTAATAAACTTAGTTCAGCCTAGCCATTTTTCCAATTTCTACCATTCATCACTGTTCTAGCACCAAAAGTTACACTGTTCTACTTTATCCAGAAAAGGACATATTCTAAGAAAGTGAGCAATAAGAGAACAGTTTACAAAACTTGCCATTTGATCTCAGACTATTTCTCCTGTCATAATCAAAAACAGATTCACAAATTTTAAATTTCATAGAATCATACCATGGTTTAAGTTGGAAGGGACCTTCAAGGTCATTTAGTCCAACCCCAGGGCAACAGGCAGAGAGAGATACCTTCGACTAGATCAGGTTGCTCAGAGCCCCATCCAGCCTGACCTTGAATGTTACCAAGGTCTGGGACATCCACCACCTCTCTGCACAACCTGTCCCAGTGTTTCAAACACCCTCATTGTAAAAATTTCTTCCTTGTATCTAGTCAGATCCCATAATTTCTACCAGCTTGAGAAATCTGAATTCAATAGCAAAGGAAATCATTTAAGCACAGAATACCTTCTGACTGTTAGGATCTGGTGACTTATTTCCTGCCCTTCCTTTTGAACTTGGCCTCACTAATCAATTCCCTCCCTCAGCAATTCACAGGCATTCTTACACTGGTTTCTTCCCCTTCATCCTCTTCCCTTCCCATGTCCTTCATACCTGAGCTACCATCTGCTTCTCCGGTCTCCTTTCTTTTCCAAAAACAGACAATATAAAGTTTTTTAGCTATTTCACTTATACCTGCAGTTCATCAGGCTTACACATACAAATACCGAGCTCTTGCCTGTTTCCTAACTATCATCTCCAACATTGCTTTCCCAAGTCTGTTTTTAGTACCAAAGTATATAAGAAAACAATTTAAATAATTTGGGGCAGTGACAACTGTAGTTGGATCCTGCAACTTCCTATGGAAGGCAAAAAAAATTATAAAATATCAAATGTAAAGTCCACAAATCCTTTTTTCTTCTTTTTCCCCCTGGAAACTATTTCAAGCACACTTTGTCCTATTGATTCTGAATTTCAAAACATCCTGCAATTACTGACATTCCCAAAATGGCACCAAATTCTGTTAAAAAAAAAAAAATCAGAAAGTTTGTGAGGCTCAGAGTACTGTACAAGGTAAACTTCTCTACAGAAAGAGGTTCCCAAGCTGAACTGGATCAAAGCCACATCTCCCTGCAATAACCTCAGAGGAGGCACTGTCTCTGATATCAAGTTATACTAGCAGCTTTACAGCAGTGTAACATTCTGCACTGCAAGTCACCCTCTTCTGACAGAGCATCGCCCTGAAATAAAGACTTCTCCTGCTCTCTACACATGTGTTACAGTCCTCACACTACAGACTTGCTGCTGTGAATTGTTCCACTCTATAAAAATTAGAGGACCTTCCCTTAACTGGCACAGAAACACAAGAAATACAGGAGTCCCTACAAGCAAAGGTCTCAGGTATCCCTCTAAGGATCTGGAAGTGATATACATTCACAGACATACAGACAAGTTCATTTAGATCCATCTAAAAACTCAAAAAAATCAAACCAAACTAACAAAAAGAAAATAAATCCCAACCCAGCAGGTTCTTATTCTAATAAATACTTTTGTTTTGTTGAGCTATTTGCCCTTTCCTGGCCTGCAAGCCTCTTACAAAAGATGAGCAGATAAAACCCACTTCCCTCAAAATAGCAGTCATATCTTCTGCATGTAAAGAACAAAGCCTTGAAACACCTAGATCTCCACCACAACACTCATTTATAAGTGATCCACACTGGGGCAATGGGGTGCAAATGGAGCTGACAACTCAAAGGAACCACCTCTGAAACAGACCTATGCCAACACATCATGGCAGTGGGAGAGTCAATGCACCCACCAAATTCAACCTGTTATGGAGGCTTCCAAACACAACAAACGTGGCAATTTTGACAAGGTTAGTCTTGGAGCTTCTCAAATTCCATCATCAGGGAAAAAGCATAAAACAACTAAATACCAGGCAGGCAACCACCCCACATCACAGGGGATATGGTTAGAAAATGATGAAAAGCTTAGATGACTTGCTCAAAAATCCAACATTCTATATACAAAGCAGTGTGGGAGTATCTCAAAATTCCCTGTTTCCCCATCCTCAACCCTCCACCAGCACCTTTACAGATTTTTTTTTTTTTTTGCAAAATTATCAACAGCTCAGGAGTCTTACAGGAAGAAAAACAACAATTAAAAGTTGTTTGATTTTCCTATAGAAGCTGACTAAATCTGTCTGCTATGCATTGAAAAGATTTACATGAACAAATGAAAAAAATCAGCACAAAAATCTCACCAACACAGGTATATTTTCCTTATTGCTGGTTCACATAAGCCTCTCAAAATACTGAATGCTAACAAAAATATCACAGGAACCCAGAAATCACAAACACAGAATAAGAAAAAAGAAAATAGAAGGAAAACCCCAGAACTAGTTGCACGCATAATCAAGATGGTCCATCTAGAAAGAGTAACTTTCCTTAGTCCACAGTTTCTTTTTATGCAAGTATACATACCTAGACTTTCAGGTAAAAAAAAAACAAAAACAAAACAAAACAAAACAAAAAAAAAAAAAACAAAAAAAAAACCCAAAAACAAAAACAAACAAACAAAACAAAAAAGGCAAAAAAAGAAAACAAAAAAAAAAAACAACACAAAACCAACAGGAAAAACACAGTAGGAATATACAGCGTGGTTTCACAGAAAGGGTTCTCCCATGGCTGCGCCAGATGGCTCGAAGTCACACTGTGTATTCTCCCATGAACACCAATCCTACAGTGCCGCATTACAGGATCTCAAACCAGTAACCCAATTTCTTTCAGCTACTAGGTACTCTGTCTGTAAAAACACAGATAGTAACAATTGCTCCATAGGGGCCTCATTAGGCTTAATTAACACCTGTGTGAGATCCTCAGAGAAAAGGATTGCTGTAATTACACAATTTGAACTGCTTCTTGCATAAGAAACCTTGTATTAACCCTTTCATAATTTGACCTTTTTAGACTCTCTTCCATATGAAAGACTATCACCTGCTGGATTCGCCTCAAATCTAGTTTCAAAAGCAGATAAAGCCCATCGTCTTCGCTGTTTGAACAAACGTGATACTGGAATCCTTTTCTTTTTTTTTTTTTTAATCAGTATTCCCCACCTCCTTTCCTTTCACATATGCACTTCAGTATTTTCACATGCACAAAATTCCTTTCATCCTGGCTCTGAGCTCCTGGAAGTGTTTCAAGTGTAAGAGTTACTCCGCAAGCACACAGGACATCGGGTAGAGCTGCACAGGAGGATGCTGGCAGAGGTCAGTAAGGAGAAGACCAAAGGGTCTCTAAGGAAGTTCCACAGCCCTTTAATTCTACTTTGATGTCCCCTTCAGCAAAGCAGTTACAAATGAGGCAACAACCTGTCAAGCACCAAATGTAGTCGGAGGCCTGGCTGGATTGCATTCACATGGGAAGAGCAGCAACCACCCACTGCAAAGAAGTCTGACCTCCTCCAGCATGCAAATCAAATCCACAGAAGAGCCTCTTGCATGTCCAACCTGAGTGGAATGCACCAGTGCCAAGGCACTTGCACCAGTCTTCACAGTTCAAACTACGAGACTTTAAAATTTTACATACAGGTTCACTGCCTTATCCAGCCTGAGCCCATGAAATTTCACTGCCTCCAGCAGCCTCTCTCCACTGTTCATCAGAGCCTCCTCAGGCTGGAAATTGAAGCTGCCAGACCAGTATCTGTGTTGACTACAACCCAGGTGGGAAGGGGAAGGAGGAGGAGGAGCAGAGTGGGACTCTGATGGCAGCAACTGCAAGAAACTTGAGCTCAGGGAGAGGTCTGGCTATTGTCACGCTCTCCAGAAAGGGTTCAGAAAAGCAGGTGCTCCAGAAAGGATTAGAGATTTGTCATTTTAATATGAATCCATGTACAAAAGACAGAACATCTTTCAAGCATGAGCATGTTGTAGGCCCCAGAATTGCAGATTACCAGATGCAGGTTCTGCTTCCAGCTCCTGCAGCCGAGCTTTCTACATATCTTCTGCAAACGTGTAAAATAAGTGCATTAAAGCCCGCTATCTTCTGTAGCATGCACAAACTACAAATGAAAACATTGCTAGAAAATAGTTTTTATTAGCAGACAGCTTCACAATAACTAATCTCTATTTTCTTCATGAGTTACAAACAAATACTATTGCTGCTGTAGTGTCTTGCTATGAATTTTACTCTGTGTCAGTACACCCACACATCTTGTTTTACCATAGCAAAATAAGCATTTCTATTCAGCTTCCCACATTGATTCTGTCCAGCAGCATCCCCTGTTGTTGAAATTGTTTGAACAGATTGTCTTTAATGTAGTACTTACTCGTTATTTCAATGTATGTAAACAACAACCACTACAAACACCTTTTTTTCTCCCTTCCAAATACCTCCTGCAAATGCAACAGAAAATAGCTGAGCTGCTTTTCCCTCCCACACCCTATTCAGCTCCGTTTTACTTTACCCCAACTGGACAGCTTGAGAAGAACTGTGGTAAAATATGTAGATCAAACAGATGGCATTTGCTGCTCTTTTATCAGTCCTGCTGCTCAATGGTTTTAAAAAGCCATGATAATTCATTACTTGAATAGTCTCAGATAAATCCTGGGTTACACTACAACTTTTTCCTATCTATTTTGGAAGTGGAATTATTTTATTTACAGGAATACTGGATTATAACAAGATACCTGAAATAACTTTTGTTCTTTGCTTTCTCCTCAACAAGCACGATCCTCTTCCTACTTTATTTCAACAGATCTAAAGAGCAGATGACTTTTGCACTTCCGTTTTGGAACAGTGGGGCAGGACAATTTGATTCTTTGTTTATGGCTCACTTTACATCATCCACCTTTACTCTAGAGTGTGTTTATAGCTTCTCCCCACAACCAGAACTTCTCTCTTCTCAGAATTATATCTGACCATTATTTCCTTAATATATCAATAAATAACAAAAAAACCCTGTTTTCTCCATCATTGGGTGGCATGCATATACATATATATATATATGCACACACATCCTGCCATTCTCTGGAAAAACGTGTCCGTCCTCGTCACACACTGAAAATTGTTTATCTGACTTTTATTCCTCTTCCTTTTGTAAGACAAGTAGCAAGGTTAAAAGATAGAAAACTATTGTTATTTGGTTACAAAGTAATACAAAAACTAAAAGAAAAGTTAAATAAATAGATTTTACTCTGAAATATCACTATTTGATAAGGTTTACTAGAATCTCCATTAACCAGTGTTCAAATTGCAATTTAGGCAGCAGCCATTTCTAAGCAAGCTGTTCCTTAGTGATGGAAGATACGCAAATAACTTTCATCACTTTATTTACTAGAGGCTCCACATTTCAACACATATCTGCTTCCAAACAATAAGCTCACACCAAGTTAGTGTTCCATCAAATCTGTCAATTGCAACTCATTTGCTGCTACAGGACAAGCTGACACACTGCATAAAGGTCAAGTGGGAAAATGTCCCTTCTGCTACATCAATGTCTAAATTGGTAAAGGTCACTCCATCCAATAATTGCTACTACAGAAAATAACTTTGTTGTAATCTACATGATAGAGGAAAAAAAGCACTTCAAGTACTACATTTTTTTGCAAGACATGACAAACCAACATTACTGTCCTTTCATGATTGGACTTCAAGGGGCTTTAGAGTCTTTAATTAAAACTCCAAGGACTGTAGTATGGCAAGTGATGATACTGCCATTCTATGGACAAGCTCATCTGAAGCAGACAGAAGTAGGTAGCCTAAAGTTAAAATAACAAAAAGCAAATATGATCATGTAGCATTTAAAAAAAAAAAAAAAATTAAAAAAATTTAAAAAATGGAAATCTGTTTTGGGTTTGGTGGGGTGTTGTTTTGGGTTTTTTTGGGGTTTTGCTTTGTTTTTTTTCTTTCTTTTAGCTCCCTATTCCTGTATAAAAATTCATTCTCTGCCATCAGAACTTTTTTTTCTTCACAAAGTATCACTCCATCATTTGTAACAACACACTGTGTTGTAAAATATAAAATAAATGTATACAAATACAGAAGTTAGCATTAAGCCACTTAAATGCTAGAGCTGAAATCCTAAGGCTAAGTGAGCAACAACCCAACCTACGCTGATATATGACCCTTATTACCCAAGGAAGCCTGGGGTTGTGTTGTGCAATGACGGAAGGGAAAGGAAGGGAAGATGTTCAGGTTCACCTCGTCTCACTACATCAATCCACATGCAATTCATATACAACTCTGTATTCTCAGCTTTCGTTACTAACAAAAAATTAAAAATTGAACACTAGCACATAAGATTCAGATCCTGTATCACAAAGACTAGTTTGGAAGAACTAGACTGGAAAGAGTGGTAGAAATAGTTTACGCACTGGACTCTAAAATCAAAAACAATACAGCATGCAATCAACACTTTGATTGTAAGCATCAGGCTTCTGCAGTTGCTACAAAGCTGCTCAGGTCTTACTAGACTTCCCAGATGCTAGCTGAATATAACTAAAAACTGCCTGCATCCTAAGTATGCTTTAAATTAAATCAAGAAGAAACAACCTTCTGTTAAAGAAACGAAAAGTTAGCCAGCAACAGCAGCAAATTTGTCCCTAAGGTACAGAACGAACATCACTACCTGAATGTCTCCAGAATGAGGCTAGTGGAAATTATATCATCACTAATGACAGAATCAGACCATCCTGCCATCAAGTACTCTAAGAGATAAAGTACCAGGTAACTGAAGCCACATTGCTCTCATTCAAAGCATTATTGCCCCATTAAGAAAACTCTGGCATAGGAGAGTAATATACACCTTATTTCATAGGTTTTCACTTCCATAGGGAAGAGGAGGCCTGGAAGCTGGCCAAGGGACAGAGTAGCATTCTTCAGACCTCTTCACTGCCATTTCAGCTGCCACATGCAAGAATGGGAGTGATGTTTGTTTTACCCTCTGGCACCTTTCAGTTGTGCAGTAGCAGAAAGAAAATATAATTTTTAAGTCTTTTAGGTTAACAAAGCACTCTGTGTGATGAATGTCCCTTGAGATGTGGATGCTTTAACTGTAACTGCATTGACACAGCACAACATTATGAGGAATAACCCTCCCCATTCTGGAAAATGTTATTTGTTTACTTGGAAGCTTCATCAAATAGACACATTACTGTGTAAATAAAATTTGCCCTTGGCCAGTTGTCTCCTACCTGAGGAGGTGCAAACTTAAATAGTTACATAACCTAAATATAAAGAAGCTGATATCCACTGAAGTCAGTGGGATTCTCAGGTGTGAGGTCTCTTGGCAGGCTGGAGTGGTTATATGACCCTATGCTGTGGAAAAAAGTTATTTTGTTTTATAAAGGACTAGAAAGAAAAGTTTAAGATAACATTCATACACCTTTCCCAGCACAAGTATATAAAACAAAACAGGGGTGTATTTACATCAGCAGAAGAAACAAAAACGATCTTGAAATTACAATAATTTCCAGACTAGTTCAGACCCAGGTCCATCAAGCACAGGATCCTGCGTGTAGCAGTGGCAACTGGATGTTTCAGCACTTCAAAGGACAGCGACAAAGACCTACTGGGGCAGCCTGCCACCCTCTGCAATGCTGCACACACCTCTGGTGCCAGGAAATCCTGCTGTTCTCTTCAGCAGGCTCCAGGAATTACCACACTTTATGTTTAATGCCATTATGCTATGATGCACATTAAGAAATAAACCCTCAGAAAAAATTTCCCTCATGCTAATTTTCCAAAAGATTTTCCAGAAATACTTTTTTAAACAGATTTAAATAGAAGGTAAAATCAGGTACCAGAGGCAACATGCCAAATACGTGAAAGAATATAATAAAAAATGCAACAATGTATTTGCATAAAGTTTCAAAGAAAGTCAAAGTCTAAATGTAATTGTTTCAGAACACTCCTATGAAATACTTCCCTCTGTACAACTTCTTTGTCTCCTACATTATATTCCATTTACTAAGTTTCACTGATGATCACAAGCTTGCATTATTTTTTCAAACAAATTCTACAGAAGTTCTCCCTGATGCCACAAAATTTGCACTGTCATCCTCTAACTTATAGTCACTTTCTTCCTCCACTGTTATTAAACAAGAGAATAAGCATAAAACTATTTTAAAAAGTGAAAAATTCTGTTATATATCTCTCATTCAGTTCAGGTATTCCTGATCACTCCATTCAGTTTCATAAATCTTCCTTTGGGAACCAAACAAATCATTATTTGCCCTTGTACTTAACCCAACTCTTTAAATTACTTATTTTCTAAGAAAAGGATTAAGATAGCCTCTAGTACTATGGCTTCTTCTCCTTTCCTAGCTAGGCTTGATTTTCTTCATGTATAAACAAGAGTTTGGCTTATTTACCTAAGTCCATTAATAATTAGCCCTAGCTGTGAAACTAGTACAGATATCCTCAAATTTTGGCAAAAGGGATTGAAACAGGATTACAATGTTGTTGGTGGCTGGTCAGGAGGTTCTCATCAGGGCAGAGAGTGAAGTTCACCCAAGATGGTAAGGACAAGGTGTGACTCCAGCTGAACCCCCAGACCTGAAGCCGCCAGCAGTCACACAGGACTGTGAGAGCAATCAGACTACCAGAAGCTTTAGCTCCAGGTAGCAACTTGGAAAGGAAGATATGCATTCTCAATACTAAAGGTAGCCTAGGAATTTCCTAGAGATACTGGAGGCAGCGAGACTCACTGCAATGGATTAATATAGACAGAGAAGGAAAAGGAAAATACAGAACAGTGATGCAAATGATTAAGGTGCAAATATTGACAGCTGCAGCAGAAAGTATGGCAGAAAGCACAAAAGAAGCTAACTGCAGGCAGGGGGCAGAGAGCTCTCAAGGAATGTGCTCTGTGATGTGAGGTGAGACTGGGAAACAAAAGCAAGCAGAAAGAAAGCTAGAAGAAGAGTAGAGTGTTTGAGGCTGGGTATTTAATGCATCCTCCATCAACTCTTGGAAGAAAGAGAAACCAAAAAAACTAATCCTGCTGCATTTCCAAAATGGGAAGCTCTGGCAAAACAAGGACAAAAGGTATAAGGAGAGAGCAAGCCAGAAGGACAATCCAGTTCTCTCACTCCCAACAGACAGGACAGCAAAGGGTAAGTTTAACCCACTCTCTTCCTGTTACAGCTTTTTGCCAGAATTCTGCTGTGAACACACATTAAAGCTTGAAGAAGGGACAACTCTGTTAGGAGCAGAGGATGGACTTCCAGAAACTAACCCAAACCACTCACAGCCAGCAGAAAAACAATACATAGAAACATGCACCACCGTCCAAATCCTTTTTACTATTTTCCAGAAAGCACAGATTCAAACCACCAGCATCTAATTTTGACGCAAGTAAATATACTGTGTGAGGCTCCCTCTCATACTAAATAGTACACTGGCTTAAACTCCAGTTTCTTTTATACATGCGTTTTTGTTCCTCATGTTCCTGGAGGGTTGCTGCAAATAGAGCAATGCAGGCAAAGAAAAGGTCATTAGCTTTCTAGTCTGGTAAAAACTCACTGAGACAAAGGGACAAGAAAAATGCACTTAGTTATCATGTCCCTAATCTTGATTTTAATCTTGATTTCAGATTACAGGGAGGCGTCAGAGTGACTATATTGCACCAGATTGGAGAGTGCACCCCAAAAGACAGACACAACCACAAAAATGCATCACGGCAGCAGGCTGATAACATCCACTACCATCCCCAGAAGACCACACTTAGCAGGTGAGGAGCATCAAGCTCAAGTGATAAGCAGAAACAGCAGCAGCACAGGCTAATGAAACCTTCTGGCTGAGTAAATACATAAGAAGGGCACAGAAAAGTAAGAACCTGTAACTTAGGGAAAGAGACAAGAGATGCTTGCCAAGCACATTCCTAAAACATGAAGTATAGGGAAGCAAAGTTACTGCTACAGATTTCCTAATGTTATAAGATGAGGGCATGGGAACAGATGACATCAGAGTGGGAGATATAGGAAATCAAGCTTCTTATCTTACAGTCACTAAAGTTCCTCATACAGTCCTGCGCCTGCAGGATGCACTCTTCTTTGAGCACAATTTCCAGACCTGAAAGACTGCAAATCTTCATTTCTAAAACAGCATCTGCTGGGGGTGTATTTGCACAGTAGGAGCCCTGGCATCTCCTCATGACCAAGGTTAAGGCAGTAAAGCAATAGCTGTTTGATAGCCCTTTTACCAGAAGGCCCAAGCAGAGGATTTGTGAATGAACAAGTGCAAAACACCAGAGTACAGAATCCACCCAGAGACAACAGTTCTGACAGACCTGTATTTCTTGCTGGGGTCATTCTCTAATTATCACTTTCTTCTTCACTATGGCCATTCACACAAATTCCAGTAACAAGCAGCTGCCTATGCTTGGAAGCAGTTGAGCCATAAAGGATGAGGACATTTAAATGCTGATCAAAAACCAAACATGGCAAGAGCATCACCTGCACAAAGACTATGCACAGGCAATACAGCACTAAACACGTTAGAATACTGCTAAACATATCCCAAATCCACAGGATGCCTCTCAAACAGGTATTCGAGGCCAAATTGGCCTCCTTACCAATAGAAGGAAGCAGAATCAATCACAGAATACCAGGTTGGAAGGTACTTCAAGAATCATCTGGTCCAGACTCTCTTGGTAATGCACAGTCTAGACAAGTTGGCCCAGCACCCTGACTAGCTAAACCTTAAAGGTATCCAACATTGGGAAATTCACCACTTGCCTAAGGAGATTATTCCAATGACTACTGGGCTCACTGTGAAGTATTTTCCTCTTGTGTCCAATTGGAATCTCTCCAGGAGTAATTAGTGCCCATTACCCCTGTCTTCTCACATGACTCCTTGCAAAAAGGGAGCCTCCATCTTCTTTGTAGCCACCTTTCAAATACGGAAACACAGTGACAAGGTCTCCCGTTAAACTTTCTTTTCTCAAGACTAAACAAACCCAGTTCTCTCAGCCTTTCCTCACATGGAAGGCTTCCCAGTCCTTTGGTCATCTTTGAGGCCCTTACCTGGACCCTCTCCAGTCTGTCCACATCCTTTTTGTATAGCAGGGGCCAAAACTGAACACAGTATTCCACGTGTGGCCTGACAAGTGCTGAGTGGAGTTGGAAAAAGTTGTAAAGCAGGACAGTCATGAACTTTGTGAGAGCTGGCAATGCTGAAACATTCATTCAACTTTTTGAGCTTACCCTGAGCTCATAAAACACTTTTTGACTGGAAATAAGCATTGCACTAGCTTCATCCTGGTGTTCAAAAGAAGTCTGCAACAGTTAAATCTTAGCTGAGCAGAACATTAACATCAAGGAGCATCCAACCTCTCTGTATCTTCTATTACAAGTTGGTTTGGATTGTTGCTTTAAACCCTTCGCATAGAAGGGACAATTGGTAATTTTTGTGACTTTTAACTGACCCCAGCATCACCTATCTACTTGCCTGGAAACAGAGATGATAGATTTGAGCACTATATATCACTTCAAAAAAGACCTCCGACTGTCAAGAGTCAATTGGCCCACAGATGAGAAATAAAAATAAAATATAAAAAAATCTAGTATTTCACACTGTTTTCATGATTTTTCCACAGGTTATGCAGTCTACTTTGGTAAAGGTAGCCTTTTTGCCCTGTCAGGGCTGTATGAATGCTTTCTTTGCTTTCCCCAAGGGTACTTCAAAAAATTCTGCAGCACATGTAACGTTTAGCAGTATTTCTTTTAGGTAGGCATTGGAGATATTAGAAAAAAAATACATGCTGTTACATTACATGACAGATAAATCTTGAATATTGAAAATGGACTTTGGTAATTATAGGCAGACACAAAGTGTAACTTTGTAGCAGATGGGGAAAAATAATATAAGACTGTATAAAAACACATGCGAAAGATGACATTCCTTAGAACTAGTAAGCATCAGCTATACATACCTGGACAACCAGCCATCCAAACAACAAGTCTTTAGATATCTTCCTACAGACAAAGCAATGTGAACCCTACAGGCATCTGCCTTACATGAAAGAAATTTTAAAACCCCTCATCTATCATGTCAAAGAACATACCAGCTTCTAGGATGTCTACTCCAGCAGTGGGGAAGGCACACAAGCCACTGACCTGCCCACAACTGTTAGAGGAAGAACCAACTTGGGTAAGAGCAGGCAGCACACTAAACTCCAGAGAAGGAACTGGGAGCATGAAAGTTTGCTTTTCTAACAGAAACAGAGGAAAGGTTGCCTCTTAGGAAAGGGAAAGCCAGTAAAGTGTTTAAAAGCAAGGAGGGTACACTTCCCTGAAAAACTAATTTTCCATCCTTCCTAACTTCTGAAATCAAAATTGATTTTGTAAGCAAACATTCCGTCCATTATTAGCTGCTCTTAACAGTAATCACTCTAAACAATAATTAGAGGTATTCACAAGGAAGTTTCTATTAAGGAATTATAGGCAATAAAATTAAAGCAGGGAAAAAAGGACTTCTGGACAAATTAAAAGCAGATACAGCATGCAAGGCAGACTTGCCCCCTAACTCCAGAGAGACAGGAGAAACTACACTGTTGCTTGCACACAAGGGAGAACAGGAAATGTGGCTGACACCACTAATAGCAGAGTCCATATAGGAACATATATTGAGGTACAATAAACCTCTCAACACAGGCCTGATAAAGTTTGCTTCCTTAAAGCTACAACACAGGGGATGCTTGTCAAGCAGAACCAGAGGCCTGTGGCACCACCCCTCTGAATGGCTCCAGCCCTCACATGACCTACATAACCTGCAGCCACTACATAAGTGAGATCTGGCTTGAAAAGGAACTGAACTCATCTGAGTACTTTAATCTGAGCAAAAGCAGCATTTTTCAGGACACTTCAACAAGACAAAAAAGCTTTGCTTCACATTTTTTGACATAATGAATAATTTTTTTTCCTGCATTCAACAAACAAGTGTGTCACAAGTAAAGAAAGTAAAATACAGCTCAGCTGCTTTGCTGCCCACACTGTTCCCAAGTAACTCCCATCTGTTTGCACTGGGGAGGCATTAGCTATTCACACACAGACATGAAGTCTTGCCTTCTCCTGGCTTGATTGAAGGGCTTTTTTTCCTTTCAGAGAAGTAACAGTAATGGAATTGTTTTACTGAGCATGTAAAGCTGCTTGTACATACTCATCCTGAATGGGTCAGTCAATACACCTATAAGTAAGAAGAGTATTTTGAAAGCAGGAGGAGGGCACAGGGAAACACTCCTTGTATACAGTAACACACAGATTCACTCAACAAGCAAAGTGGTACAGTGCCTGGCATGGGGAGCGAAGATTATTTGTTTCTCTGACAGATTTCTCTCCTTCTTATTTGGAACTGCATGATTGTTTTCAAGAATGTCTAAAAGAAATGTAAGAGCCATTTAAATTAAGTAAGAGAATCCTAGTGAATCCTGTGTATTCCTCATAATATGCTCTGGGAGTTACAGGTGGGAGAAAAAGCACCTGAGATGGGAACTATAAAACTACACAAAATTCAGACTTTTCTACAGGCAGACGTGAACAGACTTGTGACGGTAGAATAATTGTATCAGAAAGCTATTCTAGTAGCAGTGCTTCTGCAAGTACAGTGCTCTAAAACAGAATTACATTTTAATTCTAGAGTTATTCTACTTTGGATTTTCATCTTCTTTTCCTCAAATATCTCTTCTTTTTCTCCTCCTCGCCATCTTCAGCATTCCTTTCCCTGGAAGATTTTGTCATTTTATACAATATTATGAAAAAAAATTTTTTTCTTTGATTCTATTTTGCACACTTACACATCTTGAGTCTTCTTGCCCTAGGTTCTATGAGGCAGGTGTCATAGCATGACCAGAACTTCTTTGTTCAGAACACCAGAATAACAAGCCTCTCTCCTCTGCGATCTCACTCAGTGTAACTCAAGTACACCAGCTTTTCAGAATACATCAGTTAGTACCTCCTTGCAACATGCCCTTTGAAAGTTTCTTCAGGCAAGGGACAGAAAATGAAATGGCTGCAATTTAGATATTGCAATTCCAGATCTTAGACCAGCACCTATTCTAAGTTTAGGGTTGGATATTAGGACAGCATAAAAATATTATAGGTATAGCACATCATGAAAAAAAAAAATCAGATAGAAACACAGCCATTTACAAGCAGGTCTTATCATTGAGACCATTTTCCCAAGTGTTTCAATATACTCCCTGACACTTTGGTGCAATGCAACAGATTCTTTATATGGTGCCACAGCACGTATAAACCCAAAATGGTTTTGCTCTTTACTTCCACTGACTGAGTTTCTCAAGAAACTGAACGAACCCAGGAGAGCTTTTAGCAATCCCCATGTTAAAGCCTTTTCTCCAAGATGTTATTTCTCCATTGAGTTATCATTAGCAGGGAGGCATGCCAAGGGGTACTTGGCAATGCCAGAGGCATACATGAATGAACATCCACAGATAAATCGGATCAATAGTACATTCTGCAGTGACCTGGACAACAAAAGGCTGTACGTCTTTGTTTGTATTTGGTTCCAACATCACATCTGAGTTATGCCTCCAGCTCATAGCACCTCACCTTGCTTTCTGTTCAGCTTTGCCAAACATCAAACCAATTCAACTCATTAATTTCATCTACTATTTCATGCTTAAAAAAAAAAAAATCTCAGTGAACATGAAGATGTCCCAGTCACTTCCCACTCTTCAAATCAAAACCTACCAGGAATCCTGACTAATATTAGAGTGGTAGGATGATATCAACAGCAGAAGTTCAAAACTCACATTACCTGACATCAGTTTGGATGCTCCCAGTCAGCACTTGCTATAGACTCACGAAGTCTTTGTCCAACACATGCTATTGTACAAGAATGTGAGGAATTTGAAATTTCCCCACTTTGCCTTTTGATTAACGCTCATTGCCACAAGCCTATTACTGTATTAAGTGCACTAAAGACGTCCATAAAACAGTATATTTACTACTTTTACCTTCCATAGGCTAGTGATAAGAAAGGAATGCACAAGAGCTTGCATACACCAAAGGTAGGGCAGTGAAGCACAGAGTACAGACACATATGCAGCACTAAGAACACACCCAGCACAGGCAGCTGGGCCCAGACACGTGGACAGGGAAGAGAGGAGGGAAATCTGAGGAGAAAGGAGAAGTTAATTGACTTAAGGCAATTCCACTTTGCAGAGGAGTTTGGAAAGTAACAGAAGGGCTGCAGAGATCTCCAATAAAAACATCCTAGTAAGGAATTTGACCAGACAATATCTGATAATTAGGCAGGAGTGTTATCAGTTCTCCACAGAGGACTCACACTGGAAGACTGTCATGTCTGCTTTCAAATGCTGGTCACATTCATTCAGCATCTTTTTAACCCCCAATTACACAGAATTTGCATTACTGTGACATCTAAAAGTTTCTACTCCTGTTCAGTCATTATTAAGCAGATAATAATTGAAAAGAGCAGGAGTCCCCCTTCCCTTAAAATTTTTATATCCTAAGTGTAAGACAAGGGCAGCAAAATCAATTTCTTCTTGGTTGAATTAATAGCCATGGTGTCTCCAGTGGTCATAATGCAAATGAAATGCAATTTTCTTCTCTGGAGTTAATATTTCTAAAGAGCAAGGGAAAGATAAGTCTGTCCTGAATATAAAATTTGTTTTCAAGTGCAAAATAAGCAGATGGGCTGGCTGGGTATCAGGAGAGCCATGTCACTCACTCATTCAGTGGGTACTGTCCAGATAACACATCAACACTTCTCCCAAGTTACACCCATCAGACCCCTATGCTTCAAACAGCAATTCAGCAAGTAAGATCTTAAATTACCCATAATTGCTTATTTTGTTCATATTTCTTCAATGCTTGTTTGTTTGTAAAAGACTAGCCAGGCTGTCTGGGAACAGCTTGGCTGCATCATGGACTGAGAAATAGGGCCCAACTACCATAGGAGGGGTGGCCAGCAGTGTCAGTTTTAGACAGCAGATGGCCAGGAGCAGAGAAAGCTTCCAAGCACACAGTATGCCAAAACTTCAGCAATTTTCTTTTTGTCAAGCAGCTTCCAGAAACACTAGATGTCCTGAACCTCTCCACGCTGGCCAGGATTAAAATATGAAAGCATAGTAGAATCCCACAAAAGACTACAACTTCCTAAAAGCATTTAGGCTGCACAGTTTCAGTGACAGACTGCATAACTACAGCAGTTACCTCTCCAGTACTGGCTAAGGAATTAAAAGTGTAGAAAACATGACTGCATTTTCAATGTGGGGGCATAAGCAGACCAACAGCAAGATCCTGTTCTACCTCAAAGACATACCTTGATGTGATGGAAACTAATCAGCTTGGCTAAAATGAGGATTCACATCAAAAGCATTTCAAGAAGCTGTTGAAGATGCACGTGCTTCATATGCAATGAGTAAACACAAGTGATTAGCACCCAGAAATGCATACCAGACATCCCTCTCATAAGCATTAGTCATTACTTTATTATTTTAGTATTAAAAGTTTTTCCAGTTGTCTGACAGCAAGAAAATCCATACCTTTAAATTGTGACTTCTGCTCAGTTTTGTTTTTTAAAAAAAAGGCAAAAACACAGTAACAACTGGAAAAGCCTAAGACTGCATAAAAAGAAACAGTGACATCATTACTGCTGCTATTAGACAGAAGCCAAGATGAAGCATTTGAACAACAGTATCTTGGTCCACAGTTTCAGCTAGCACCAAACAAATGGATATGCACAAAAAAAAGACTTCTATATTTTTATTTCAGCCTGGTATATTAGAGAAACACAGACAAGGTGTAAGAGTGGCAACTCTTGTGCTACCTCTGTTTTGTTGCAAGGTAAATTAAGTCTGAATTAGACTCACATAAGCATTTACAATCCTTAACTACACAAACTTTTGTGGAGGTTATGTAAATTTGTCAGAGTAAGGCAAGATAAACAAGACTCATGCAACAAAGATTTGGCTTTGGGAATTTCTACAGGCCCTTTCCCATATCCTTTTAAAAGCCTTACTGGAAAGTTGTAAAGACAAAAATGAAACTCCCAAAGACTTACCCACAGATTTCAGGAAGCTTCTACAAGCTGGTGATGAAACAAAGCTCTGACAGCGTGCTATAACAGAAAGTCCTACTTCTTCCATCCACCCCTAAGCCATTGACAAGTCAATGGCCTGCAAATGGAAGTTACAAGCTCACAGTAAGTCTCCTGTGTCACAGAATCTCTGTCCCTCCAGCATCCACCACTTTTTATTAAGTCAGCAGCCTCAGACACAGAGCTTCACTCAATATACAACTAAGGTTATATACGTAAAGGTATATGGAACACTGAAACAAGTCCAATCCAAAGTAACACATTCTTCAAGAGTTATTTCCAGATACAGCTTCTCTCAAATTCACTGTCCTTCCTCAGAAAGAAGCCAACTTGCCTTCATTTCTGTGTCCTGTTATAGCAGCCATCTGTCAAGCAAGCATTTTAGTTCAAAATAATAGAAGCACAGTAAAGTAAGGATTCTATCCAACCCTCATCTACAAATAGCTCTTCCAGAAAAAAAATAAAAATAAAAAACAAACAAGCAAGACAACAAAAAGAACAACACACCACCCACCGGCTTGAGTATCAAATTAGTTTAAATGCTTAAGAGTTGTGACTAGAAATAGGACTTTCAACTGGGAAAAATATTGCTCCAGTTTAAACTACAAAAAGAAATTCAGAAAGAACAGCTATATATCTCGCCAGGAGTCTGGAGGTTTTGCAAAATTCAGAATTTGCAAGTACCACTGTGAGAAATGTCCAAGGCCTCCCTCTGAGTGCCACTTAACACAATACTCTCAACCCAGGCCCTACTTAACATGATACTCTATTGTTTTCTCTGTCCACAATTTCCTTAAAACAAACAGCTGGTTCAAGTGTGCTTACAGGATAAACCTACAGGAGAACAACAGCTACAAAGTCTTTCCTTTCCCTTCATACCCTTGACATTAATGGAAAATGTGCAAAACGAGATTCAGACTCCTAAACAGCAGAGTTCTGTCCTTGATGCCTTGCAGATCCTGAGCCATGGAAAGGATAATTAAGAGGTTCAAAGAGCACAAGCAAAGAGAAAAGGAAGGGGGGGGGAGGGGGAGGGAAGAAAAAAGAAAAAAAGAAAATAACATGCATTTTTTCTGCAAAGCATACAGCTCACAAGTCCATGGCAGTTCACCAAATCACACAGTTCATGCTTTGAGAACACCTAAAATAACTGCAGGCTCACATGATGCTAAATGTACCATGAATTTTTATTGCTGAGATTGCATAACTTTTGCCACAACAGGCATAAATGTTTTTGTGTTCTACCTGTCATGCTGGACCAATGAGGAGTTGCCCCAATCTAATGAATGACCTTCACTAAAGAACCCTAAGTCTGAATACAATCTGATTGCACAAGGAAATTTGCATTTGCTGCCCGTTGCAAGTAATGAACCTGTATGCTCATATTCTCATTTACAAGAATTTAAAAAAAAAAATAATAATTAAAAAAGCCAACCAAACAAAAAATCCCAGTAGCTCTGTAGAAACCTTTTTCTGAGTAACAAGATAGCACACGAACCACTAATAGAGCCCAGCAGCGAGACTCAGTCCTGACAGTTACCTATCCATCTGCCTCTTGCACCAGGCAAGGTTGAGGAGCTCAAGAAGCAAAGAACAGCAAAAAAAAGGTTTTCAAATGTTTGGGCAATAGATTTGTACTGAGCAAAATACACTTGCTCCCACTGCAAGCACAACTCCCACAGACACAAAAATATGCTTTTTTTTTTTCTTCCTCCTGTATTCAGCAGTGTGTTTAACCTTGGAGCTGTCAAGCTGCATCATGAATAATGAGCCATGACAACACTCCAAGTGATCCTTGGAGAACAGACCAATTTTTCCTATACACTATGCAAGGCAAAATGCTTATATTCCCATTGTACAGTACCTGTTTTAAAAATATACACTAATGTGGCCATCAAGAGGAGACCACAAGTAAATACAGAAAAAAAAAAAATCACTTATTTCTTGCACCTACAAACAGAAAGAGCAGTAAAACAAATAACATCCTAATGGTTCCTACTTAAAATTATCCCAGGGCTGAGGAGATTTGTGTGACTGAATATGCATTTCACAGCTGAGGAACATCTGCATTTGAAACAACCCATGACAGCTACAGTATGGAGAGAGAACACCCTGCAGGTTTCACAGCATTGTGCTTGGTGACCTCCAGCAGAGGAGCACCAGCGTGGGACAGGGGTTGGCCTCTGCCCTGAGCAGACCCCCAGCACACTCAGAACGAACACATCCCTCACCCCATCCCATGGCACTGCCAGAAAATATGGTGAAAAAAAATGTAATTAATTGAATGACTGGCTGAAGCTCCTCTACACCAACACCCTAACAGTGACAGGGCAGGTCTTTCAGAAGGCACAGTACAGGTAATCAAGCAATGGCAAGAGCCATTTCTGCTGTGCACCTCTCAAGCCCAAGGTGAGGAGGAAGACAAGAGCAAATAGATTCACCTAGATAAAGTAAAAACTAAGAAGAAACAAGCTGAAGATTTAAACAGGTATTCCCTTGACTCTTAATAACAGAGGGTTGTGGTTGCAAAAAGCCCCTGAAAAAATCATTACTCATTCCGGAAATAAATGCTAATTCACAAACATGAACCTGGAAAACACCATGTTCTCCAACAGACCCCAACAGCATGCATTTATTCTGTGCTTCTGCAAAGCAGAAAACCCAATATATTCTTATTCCTGACCTGTTTGCAACAAGGTATTTACCCCTGGCTTTGTGGTCAAAAAAACATTGCTTTTATTTCTGTCATTTCCTAGCCTCGTTGCCACAACTAAAACCACAGTGTATCACTTCCCCCTCTCTGTAGGGGCACATCTTTATCTGCACTTCAGTTTCAAAGGTTACCATAAACAACAAGAGCTTTCAAAAAGGTCTGGAGAGCAGGTAAGCATCAGTCTCAAACCTGGGATGCTTGCCTTTTCATAAGGTGTGAAATTTGCAGTGGCAGACAGCAGAATCCAGTCCTGAGCACTTTGAGGAATTTTAAGTACTAACATATCTCCCTCCCACCAAACTGCTGTAAAAAAATTGGTGCCTTTCCTGCAAGACTAGATGACTCAGAGACCTGAAGTCAGAAAAATCTCTTGAGTTTTTCAACTGTGGTTCAAGCTGGAGAGGAGCCTCTGCCACCAAAGCAGTAGTTATCCATGATAATTTATTGACAATTTAATTTTCCACTTGGTAATCTAGTCATGCGTACCCCTCTTCCACCTGCTCACCTCTTTAACATGTACAGGGCATTTCACACCTATTCACATCACACTAGACCTACTCTTCCTCTCCAAAACTTCCAAATGAGCAAGACCCGTGTTGTCACCACACACAGCACTACCAGCACATCCTGTTCAAAACAGTTCAGCTATAAATAGGACTCACTCTATACTCAAGGTCATTCCCAAAATTACAGAAGCCATAGTTTTCTTTCTAATGTTATAGTTAAAACATCCTTAGCCCTCTGCATACACCATGTTGGTTTCTCCTATTCCCCGAAAATACACTGCCATTTAAGCCCCACATCACAGCTTTGCCCATTTAGCAATTCCATTCCCTGCTAGCAATATTTGGCAATAAGATCCTTTTAAAGAAGGCTAATTACAGATTTCACTTGAACAGAAATTGGTACTGGGCCAATCTGTAAGCTCTTTAATAAGCTTTCAAACTTCACACCAGGGAAGACTTTGTTATCCACCAGGAGCAGCAACACAGCTCTAAAAGCGAAGGCGGAAAGCTTGCCATTGCAGGATGAGGAGGGCAGGTCACAGCTCTGATTCTCCTGCACCTTCTGCATGTGAATCTTTCCCTGGAGATATGCTGCCCATGTTTCACAAAAGAAAAACTAAGGAACCCAGTTCAGATAACATGAAAATAATGAAAAGCAGTCACAAAAAATCACTGGTTGAGAGTTGTATCAGAAGAGGAACAAAGACCAATATGACGGAAAGAAGGTCAAGGACTCAAAAGCCAAGAATGGATAAAATTAAGGATGCATGGTCACATGCATGCATGAAGCATGGCATTTTTTGAGAAAGACAGTGTCTGAAAGCAGACTCACAGTTTTCAAAGGGATGAAAGAACCCAAGGCAAAGTCTCTCAAGCACCTCAGCATCTAGTCCCACATCAGGAGAAATGTTTTCTGCCTATTTATGCCAGATTTAGCACAGAAAACACAGCAATCCCACCTGTGGATGCTCTTCGCTACCTTTGTACTGCTGCCACCTTTTTTCTCTGTGCCCACAACAGCTGGTGAAATAACATTTCAGCCAGACCATTTTTCTGAGGGGAATTAATGCAAGATTATACAAAACACTCTCTGTGGCACCTGCTTGATAACTAGGATGGAACTGAAAAGGGCAGGTGATAAAGTGATGGTCAACAGAATGCTGGTCCTGTTTTAAGGGTACAAGAGTAGCACCCAAGAAAACTATGCAAGGGCTTTCTGCACAAGATTCAAGACAAGTATCATCTTTCCCTGTGGTCAATGACTATGTGGCATCACACAGAGATGTCACACCTGACACACTGCAATACTGCTGTCAGAGTGGCTGACTGCCCAGAGAATTCCAGCAGGACTCTGTGGTAACCATGTGCACCAAGCACACAGCTGTTGGGAAGTCTCCAGCTGTGAGCTCAATCCACAGGCACTTGAAAAAGAAGAGCTATGAGTGTTACACATGTAAAACATACACATGAAAAATGTCTTTTTGACAGAGATTAAGCCCATGAATATCTAAAACATCCTTAGCTTTTAACATACCTAAAGGTTTTCCACACTAGGAGATGCCACACTGAAAGAATGACTTGTGACAGCAGCAGACTCTTATCCTATATACAAGCAAGCCTTTAAGAAGCCAACAGAACCACTCTTGCAAAAGGGCTCCACACCTACTCCCTACACACTATTAAAACACATTTTCATCATCCTGGAGACATCTTTTGGGGCCAGAAACCAGAGTCATGGTGCAACTGCAAAGTATGACATATTAATTTTGAAAGGCAAACCACAAGTCTGACCACTGCCCAATCCCTAAAAGCTGAGAATAAAAAAGTGGCAGGAAAGGAGCTATCTTTTTCCAGCCTTATTCTCTGAAATATTCATGCAGACTTTACTGAAACGTTTGCAGGGTTTTCCAACTGATTATGGGTCTAGTGGGAAGAATTTAATCTCGAATCCCAAGACTGTCAGCATAGGAGTATCTGAACACAGACTACCAGAGCAGGAAACAACAAGAAATCTAATACATGTGTTAATAGATGCTCTAATTATTAACATGGACATACACAGAGCTTATGTGAAGTGCCAAGGCATTTCAAAGAAAAAGCACTACTCAAAGATAGCTATTTGCCAGCAACTGTATCATCACTGTATTCTCTAGTTGGTTTCGACTGAATTCAGTGGACATCAACTTTATACTACAGGACAGTATCATTCACTTTTATAATAGCTATTGACCTTATTTCTGTGTTTGAGCCCAGTTACGGTGTCATGACTGAATGTGACAAGCAACAAATCTCACTATCAGCAGCCAGTGCCTGTTGTTTCTCCTTTTAAAGCTTTCATTCATTTCTGCATTTTTTTTTTTAAAGTCACGCTGCTTCAAAACAGTTGATCCAGATGGTGGATATTTGGATTTCAACCTTCCCACATGGTGATGTGGCTCAAGAAAACAAAAACTGTTGCTACCTGCTGCTGACCTACTTTAATTTGTTTCCTGCCATAAAACAGAACAAACAATACAGGTCATTGAACTAGCCTTCCACACCTACCCACTGCTATGTAAGAAATATAAAATAAAATTAAGAGAGAAAGAAGGAAAGAAGAAAATAAAAAAATAAAAAACAGGCAGCATGATCAAGTGGAGAGTAGGGGGGAAGCAAGTCTCACCTCTGTCATAGTCATCTTCCTCTATTGCTTTTTCCTGCAGCCTCTGAAGCCGTAAGATCAAGGATTTTATCTATGCAAAGAAAAAAAAAGGTTAATTATGAAGAGGCGGCATTTAAAAATATTTAGACTATTAACCTCCACATAATATAAATTTAATTGATTACTACATCACTACAATGGCCAAATTTTGATAGTTAAGCCTGGTATTTGTTAATTAGACAGATCTATTTAGAAGTCACTTGAACTGCAGTTACTCGAGCCAAGTGTGGCTTTAGTCCAAACACATACAGAGAATAACAAATGATATTTCTTGAAAAGCAAAGGAGATCATGTGATTGCAGGGTATTTTTCACCCTTTGAATAAATCACAGTAGGATTATTAGAGGATCCTGTCAGCATAACACATACTTCTGAGCACACTGTACTCAACAGTATGTTCCAGAGCCCATTCTGACATTTTTTTGCCTGAGTTTTGCACAGAATACAAAATTACCATAGGCAAACCACATTTTATTCTGTAACTAGAAAGAGAAATGCAGTATGAATACTTTGGAACAGATATACACACGTTATGTGTCAGAAGAAAGTGTTTATATGCAGCCAATGAAGTTTCATTAAAATATAATTTAAGCTCATCTACATAATGTTGATGTTTGCATATTCAGTTCACAATGCAAATGCTAGAGGAGGAAAAAAAGCACAACACCAAGAATACCTAAACCTCTCACACCCAAAAAGAAACTTCTACCATAAAAAGTTTTATTTCAAAAAATAATGCTTCTCTGTTAACATCAAAGAGTCTGGACCAAAGTCCGAATTTACTAAAAATTTGTAAGGCTAGGTGTGCATTCCGAGGCCTTTGCAAGTTTTTACTGTTAAAAGAATTTGGTTAGAAGATAGGTTTAGTCCTCTCCTCATTGCCATGCCAGCCACTGCCTAACACAGTGTAGTGGGTTGACCCTGGCTGGGCAGCAGGTAAAACCACTAAAACCACTCTGTCCCTCCCTTCTGCAAATGGACAGAGGAGAGAAAATACAAAAAAGGATTCATGAGCTGAAATAAAAGCTGGGAGAGGTCATTCTCCAATCACCACCACAGGCACAACAGAGTGGGGATACTAATTAAATTTATTACTGACAGGATCAGAGTAAAAGAGTGAGGAGTAAAATAATCTTAAAAACCCTTCCCCCCACTCCTCCTTCCTTCCAAGTTCTACCTCCTGCCCCCACCAGCAATGCAGGGAGATGGGGAATGGGGACTACAGTCAGCCCCCATTCAGAAACGATTGTTGTTTCTGCCTCTGTCAGGGAGAGGAGTCCTTCCCCTGCTCCCCCTGGGGTTCCTCCCACAGGAGACAGCCCCTGCACAAACCCCTCTGGTGTGAATCTGTACCATGGGCAAGTTCTTCACAAGCTGCTGCCACTTGGGTCATTTCTCCATGGGGTGCTGTCCTTCATGAACAAGCTGTTCCAGCATAGGTCCCTCACAGGGTCACAAGTCCCACCAGGAAAAGCTGCTCCAGCATTTGCTTCTCCCTCCATGGGCTGAAGGTGGATCTCTGCACCCCAATGGTCCTCCATGGGCTGCAGGGGCACAGCTGCTCCACCATGGTCTGCACCACGGGCTGCAGGGGAACCTCAGCTCCAGCACCTGGAGCACCTTCTTACCCTCCTTCTCCACTGACCTTGGTGCCCACATTGTTGTTCACATGTTCTCACTCTGCTCTTCCCTTGCTGCAGTTTTCAACTGCCCAGTAACTTTCTTTCCCTTCTTAAACATGTTATTACAGAGGTGTTACTGTCATTCCTAACTGTCTCAGCCTTGGCCAGCGGCAGGAAGCCCGCCTTGGAGCCAGCTGGCATTGGCTCCACCAGACACAGGGGAAGCTTCTGGCAGCTTCTAACAGAAGCCACCCCTGTATCACCCCTCCCTGCTACCAAAACCTGGACACAGAAA
>JAWWEW010000112.1:42565228-42669983 GCA_035583185.1 Anabacerthia variegaticeps | reverse complement strand
GGGGAAGCTTCTGGCAGCTTCTAACAGAAGCCACCCCTGTATCACCCCTCCCTGCTACCAAAACCTGGACACAGAAACCCAATACACATGGCTACAAGACTGAAAAGTGTTTATTTCTTAGAAAATTTATATATGACCTGTACCAAATAAGCCAATATCAGCACTGAAAAAGGTAAGCCTGGAAAAAGAAGTAGCATATATTTTCAAAGTCCAAAGCCTGAAAGTGCTTGGGAAAGCATTTTCCAACAAAGATGTTACTCCTCCCTGAAACTCTTTCATATTTGATCTCTATATTTAAACTCTAAACTGCATAGAGAAAAATAGGTACAGCCAATCAAGAACTAAATAGAAGCACTCAGTTTTCAAGACTACACTGCATAGAGAAAAATAGGTACAGCCAATCAAGAACTAAATAGAAGCACTCAGTTTTCAAGACTACCCAATCAACAAACAAATTACACAGGACCTTTGAATTCAGGATACCCCTTCTAAATGTGGTACGTGAAAGCAGACTAGTCAGAAAAGAACCATAAATAATAAAGCCAGAAAAGTATTCAAAAGTGTTTGAATATGTTATAAGATGCCTCAGAGAGAAAAAAAAACAAAAAAACAAACACACAAACAAAACCCCCAACATTGTATACATTCCCATTTCCACAAGGCTTTATTTTACTTTGGTTTTCACATCCTGAAACTTCAAGCTTTTTTCTCCAAGGCTGGTGACGAATGTGTAAGCTACTGAATGGAGGAGCTCTGAACCCTCATCATAAATTCTTTTCTGTATTTTATGCCTGACTTTTGATAGAGCTTTAAAGAGACCTGCAGTAGAAATTATTCAAATGACTCTTTTTTCATATATGTGATGTATAACAATCATCAACACTTAGCGTACAGCTTTGCTGCTGTTAGCAGTGTTTATTCCATCATGAGCTACAGTGACAGGTCATTTAAGGTCTGCTTGGGTACCACAGCTCAGGCTTGCCCACAGCAAACTGACTGACGATGCCACAGTAAAGTGCTTGCTATTTGCAGACTGATAAGATATTTGGAGCATGGCATGTCCTATATCTGTATCAGATGATGATCACTTTTCAAGTACAGAGAAAGCATAGTTTTAACAACTTTGGTACTCGCCTTTTCTTGACTACAGTTGCCTTTGTTCCTTTCTGAAAACTTTGAGACTTGCTCATTATCATTACAATAGGAAGGTGCCTCAAATTAAACATACACGACTGGCTAACCAAGGGCAAAGACATATGAGGGCACAAATCCCCAATTCTCCATTCAATGAATTAATGAATACAGAAATTAAAGACAGCAATGTTTCTTTTGTGCCTATCAAATAAGCAGACTGAAAAGGAAAATAATTTCTTATTTTGATTGGGTTATATATTCCCAAAGTTGTAGCGAATTAATTTCCCAAGCCATCTCAGACTATAGGTACATTGTCGGTCCAGGCATGAAGCCAAAGAAACTGCTCCATGTCAACATGTGTGAACTCTCTAAGAGAACCTAGTTTGAGTCCTACATGTATACTCTATGAAAAGAAGGTATTAGAGCATCGTAAGCCCAGGTCAGGTGTCATGGAGAGAAAAGTAAAAACAGAAGTTTCTCAACCTTCTGTCTTAACCAGACAGCAGGGTTGTACAAAGTCATCCCAGAACAGGTTGTTTCATCAGGCCTAAAGACAACACAGCGCATCTCAGCAGGTATGTGTGAGCTGAGACATCACAAAAATCTGAATTTCTGAAAAATAACCAAGAAACTGAAGCACTAGTGAGATGATTAAAAAAAAAAAAACCACAACCAACCCAACAAACGAAAAACCCACCACACCAGAAAAACCCTGCTCACTGCACCTTGAACAAATCAGCGAAATCCCTTGTATCCATATTAATCTCTAGATTACCGCTTCCTGCATGCATAATAAATCTAATAATTGGCTCCTTTGAGCAGGTAAGCTCAGCAGAGTTTTCCTCCAATGCCCATTCTGCCATCCCAAAAACCTTATAACAAAACACTGCTGATCCTTCTTGAAGTTTCCTCGTTCCTCTCCCATAAAGAACACAGTGAACGATACTGCCTGTGTATGTTGTAGGTATAAACATGGATATGTGCACACATGCAGAAAGAAAGACTCCTGACTCAGTAGCCCACTACTGCTCTGGGGTAGAAGGAGAAAAATAAATAAATAAATAAAGGTGTTCAATTCCCAGCTGCAGAGAGAGGGGGACTTAAATCTCATCTATTAGATTACACTTTACTCTCACACAGTCATCTCACTCCAAGAAATCTCTAGCTAAACTTAAACATTTGCAATTACAAAATTTAGTGTTGTTAAATCATGATGCTTCAAGGAAAGAGTTCTTACCACCCCCAAATTTTGTACTAGGTATACCCCAAACGGCAAACAAAACAGCCACCTGTGAAAGAAAATGGTACTTATTGAATTCAGAAACTGATGTATGACATTAGAAATGAAAGGATCACAGTTTCAGTAGCACAGAGAACAAGGTACTGCAACAACATCACCTTTTCTTAAAGAACCAAACAAAACCTTTTCTCTCACTTTTATCATGCAGAGCACTACTGTAAAACTTCTTAAACAAATGCTATGAAGGCCATTAGTATCTGAACTCTGACATAAACTCTGATTTTGGCACTGAAAGTAAAAACAGTTTAAGGGCCAGGGAGAGGAATCAAAAACAAAGTGATATTACTGACCTTTAATGTACTGCGGTTGCCAAGCAAGCAATCCTGTAGCACAAGTTCATATTGTTTCATCAAAGTATCCCAGTTGTGGTCACTAACAGTAAAGCTACTATCATAGCCTGAAGTGACAGAAGAGCCAGCAGATGCTGCATCTGAGGAATCTGTAGAATATGAAAATGTGGCATCTATATCTGAGAGAGAGACAGTCTCACAGTCCTGTAATTTATCATTCACTGGGCTCTCATGTTCATGTTCCAAATCCTCACTGGACCTGGAGAAGCAACACGAATTTCCCAAGTTCTCAGGAGTTTGTAACATCTCTTCTGGTTTCTGCAGATTTCCTGCAGTTTTAGGATGCAGAACAATCTCAGCTTCCTCAACAGCTGATTTGCCTTCAACATCATTTACTCCAGAGGCTGAGTTCAGGGAGAGCTGTATGAAGCTGAAACTTGAACTAAAGCTATCATGTGCATCAGCAGAATGAGAAATATCATCCCTATTTTGATATTCACAGTTGTTATTCACTTCTGTCTGATCCAAAGCATACATATTTGGGGGCTTGCTCACTTTAGCACTGTGGCTTTTCTGCCATATACAGCATAGGGCAGTAGCATCTCCTTTGCTTGTTGCTGCAGCAGAGCCAGCTGCTGCCACTGCTTTTTCCGACCATGGACTCTTGCAACTTGATAGATTTTTGCAGTTTCCTGGCACATTTTCAGTAGCAGCCAATGTTGTTACCCCATCAGCAGGAACTCCAGCACTACTCACTGCATGGCACCGCAGGAATTCAAAGTTATTTTGGCACTGTTTGTGCAGAGCGCAGTTCTCAAAGTCTCCACAATCCTGCCTGCCATGCTGGAGCTCTTCTGGGCTGAACAGTTGGCAAGCATCAAGGGACTGAACCTCTACCTGTCGCTGAGCTTCTGGCCTCATGTATCCAGGTCTTTTTGCCAGTTTCTTTTTGCGAAGAGGGCCTCCAGGCATTAATTGCTGGTGATCATCTGGGGGAGGGGAAAAAAGTTAGTGAAGTGTTTCTGCAGTTTTACAGGTTTAACACATCTGAAAATAGCTGTTTCTGAAATTTCGAGCAGAGTGCACTGCTTTCCATTTCAACAAAACAATTACCATACTGCAGATAGAGAACACTGCATGTATTCATTCACTTTCTAAAAGAGTTTGCACCTGTTTTTAAGTGAACTCACTACCACATAATCTCATCCATCAGGATACAAACCTGGGTACAATCAATCACCTCATCTTCTCTATTCACAATACCACTCTTGTTTCTTCATTCTCAACTTGCTTAAAAACACATTAAAACCCAGTCTTTAAGTCTCTCTGATTCAAAATTATTTCAGACTTACAAGCACATCTAAGACAGGACTGAATCTGCATCCAAAAAGGTGAGAACCCCAGTCAAAATGAAAATTTTTTCATAACCTGTTGTAGCTTATGTCCAGTTTCTTGTGTCTATGTCCACACTTTAATGGTACGAGTAGCAAGTGGTTCAGATTCTGCTTCCAGAACAGATGCAATTCTGCAACACCCTGTGGTTGCAAATGTTGGTCTAATGAGATGTTGTAGAAGTTGTCATTTAGATTTATCGTACTACCTATTGTCCAAAATGTAAAGTTAAAGGAGAAGCTTTACATGCAGAACAATCAGTCCTAGAAAACTAATGCTTTGTAGCATTACTAAGTATTAGTGTTTCCGCACACGTACCTTACTTACATAAATGAAAAGATAGATTTGCTGTTTTCAGAGAATAGAAAAAAAAAAACACACCAGCCAAAAAAACAAGATAAAAGTTACAGCAAACATTAAAAGTGGGACATCAGAATGTAATGTACTGTCTGTGTTTTCTGTATATTTCTAGATATATATTATGGGTGAAAGATCACATGGTGATGACTTTCAGTTTCTCATGAATTTACTGCTAGTTAAAAGGCATTCCATTTGTCTGTCCTGCACACAATCAATGGGAATACAAGCTTTGCACTATCTTTCATTCTATAACATGAGAATATACTGACTGGACCTATTTGCCATAATCACCCTTCAAGGGGATCTGGTAACTAGCTGAATTATGCCCACTATTAGCTGCCCTCTACTCACTGAAACAGGAATATTTCTAATACGTCAGATTCTTGCAGTTGATTCTATCACCCACACACAGCTGTCCCAAAAATACAGTATTCGGATACCTTTTCTTTACATTTAACATTCATCTCTCATCACAAACCCTTTGTCAATTTATACATTGATAGATGTGCACATAATCTAAACACCTTAGCAACTCCTAACACAGGTCTCATACACACTTCACTAAAATGACATCCCAGACAGGAATTTAAGCATTAGACCTGAAACTTCCCAGGAGAACTTTCCCAACATTGATTACACTCTCTTCAAATAACCTTCAATGAAAACAATTGATACATTTTCTATATACTAGAATAGTGGCACATCTCACCATGGGACTGCAGTTAAGCTTCTGTATTCTGCTTCCTATCACCATAAATTAGAATATCCCCGCTGTCTCTTAAATTCTCTTTTGTCTGAGTAAAAAAGTATCACAGAAATCAGAAGTGAAAAAGGTCACAGAGTCCATCAGCCTGTCTACTATAAAAAGACAGTGAAATGCTGTACTGGGAGTAATTTAATAGAAGTCTTAACAAACAGGAACCACTCTTAGAGCAAGGGAACAAAAAATGAACAAAATGTTCTTTAGAATTTAATTCTTTTAGTTTATACACAAAACAGTCTAAATTTGATTTCAGCAGAAGAAATCAGTCATGCAGAAAAAAGTCATTCTAAGACTGCATCACCATTTACTTCATCGCCATTTAAAAAGGCTAGTCACAGGCCCTATCTGAAAAATGTAAAAGGTTCTCTGGTTTAATTAAAATCAGTTTAAAGTTGATCTCACTAAATCACTATGAATTTATAAAGCAGACAGATAATTACAGCTCTTTAAACACCAAATTTAAACTAAGCTAATGTAAATAGGGTTTAAATTGTCCAAAGCATTAGATATTCACACCAAGTGAACTGAATGCAATTCTAAATATTATTGGAGCCAAAGGAGTACAAATCCAGTATCCTCAACAAGTTCACACAACCCGCACACATCTCTGTGGTCCTCACAACATTTGCAGGCAGCCCTCTACACACATCTGGCATTCAGCTCCTTTACGGACTCCAGGTATCATTCCTGGTGAGTCCGGCAGCACAAGTCAGTCACTTGGATACCAGAACAGACCATTGCCTGTACTATACTCATGATTATAGTCCAAGCCACGAGTCACGTAGAGGATGTTACCAGAAGAGAGCTGCGGGTCTTTCACCCCAATGTAGCTGGCCCTGAGTGTAAGGTAGAGTGGACAGAGCTGGGAGCACCATGGACACTCACACCTTTCCCCAAAGGATAAGGGAGGGAGAAGACAGTGGCCACAGCCTGATCACCAGCTCCAGCTAGAGAACAGTCCCAGTGCCCTCAGCCATCAAAAAGACCCTGCCAGGAAGTTACTATGGCTTTGGGGGTACTGTTTGGGCACTGTTTACCCTTCTGTCTCTTTTCTTGAGACTAGAATAATTTCAGTTGTTTACCACCACATATCTGAAATTTAGTTACAGAGACTGTTTCTCTGCATAGCCTTCCAAACATAGCTTTCTTTGTCTGCACATCAGATACAGAAAACTACACTGAACCAATTCAGCTAGTCTGTTAAAAAAAAAAAAAAAGACAAGTCTCAAATCCCTCCTATAATTCCCTCAATTTCAAGAACATCAAATAACTGCTGGCAATTAACTAGAAGACTTTCAGAATGGAAATAACTGAAGGTAATTTTAAAAACCTACATTATACTGTGTCATGCACTGTATGAGACACACATTTAGAAAAAAAGTCCCAAATGGAAGAGCCTTTCAATTGTAATATTACAAACTAACTTTTAAAAATATATTTTTCAATCTTAGAAATGATGCAACATATTCTAATGGCAGATATGTGCAAACTACTTCAAATTATGAAAGCCCAGAAATAATCATAGCAGCCCTTTCACCACAGCAATCTTTCCTGATGACCAATCTTTCATAAAAACTAACAGTTCAGATCCCAAGCAGAGGGAAAAAGAAAATAGACTATTGCTGCAAAGCAATGTTGTTCACATATCAGTTGCACCAGTGAGATGAAAGAGGGAGAGGTGAAGCCAAGGACTATTTCCCACTGATGAAAAGAGCACATTCTCTTGTACCCAGCCTGACTCTAAAGGACAGCAATCACCTAATTTATTTTAGATCATCAGTCCTTGTTTTCAGCCTCAAAACTGGCAGTTCAGTTTTTGTGATCAAATGTTCTAGCAGCATCTGTGGATGGAAAGGTGTAACTACCTTACATTTTTGTTAAGTCCACTAGAATTTTATAGATCAGTACAGAAACTCTGAAGCGATCACCTCCTCACTCCTGCTTTAAGCACATGCAAAATGCTTGCAAGCTCATTAAGTCCTTTCTGAAAGTGAGAAATTATATCTGCGGTTTTAAAGATAGCTCAGTTATCTAAATACACCTATATTACACACAGTTGATTTTTATTATCATAACAAATTCACCTTCAGAGCATTTGTGGGTGGTAACTGTGGTGTGAAGGAAAAGATATTTGGTCATATTCAAAGCCAATTATCAAAGCACTGCTCCAAGCAATTTCTGTAGTGCTGCTTCTGTTAAGAAAGCCTTAAACACCTGCATCAAGCTGTACATAAACAAAGTTAGAAGAAAATATTTATTATTTACAGACACACACACACAAATGTTTAACCCACAAGGAACAAAAATGAACCAGTCTGAGGGATTAATCAATCTGACATGACAGTAACCATTACTGTTCAGTTTGTAAGTCACAGAAATACAAAAAATGTTGCAGGTTCCTTATCAGTTAGTTTGACTCATTTAATGATTTTCAAAGATACCACCAAATATTCAAAATAAGATGGCATTGATTTCAACACAGCCTATGTTAAAACAAACAAGCACCATCTCTTTGCAAAAGCAAGCTTTCAAAGAAAGTTACTTTTGAATAAAGATTTTCATAACTCTTAGAATTAGTCTCATTTAGCATTTTCATCTTACTTATTGAATGTTAACTATAACTGTGGTTTATCTAGCATTTTCTAAAGTGTATCTATAGAAGTCAAGTGATGGCTGAGCTACATTATATTTGATATAGTGATACAAATTATTTCCTCACCAAGGGTTTCCATGATTTCTAAGGTCACAGACTGGGGTCAGCTATTCAACTGTTAAATTTTCAATACACCACAAATAAAATATTCTCTGAAGTCATTAAATGCATAACAACTTCTATTCTTCATTAAAAAAAATCCCACTTCAATGAGTTGTGCATTGTAGAAGTCAGAGTGCTTTTCTTTAGACAGTGTTTAAATTATTGTATTTTTATTTACGTACTCCCATGACCTGTGTCATTGAGTAGTTACAACTGAGCCACTTACCTCCTTAATGCAACAACTCCTTTTAAGCCATTTGATGAAATTGCAGCAGTCCCTCTAGGATTAGAATCATATCAGCTGATACTAACATGCCAATCAACCTTTTCCCCCCATCAAGAAAAAAGAAAAAAAATAAAAAGGAAAAGTAGTTTAAACCTGGTCTTACTTTAGTGCTAAGAAAGAAAAAGTCTATTAAAAGTAAGCTGGTAAATAACAAGTACTGCCACATCAGTAACAATCACCTATTTATCAGCGGAATAAAAGAAACGACCCCTTACTTAATTGAGTATCATACTTGTGATCAAAACTACTAAGACTATAAAACATATCTGCACCAATCAGTATTCAGTACTGCACTGACTATGCACAAAAGCAGGCTTTTTCTCAAGTGGCTTGCTGAATCAGCACTTTGCTGTGACAAAAAGAATAGAAATATGCCTTCCTGATATTTTAAAATTTATATTTTAAAGTATTCTACTTGTGAAAGCATGCAGTTGCACTTATTGATAACTAATCATCACCCTACAGCTGGCAGCCTGAGACACAAGGCTTAGCTGTTACAGAAAATGGCATTCCTGAAAGCTGAATGAAAACTACACCACCCAACTTCTCCACTGAACATTACAAGGAAATTCTTTTTTTTTGGTCTGAAAAGTGAGTGGACAAATTAACTCTAGAACATCCAGCTGTGATGATTCAATAAAGCAGGGTAACATGACACTGTCAGGGAAAAGAAAAAGAAAAAAAAAATTCTGCTCTTTTTTTGTTCTCATGCAGTCAACTACTTTTACAGAACTCCCAAGCAAAAAAAAAAAAAAAACCAAAAAAAAAACAAACCACAGGAAAGCCCAAGACCTTTGCAACACATTTCAGTGTAATCCTGTTACAGACACTCCTCATGCTTTCAGTTCTCCAGCTGTTATTACATCTCACTTCCCAAATTCATCTGCAGATCTGCAGTTGAGGAGCCTCAACCCAAATCACTCTCCACACCTCCTTATACAACTCACTGTGTATTTCACCCAACTCCCTGATACCCACCTTGGCTGGCTAGAACTGCCAGACTCACAGAACCAGCTGCCTAACGTAGCAGTTCTCAGGCTCCCCAGTCACAGCTTTCCCTACGCCCTGCTCAGCAATCCATCCTGTTGACCACCTAATGGACAACAAAACACCCTGGGGAGAACACAAGTAGGTCTGGAAAAACAAGCCAGTACCAGCACTGGGTGCCTTCAGCATGGCCGCTAACAGAAGACACTTCCCCACAAATATCCAGCTTAATTTTTTCCAAATCTGTAAATATAATTCTTTTAACTTACAGTAAAATAACTGAGAATAATTTATCTACTTTTTGAAGAGGCAGATGGACACACAAGTTGCAAGTCTACAAAGAATATTCGCAACAGAAAAATAAATGCTTACTTCAGGAGCTGGAGTGTGCATGTGTGTGTTTGTGTATAAAGTTTATTGTTGTTCTTCGTGGAGAAAAACGCTTTTGTTTGCAGTTTCAATGCAAATTTCTGTAGAGGCAGTCCATGCAAATGTCTAAAGTGGAGAAAACACCCTGTTCTTTCAGTCCAGGTCTGACAAGAGCTTTAAATACTACACAGAAATAGGCGAGCAAGGGTATTGCATAGATATTATGAGGTTTGCTTAGGTCATAAATTAATTTGCAAACAATACTTAATCAGTTTGCAGTCCTATCCCATAAAAGTATTTCACCAAACACGCATGAAACTATGAAATTAGTACACAGCAGTCCTTTTCAAGAATGGTCTATTTAACACAACACACTTCTCTTTCATCACTCTGTCTACAGAATGACAGCATGGATTCCCACTACTTCTGCTCTGTCAGATCATCTACAGCAAGCCTAATATAAAACTCATCAGGGGAGAGGGGAGGGAGGAATTAAAAAAAAAAAAAGTGTGAGAGCACATTGACAGCAGTCAATTTCTAATTCAAGCACAGTTTGAGTGCTCCAGCTTGGAGATTTGAATTTTTAATTTCACCAAGAGAGTGAGTTCCAAATTAAGCATCTGATGCACAGTCAGTCTGAAACCAGAACTGAGTTTACTGAAATAGAAAGTAATTTTCTCTTAACAGCTCAGTAGTGATCACATATAATGAAAATAAAACAATGTGGCAGTTTCTATATTGCCAAGGGTGAGGAGTCAGAATGCTTTTAGCCTTACAATTTGATATCAAAGTCCCAGGACAAATGCTCCTCCTTTGACTGCAGAAAGATGTTCACCTTATAGCCCCAGTCAGGCTGCCAGATGCAATGTCCATGCTTGCCTAGGCAACAGTGGAGATGGAATGGAGCTCTAGACATCAGGAAACCTGAGCACTAACTTTACACAGAAAGCACAGCACCTCAGGATGCAGCTTAAATACAAGCTCCTGCAAAAACCAAGCATGAACACAAACTGCAGTTACAGCAACGCACAGGACTCAAGGCCAATCTGTAGCTAGGAGGAAGGCAAAAAAGTGGTGCTGATCCCTCATCCTGCTCCTCTGAGAAGAAAATCTCAGGGCTTCACACACAGCCCTGCAACTCCTTATGCTCCAACAACATTTCTGTACTCAGGCAGATGTTATAACCCGTGAGGGGTCAACCTCTGTGGTCCAGCAAGCAGAGTGCAGCTCCCCTTGGACACCTTCACTGCTAAGCAGGAAAGGCGCACGATACCCTTTTGAGACCTTTGCTGAGAATATAGCTTGACCTTTGCAACCCTTACCCAAGGCTGTAGACAGACAAAACAGAAATTGAAAGTTTGTTTTATTGGGCCTGAGAACACAAAAGACATTTGCTATATTCTTTTCCTCTAGCATAGGGGAAAAAGGTAAATGATTCAGGAAATTCTGAGATTGTCTAGGAACAAGATACAGAAAAAGCACTATAGCAGATATTGCTGCAACTGCAGCAGAACAGTAATCACAGGCAAGAACACCTCTCTTCTAGCAGAAATCACAGCTCCTTCTAAATACAGCAGAAGTCACTCTGCCTAGAGCATATCTTTAAAAGAACTCTAAAAAATTAACATTCCAGGAAACAATATTTTCTCTCTAGAAGGCAATGACATTGAATTACATAATTTAGCAGATGTGGCAGTGCAGAACAACAACAGCAGTCAATGCAGAGAATAAGAAGACCACGAGAAACAGTTAGAGAGCACTCAAAGAGGGCACCCACCATCACTAGACAGCTAGCTATCCATACCTTCCCAGGTAAGAGCCCTGGCATCAGAAGCCAAACAGTGTTTCCAACCCACATCACCAGGTACTACAGGAACACTGAGATCTGATAATCTGCCTACTCAGCTCCAGGCAGGAGTTGAGAGTTACCCTATATGCTCCTCACACCATGACCAGAGACTAAAGACTCAACAGGACCAAAGCGTGTTCGTGCACATTCAAAAGCCATGCCCACTAGAAGCAGACAAGGAGCAAGGGATACAGTCAAGCAGCAGCCACTCAGACTCTAGACTGAGGGAGGACATCACCAACACCAACCAATCTGCTTTGACTGTCATTTACTCATTTTTGTCTCCATCCCAAATCTCTGATAACAACATTGCACATGCTTTTCACCACTCTGATCAAACCCTGCCTTCTTTTACACCAACTTCCATTGCATTTCACACCTCGCTCCCCAGTTACTTCTCTCAAACCAATCTCTCATTTCTCTTAAAGTAAGTGAAAAACAAAGTTGACCCAGAAATAATTCCACTTGCTGCTCTGGATCTTTGACCAAACTCTGCATAGGTCACACTACACAGTCTAGAGTGACAACCATTCACAAGCTCCCAAACAATATGCAAAGCTACGGAGAGATACCCTCTTTCCCAGTATCATTCCTCAATAGCACCTCCCTGGTCCTTTCCAGCTTATCCTTTTTGTCATGACCTTGACATGCACAAGCCTCCCCCCAGCCCCCTTAACAGCATTCCTCTCAAAACAGCAAACAAGTCTGTCCCAACTTACCTCCAAAAATCCTCCTGATACCAGCCTCCAGACTGCTCAGCTCCTCAGGCCACCCCATCCCTTCCTAGGTAGAGAGCCTTGCTACTCCACACTTCTCATCAGCAGGGCTCTGAAGTTTCTAGGCTTCCCCAGGTGCATTTAATAGGAACCCAACCCCACTTGAGCTGTGTTCACTGATTTCATCACTTCCCTACAGGTGCTCAGCCTTTTAGCTACCAGGACTTCAGCCAGTTCTCAGGGCTCCTTTTACCTCTTTCACAGCACATACAGGAGTTTGTATGACAATCTAAAACCAAACCTTACTCTAAAGGCACACTGACTCCATTCATCCCCTTTGAGATCATCTCAATGAAAACACTCTGGAAAGAGCTTCTTTCCCATGATTGTAAATCACTGCTATTCATGTCTAGGAAATCAAGACAATTATCTGCCACAATTTACTCTGACAGTTCCCCTGGACTAACATATATTACCTAGTAATACAGGCTACACTTCACTTATTAATACATGTCTGTGCTGCTCAACAAAAGCACAGACTTTTGCCAGAATTCTTTTTAACATGTTTCTGTCACATGTTATTTGTAATTGTCTAGAGTACTACTAAGTACAAAGCCATAGGATCTGCCACCTTTCATTGAACCTCACCTGCCTGCATTTGTTACCCAAGCAAATTAAAACACAGTATTAACCTTCAAAGAAATTGTACCCTTATGAGAGATAGCTTGCAGATGATTCTTGGGTGCCAAGGACTCTGTGCGATACTGTAGTGAAACAAAATCTTAAGCAAAATACTTCAAGTTCAAAAAAAAATGAGAAGCAAACTCAAAAATCAGACTGGCCTTTCAAAAATATTCTCTGTATTAAAAGAATAAGCCAATTAAGCAGTTTTTCAGGTCAGCATATTCCAGATTTAGGTTAGCAATTTAAGTATATAAAAAAGGTGCAGATTATACCATAAGGCATTAAACACGCACACCTGAATAGATCTGCTTCAGTAACAAAAAGCTTGGCAAAGGAAGACTGAGTGTCATTCAAGTTGTTCTCTAGAATAAATATAGATGGTTAACTCATTACTTCCAATAGTCTTTTCTTTTAATTTACTACTTGTTTTAGAAAACCTGAATTATGAATCCAGGATTAGCAGAGTCCTATGCAAGGTAGCTCACATCTGCCTAACCCTTCCAGGTGTATGGGACAAGTCCCTGGGTACTACTAGTGTAGTAGCAGCAGTGGATTTCTTCCCTTGCGTCTTTCAGGTTTACACATCATACTCCTGACAAGTATTATTATTAAGAAGTAGCAGGCAGAACTGCTGTAGCTTCCTTTCAAGGAAAGTGATGCATTTGATCTCATGAGTTCTGAGTTATGGCAGGAGTCTGAGGCACTGCTTTGTGGTTAAAGCAGGCCATGTGAGAAGCTACACAATTCACCCCAGTCACAAAGAATGCCCAAGACAGAACAAAGGACTAACACAGGACCCCTGAAAGACAGCTAGAAAATAAGTACTTTTACTATCAGAATACACCTAAGGCTTTGTACCTCTAGAACTCCTGTCTTCACAGAAAAGATTGGAGATTTAAAAGCAGCACTTAGATGGAATTTTATCTTTATATTATCTAAACTATGAGACCTTGGAGTTGCAGGTCCCCCTGAGGCAGATCTTGCAATAATTCTATCCTGTCCAGTGAATTTTTACTGGAAACTTCAGGTTTATCTTACTTTTTCACCAGAAATTTGAAGCAAATACAAACATAACTTGTCTATAAGGACTTGAACCTGTGTACATTTTTGTATGCCAAAACTAAACAAGTCTATATCAATCCACAGACTCAAAAATATGTTTATAAAATATGTGTCAATTAAGTCCAGTAAGATAGTCCATACACATAAGTAGTTAACTGACAGGCTCCTTTAATTCCTGAGGGTAACAGTGCTACCTTTATGCTGGAAACCTTTTAAATGGTCTCCTGCCTAGGGGGAAAGGAAAACTGTAAGCATTTTGAATGCGCTTGCAAAAGTTTCACAACATAGAAAGCATCCTCTCTCGCCAACCCTCTGTGAGCAGGAACACCTTACATGACTAGCTTTACAAAAACAAAGAGGTGACAATAAAACTCTGAGAGACACCAAGGCGGCATGTGGATTTTCATTTCTGTACAATAGAAGTGCCATAGTGCTTTATTGAACAAAAATATATTAAAAGTCTTAAACTTAAATTACCTTAAAGTCTGAGAAAGAAGCAAGGACTCTGTACCAGAGAAAGCCATGAAGGCAGAACTAAGAACATCTTTAAGGTTAGAATGCCCTCTTTGGGTATAAAGATATATTTGCAGCAATGGTAAATTTCATTAAGTACAGTGCTATATTATGCAACAGAAAGGAAAGCAAATCAAAGAATGCCAAGTGTATTACTCTAAGACTTCTAAAGATGTTAGAAATGACCCTTTAATTACCCTCTACTAGTAACAACTTTCTGAAGATGCTACATGCCAACACTGAGGATGACAGCAATCCAAACACAGCAGTGCACAAGGACAGGACAAGATAGAAATGGGCATAACTTAAAACAAGAAAGGTTCCAACTGGATACTAAGAAAACCTTTTTCTTCCTGAGGATAGTCAAGAAGTGGAGCAGGCTGCACTGTCGTCCAAGATTTTCAAGGCCTGACAGTACAAAGCCCTGAGCAACCTGACACAACCTCAGGGTCAGTCCCGCTTTGAATGCAGAATTGGACCAGAGACCATCGGAGGTTCCCTCCAACCCAAACTATCCCATTATACCTCTAAGATTTCAATACATATATCAGGATTTCAGTATTCCACTAGTTAACTACAGATGCAACAAAATTCAAGAGTTTCATCTGTAAGGATGCATCCAGCCTTGCAAGAAAGCAACTTATTTAACACCACAAACAAGTCACAAGGAAATTAGTAATCAATAAGTTCCATCACATCCTGGAAGCAGCAAACAGATGACTTTCTATGAATAAAAATAAGAATAAAGTTCAGTATTAGAAATAAATACGTTCTCAAACAGCATTTAAGAATCCATCATCCATACACAGACAGAGAAATCACAAACTTTGGTGATGGTCAGGGCCTTAAGCAAGGCAGACACAGTAAGGCATAACAGCATAGGAACTCCAATTGCTCCACAGCAGCAGGCCTTTAGGAGTTAGCTGGTGATTAAATGATGCTCATGAGCATCACTTAAATGTCACTCTGATCTACTGCAGTTATTTCACAAAATCTTTATTACTGAGGCTTTTTTATTGGCTGTAACAAACATTGGAGACCATTTCTCTCAAGGCATTATTTGGTTTGCTATACTAAAAATTATTTTGATACCTTTTCCTAGGCTGCTTGCCAACTGGAGAACAAGATGGAGCCATCTGTGAGACTGTAACTCTCTGAAGACACTTGCCTTTCAAAAACATAATCCCTTAAATGGTGTCAAGGGCATTACACACACGCACAAAAAAGAAATCTAACATCATGTCTGAACAGCTGCAACAAAACCTGCCTCTCACACAAATTCCCTAGCAAGGAAACAAGGAAGACCACCTCTGCGCAGGGAATACTGCTCCTACCCTATCCAATTCATGATGTCTGATTATGACATGAGCAGGGAAAAAGTCAAACCTGAATACTCTGCCACAAAGCTGTAGCAGGCACCATAAATGTGCCAGAGGTGTATATCTTCCACATAACTGAATTAAGTAGCAAATACAGCTATTTCTATATCTCCTCTTTCTTGGTTTGGTTTAAATTTGAGGGATTTCTCCAGTTGGTCTTGTTCTTCTTCCACTACTTAGCAATGTTCGTGCTCAAAATACATACACAGGCTGCTACTCAGAATTCCTTATGTCCTCTGCACTGTCTTTACCTGGCCTGTTTGACTTTGATTATTATTACTACAAATATTATTCCCTACTTGCTCCCTGCATTGTAATCCTCCTTTTAAAAACTCCTCTCATATTTTATGTCATGATTTTCAAGTCATGAACAATCACTTTTAGACAGCTAACATGTAGAACAGTTATTCCTAAGAGACCTAGAAGAAAGACAGCAACCCCATGTACTTCTCATGGCTTGCACTGTCATATGGGCCCCTCAGCATCAAAACAACACCCAATTTAAACTTGCCTAGGCTTTCAACTTTATGCCTAGGCAAAGCACACAGAGTTTCACTAACAGCAGCACACAAAGCAGTAATGTAAGTATGTGTGCATCCAAATTCAGGAGAAAGAAATTCAGTGCCATACCAAACTCACCAGAAACACAGCATAAAGGTTGCTACACACCATCACTAAATTATTTTAAAATTATACAAAATTAATTCAGAAAGTGAATGGCATGAATATACACAACCTCTCCAACTCAAAGATTGAAAACCTTACTAACTGCACCTTAAGGGATAAACAGCCAGCCATGAAGAACAGGGGAAGTCCATAGTTTTCACAAAGGGCAATCAGAAGTCTTATGGATTGTTCTTCCCAAAATAGCAACACTGGTTACTAGCTCCCAGTCCTACCTCATACAAAAAAGGATGGTAACAGGCGTACTTCTGAAAAACGATACACCATAACTATATTCAAGGTGGGCAGAAAACACCTCATTAGCTAACATGAAATGGTTCCTAATTTGACGCTAGAATAGATGACCCCATGGAAAATTCTGTTATTGGCAAAAGCTGGTGCCATAACAGGAAAATTCTCAATCTGTTAGAAGAACAAATACCCTATTGCTAGTGCTTACTGCATACAAAGAAAGAAGTGGAAGCTGATCTTTACTTACCCTAAAGCAATCCAAGACCCCCTGGCAAAACTGGATTTTCCCCTGTCTTGATTCTCACAGGAGGAATCAAGCTCTGATGCACCGCCCAGAGGGAACTGAGTCTGTACAGGCTCCCAGCAGGCCACAAGCATGGGAACATTACAGCAACTGTCTCGCCATGACCATGTTCAGGTTTCCCAGGGAAAAGGGAAACACAATACCTGTTGATTATTAACTAGTTTAGGAGAAAAAACACGCAGAAGATCAGCTGCTCTGGTGCTGCACTCAAGGCAACAGCAACCAGGCCCTTCTCATACAATTTCAATGAAAGTCTCCTCAAGATTTTCACTGCTATAAGCAAATAAAAATGTACTGCTCTCCTAAACAAGAGCTCTGGCAGGACAGAAGCAAGGTTTTAACACAGTGTCCTGCCAAAACGGTGCTGCCCAGTGCAGTGGGACCATCTGGGGTGTCTGAGAGCACCCCATGCTCCTGAGACTCCACACCACTGCTGAAGCATAGGTATCAGCACCCTATCTGCATCACTCCCACTGGGGACACAGCAACCCAAACGATGTTAACATTAAGGAAATCTTACTGTAGCAATATAAAATGTCACCAAACTCAGCATGTATTTGTTACACTCTCCCAAGGTTGGTGTGCCTACGACACTGCAAGAGCAGAACTGGGAATGCCACAGAGCCAGAGCATAGCCTGAGCAATTAGTGGGAATATTGACAGGTTAATGCACTACTCACTGAAGGAAACAGACAAGCCTCTCCACCACCTGAGTCTCCATGGGCCATTAGCAACAGGAAGCACCTGGAACTTAGACCAGCACAATGAAATTCAATCTCATCCCTGCCTCAGTTACCATCCTTGTCCAAAATCCTAACAGAGAGTGGAAAGCTCTTGTTCCCAAAGCCATGCTCTCAACAAGAGGGGAAAATTAATTTGATACAATCAGCTTAGCCCTTGCAACAAAAAGTCAGATATTTTATGGAGCTGAGGCTGCCTGGATTTACAACACTGAGCAGGCTCGGTGATGTTCCTTGCTTGGAACCTCATGGTGATTCCCTGAAGTAAAACATTTATGTGTGTGGGAAGAGGAGCAACCAGACCACAAGAATTAGTCATAACATAAAGGAAAAGCCTGAGGCTATAAGCATTTGGCCTTGCAAGTAGTCTCCCCCAGCACCATTTCAGCTGCCTCCATATCTGCAGTCATGATAACTGACAAGACTAAGCTGGTATGTCAATAGAAAGGATGCTTAGCAACATATCATTAAAGATTGGTAACAAATTACTCTAAGTATCCCACTAAAATAGCACAAAAGCAGTTTATTAGCATGAAATAACTATTCTTCCCCTTCCCAAGCTCTCTGGAGACTTTATGGCTTTCCAAAAACAAAACAAAATTACCCTAAGTATGGTTTCCTTCAATGCTCAAAATATCATTTTCAGACCAAAACGTCTGACTGGTGATTTAAACTCAAAGTGGTGTCAGAGAGATGAGCTGAGCTAGGGACTATGTTGCTCACCCCATTAATTAGCAAAGTCACAAAGCCATTTACAAACTGCATTATCTACAGACACATTCAAAACATCACTATCATTAGATTCCAATTTTCCATTATTATTATTATTATTCACAATTAAGCAAGGTCTTGAAAAACTACACCAATGCCACATGCCTTACCTTACACAAATCTGGAGACTTGCAAAGCAATTCCAAAAATCTAATGATATCAACTCCCAGTTCCTGCCTCTCCCCCAGATACTAGTCCTTCCATTCTTATTTAGCTTCACAGTACTCTCAACCTCTTGACTTTTCACTCCACAGGTTGCCTCAAAGTTTCCCTACTAAGAGATTTTTCTCTATAATGATTTCCTGCCCCACTGACCTCTCAGCCCAGCAAAGGAAAACTTTCAATAAGAGCACACTAAACCCCTCTGAACACCCAACTCTTCAGCCACTGCAGAGAACAAGGGAAGTTCACACACATGACATTCCTTCTGCCCTTAGTTTCAAGGAGCCACTTTTCCCACAGAGCTCTTTTCCAAGAAGATTTTATAATCTGAGCATACATACAGTGTGTTTAGCAAATTTCTGTTCATTTGTACTTCTGACTTGATTGCTGTTTCATTCAATCCATAAATACACGTAATGCATACAACTTTGAAACTAAAGGAGCGAGCCAAGCACTACTAAGAAAATTCATTTTCCATTTTCCATCCCTAATTCTGAGTACACAGCTGTTTATGTAGTAAATATTTACTTTTCAAGGTAAAATCTAATTTAGTTGGGGTTTTCTACACTTGTCAATGTTACAAATAAACAGAGTGACAGAAAGTGAAAAAAGAGCAGAGTAACTAGAAAATTTACACTGACATGAGGGTCACACAACTAAAACACCTATTTGTAAGGCAGCAAGAGGGGAAGGGAGGAGGGGGTGAGTAAGAAGAGAAAGTGCCATCGATCACACTCAGACAGCAAGGTTCCAATTAGAAATTTATCACACCGAGATAATAAGAGCTGTTCTGGAAGAAAGTGTGGCTGTAAGATGAAGGAGGGACTAAGGGAGAGCAGCGTTTTACAGTACATACAAAGAGGAGGGAGAATCCAAATTCTGCATGTCCCAAAGGAATCACATCGAACAAAGAAACCCTGCCTGAGGCAAGCACATGATCTCACCCCTCTGCCTGCAGACTTCAGATTGCTCATTAAGACACTTCACATTCTCAGCACCAATAAATAGGGAAGTAACTTCATGTCAATTGCTAATTCAATTTCCATACAGAAGACTCGTGTTTAACAAACAATGTCCATAGCAGATCTCAGCTCCCACGGCAGCCGTAGCTAGCAGGCTTGAAAAAGAAACATTTCTCCCTGAAAGCACTTTTCAGATGAGCTGTTAATGGAATCCGTGCCTATATGCTAAAGGAGAAGAAAAAAGAAAATTAAATGGAGTATTAAATAATGTTAACATTACACAGAATTAAGGAAACACCTCCAAATAAGAATGCTATCATGTTTAATGTAGGCACAGCAGCTTTTGTTCAGTGCCAGAGGGCCAAGTCTTATCTCGTGTGACTGCTGATTTACAAAGGGCACATTCATTTCGAATACATAAGAGTTTTGCAGCAGTTTTGCTTCAAGAGTATTGAATAGCATTACAACATATCCTGGGTTCAATCCTAATCTAAGTGACGCAGCATGAAAGGACTTCTCTCTGGAAAAAGACACAAGATGCTAAGGATGAACTGGGAAATCACTATGGCAACTCTGCAGGTTCCTTTCTGTTCACCTTGGACTCAAAGGAGGTAAGAAAACCCCTTTCCACAGGCATCATTAATATGCATTATGGCCAAAACCAGAAAAGGTCACAGCCTATCTGTGCTCAATTAGAAAGACAGTTTGCTCAAAGAAACATAATGCTAAAATGGAGGGGAGGGGGGGGGAAATACATCATATCTCCCAAGGAGCACTCTTCAGGTGTCATGCACTGCTGTAAATCTCACTTGAAAGGTCAGGTGGTTCAGTAGTTGTCAAAGGCCCAAGTTATGGGAAGCAAAAAAAGCCTAGCCAAGTGTGCCTAATTTGTGAACAAAGTCAGAATTAACCTTTAGGGTTTTCACTTTTGTCAGTACAAAACATTGTTTGCAGTGTTTTCTGTCTCCCTGTTTATCACAATTAATTTATCCTGGTACTAATAAATCCTCTCTTCTTACATGGCCCTACTACAATTTCAGCAGCAGCAGCAGCTTAGGCCCAAAGTTTTGACTTCACTTTACTGATGAGAACAAAGGATGATTTATCTAAATTTAAAGAGGGAGGAAGCCAGTGGCAATACAGTACTTGCCTCTGACCACTCTTTAGAGTGCTGCTGCACTGTAATTATCACTATAGTATGTGAGAACGTGCCACTTGCAGTGTCCAGTCTCAAAGAGCTATACAAAAAAATTGGTAACTCTGGCAGTATCAAGCACTAGGGAGAAAAAAAGACATAGCTGGACATGGTCCTAATGTCAAGTGTACAAAACACTGTGCATAAGCATTTGGGGGTTCATGTACATTCCCTTGACTCACCATGATTACAATAAGTAACCACAAACCTCGAAACTCAGCTTTTTTCCCTTTTAAATCAAATATTTAAACACCCTTTCTTTTCAGCTTCATAAGGGCCTAAAAGTCCTATCACTAGTAAAAAATGTACTGTAACTTCAACTGGAAAACCACTGTTAATACCTTCCTAGAATGAACCACAACTTCAGCAATGAGATGGGGGAATGCCCACAAAACATAATTAAAGGGACTTGAGTATTTAAACACCAAGAGAAGTTTAATAATGTAGAACTCCTCCCATTTTCAGGAGTTACTCTAAGGCAAATTGCAAATAAGCAAGTAAATGAACAAATAAGAAAGGACAAAAACAGAGACAATGCATCCCAGTATACTTCACTCACTTCTTTGAAAACTCTTTCAATTACAAGCAGCACTTCCTCATATACCTTCTGCAGATTATTTTGTGAAAGCCTTTATTATAAAAGCACTTCACTGCAGAACTCTTAAACTGCTGTTCAAAACCATAGCAAGAAGTTATTCGAGCACTTATACACAATGATTAGCATGGATTACCAAAACATGAATGAGCTGTTTTCTATTAAACTGTTGGCAACGAAGACTGAAGTGTTTGCAGGAAAGTCTTGGTGAACTAATGGAGCTCAGAAAACCACATACCCCAAACAACCCAAAAGACAGCAGACACACACAGCAAGCAATACACCTTTTTTTCCCAGCTGTCCTGGGAAAGGTGAAGTGTTTTTTTCCAGAATTTCCCCATGACTCCAGTCTTTTGCCAGCACCAGTGTAGGTAATGTGGGCAGTCCTAGCTCAGGACAGCTAATTGCTGCTGGTCTGAGGGAGGATGAGAGCAGTTCATCCACATTGGAGGTCACGGTCTTATAAAATTCAGCTATTTATAAGTATATATGCACAGTCTCCATGGGGATAGCAGTTTCCTCTTTCTTTCTTGAGCCAAGATTGAAGATATTGTGTGTGTGACTTTTCTAAGATCACCATTACTTCCCTCTTTGCAGTCGGCTATTAAAAAAAAGTAAACAAATAAATCATACATCTTTGTATCAACATAAGTGCGCTCACACTGGCCGCAGCGAAATTTTCGAGGTTTGTTTTGTTGGGGTTTTTTGTTTGTTTTTAGTTAAAAAGCAGTAGTTACGTTATTTAAAAGCTGCAACACTGTTTCTTGGAGTACAGTTACTGTGAAACAAACGCCAACATCGCGGGGAGCTTTTACAAGAAAAAAAGAAGAAAAAAAAAGAAGAAAAAAGAAAAAAGAAAAAAGAAAAAAGAAAAAAGAAAAAAGAAAAAAGAAAAAAGAAAAAAGAAAAAAGAAAAAAAAAGAAAAGAAAGAAAAAAGAAAAGAAAGAAAAAAAGAAAAAAGATCCTACCACTTTTAAGACTGTGAAATTAAAGATGTGCATTACCAAGAGGGACAAAAAAAAAAAAAAAGAAAAACAACAAAAACAAACACCCACACAACTACATTCCCCCCACACTCAACAGGGCTCCCCGGAGTCGCCGCCCCAGCCGAGCCGCCCCGTCCCTCCAGCGGGCAGAAGCGCTGCCGACCCCGGCCCCATCAGGGGGTGCCTCACGGACCCTGCCCACTCCCGGGCTCCGCTGGAGCCCCCCGGCCGGGCACTCTCCCGGCCGGACATCCCCCTGGCTCCCCGCAGCTGCCGGGGCCGCCCCGCTCACCTGAGCCCCCCGCGCCGCCGCCGCCGCGCCGCCTGCCGGCACCGCCCGCCCGGGGATGCGGCCCCCACATCGCGGATCCCCGTCCCGCACCGCGGCGGAAAGCGGCCCCGCCGCCGGCCCCTCCCCGCCGGGGGCGGGCCGCAGGCAGCTCCGCCGCCCTGGGGAAGGCAGAGGGCGGCGGGCGGGAGCGGCTCTGGACGCGAGGGATGCGGAGGTGCGGGGGATGCGGGGGTGTGGTCAGGGCTGTTCACAGGCACAAAAGGGGGCTCCAGTTCCTGCTCGCACTGTGTTCTCAGGCTGTCCGGTGTCTGCTCTCGAGGGGCTGCGGGTCGCCGGCGTTGAGTTCGGAGGCAAGAGGAATCACAGAATCCGTCAGGTCGGAAGGGGCCACTGCGGGTCATCTGGTCCAAGCTCCCTGCTCAAGAAGGATCATCCCAGAGCACATGGCACAGGTTTGCATCCAGGTGGTTCTTGAGTATCTTCAGTGAGAGAGGCTCCACAACCTGTCTGGGCAGTCCCTTTCAGTGTGCAGTCACCGACACAGTAAAGTTCTTCCTCATATTCAGGTGGAACTTCCTGTGCATCAATTTCTGCCTTTTTCATCTTATCCTATTGATTGACATCACCGAGAAGAGCCTGGCTGCATCTTCTTGGCATTCCCACTTTAGAGGAGGCATTCCTCTCTTAAATACATTGATGCCCCTCTCAGTTGTCTCTTCTCAAGGCTGAACAAGCCCAACTCCCTCAGCCTGTCCTTGTGAGATGCTCCAGTCCCTTAATGACCTTTGTCTCGCTCCACTGGACCCACTCTAGGAGCTCCATGTCTCTCTGGTACTGAGGAGCCCAGAGCTGGACCCTACTCCAGATGTGGCCTCACCAAGGCAGGATCACCTCCCTTGACCCGTTGGCAATGCTCTTCCTAATGCATCCCAGGATTCCACTGGTCTTGGCCACAAGGGCACACTGCTGGCGCATGGACTGCTTGTTGTCCACCAGGACCCCCAAGTCCATCTCGGCAGTCCGGTAGGTCAGCCCTCAACCTGTACCTGTGCTTGATACAGGTTGCTTATACTGCCCCAGGTGCAGGATACCACCTGTGTTACATATACAGAGGTGTACGGCCTCCCTCTCACACCCCCCAGCATCACAGGGATATGGCTACACCAAATATACACCAAACATACTCTTTTCAAATTTAGCCATACTAATGGGCATTGCTTGGGTCTTAGAGCCACCCTGTGACCGTGAGCCCTACTCTGGCACTGTGTTGAGTGTCAGATACTCTCTGAATTTAACAAGACAAGCATACAGTTATTACAGTATTCATTGGCTTTATGTAGCCATAAACAACTTGGACCAAGGACTTGAAAGCATACTAAACCAATTTGCAGATGAAACAAAACTGGGAGGAGCTGTTGACTCCCTCAGTGGCAGAGAGGCCTTGCAGAAAGACCAAGACATATTAGAGGAGTGGGCAATCACCAACCATATGAAGTTCAGTGAGGGAAAGTGCTGGACTCTGCACCTGGGATGGGGCAACCCCAGATGTACGTACAGAGTGGGGAATGAGATGCTGGAGAGCAACACCAAGAAAGGGAGCTGGGGGTCCTGGTCAGCAGTGCCCTGACAGCCAGGAGGGCTGTCCTGGGGGGCATCATGCAAAGCATCGCCAGCCAGTCAAGGGAGGGAATTGTCCTACTCTGCTCTGCACTGGGGCGGCCTCACCTTGAATATTGTGTGCAGTTTTGGGCACCACAAAATAAGAAAGATATTAAGGTATTAGAGAGCATACAAAGGAGAGCAATGAAGATGGTGAAGGGTCTAGAGGGGAAGCTTTGTGAGGAGTGGCTGAGGGCACTTGGTCTGTTCAGCCTGGAGGAGACTGAGGGCAGACCTCATTGCAGTTACAACTTCCTTGTGAGGTAAAGAGAAGGGGCAGGTACTGATCTCCTCTCTATGGTGACCAGTGACGGGACCCAAGGGAATGTCCTGAAGTTGTGTTAGAGGAGGTTTAGGTTAGATATTAGAAAAGGTTCTTTTTCCAGAGAGTGCTTGGGCACTGACACAGGCTCCCCAGGGAAGTGGTCACAGCACCAAGCCTAACAGAGTTCAAGAAGTGTTTGGACAATGCTCTTGGGCACATGGTGTGACTCTTGGGGCTGTCCTATGCAGGACTAGGATTATGGACTCCATGATCCATGTGAGTCCCTTCCAACTCAGAATATTCTGTGATACTGTGAATGCTGTGTATGTGTTTTCATTGCTTTTGTATGACTCCACAACTTTTGACGTTTTAATTTTTAATTTTGTTGCAAGGTGCTATTATTTATATATATGTATGAACTTTAGTTAGGATAGAGGTGATTTCTTCATTGTAGTTTGTTGAGAACTCTGTGTTGGGTTTGTGACCAGTGTATAGCACAGGGATGTTTTAGTTACTGCCAAGCACTGCTTACACTGCTTCTCACACTGCTCTGCCAACAGGTAGGCTGGGATATACAAGTTGGGAGGGGATACAGCTGGGACAGCCGACCCCAATGGCCCAAGGGATATTCCAGACAATATGTCCATATGGTGTCATGCCCAACAGTAAAGGGGGAAAGGAGGAAAAAGAAAGGACATTCAAAGTTACGGCATTTGTCTTCCAAAGTCACAGTTATGCATGATGCAGCCCTGCATTCCTGGGGGTGACTAAACACCTGCCTGCCCATGGGAAGTGGTGAATTCCTTGTTTTACTTCGCTTGCATATGCAGCTTTTGTTTTACCTATTGAACTGTCTATACCTCAGCCCTTGAGTTTTTTTCACTTTTACCCTTCTGACTCTCTCTCCCATCCTACTGGAGGAGGAAAGTGAGTAATCAAGTGGCTGCATGGGGTTTAGATGCCTACCAGAGTTAACCCATAATATACAGCAAATAATCTCAAACCCTTTTTCTAAGATCACTGTACCTTTCCCAAGACTGTCTCCTTGAACTTACATGTCATTATAACAATATTATTTTCTGCTAAAACTCCCTTTTCTGTTTTGTTTTAGGTGATTTTAGTCCTCCATAATTTCCTGTGTATCTTGTCCTCCCTAGTCAACACATGTATCACCTTTTGTTCCCCTAGTATTCCTCTGCTAACAGTTTTATTTCTATTGATATCCATAATTATGAGTTTAATATAAGCTTATGAATGTCCACTGACTACAGCTTTTATTAATTTTGCTAAAGTAATATCTGATTCAGTCATGGAGCATCATATCCACTGTATTAACCACATACATGAAATCAGCATTTTTCAAGATGACCTCCATCCTAGTCTTCAAGAATGCTCCTGCCTTCTCAGATGGAGGAAATGCGATTGTATGTTAAACATATCATCCTGTGCATAAGGAAGTTTTCACAACATTCAGAAAACTTACTAAAAAAAGCTCAGGTTTGTCTAACAACTCTCAGCTTACTGATCTTCTCTGGTTTCAGTCCATTTACTAAGAAATACAGGACATGCTAAAAGAATTTTGACCTCCTGTTCCAGTCTGTGCCCTTCCTGACTTGTGAGAGAAGACAGCAAGCAGCTGGGCCTCACATGCCAAAAATAACCCCACATCCTTCTCCTTCTTCCTTCAGCCTTGCTTCAATGCATCTGATTCAGATGATGTCAGTGCTGCCTCCCATCAGTCAGAGAGAAATTGGTTGTAAAAGAGCAGCATACGGGTGCAAAGGGCCATCTAGTGCTGCCTGCCCTCCAGCTCAAAGCCAGAGAAGCTGCCTCAGCAAGAGCAGGAACAAGGCAGCACACACACCATTTCCCCTTTGGGCTGTCCCACCCTCTGACCAATATCTGCTCAGGGGTTTCCTCAGCTCAGTCTGGTATGTTGAGTCAGTAACCTGCAGTGGCTCTTATGCTCTCCAAGGGCTTGACCAGCACCCCCTTAAGCCCACTTCAGCTTTTGGCCCACGCAGCAACCATGGGTGAGGGGTTCCCCAGGTCTATCTGCTGCACAAGGCACCAAATTCTGGTGCATGCTCTGAGCATGGCTATGGCTCCCTGCCTTTGAGAGCTCATGGATTTTTTTGCTTGAAGAAACAGAGGTTTTTCCCCCTGTGATTTCCTACATGTTAACACATCATGTGTTCCCTTTTTCAATCTACACAGTTCTAAGGTAATCAAACTGACCTTGTACAGAAGTTGCTCCAAACTTTTGATGATATTTGTTGCTCCTCTCCAGTTTTTTCTGTTTCTGCTTTTTTGGATGAGAGGGAAAAGTAAGAGTACAGGTTATCTATGGATTTCTGTGCTGATATCTTCATGTTTCTTGCTGTGTTCTGTGTTTATCAATGGTCTGTAACATTTGATTGTCTGAGTGCTGCCACGCACTCAACTGATATTTTCTGATATGTAACAAATGCCACAGTTTCCTTCTCAGTGGCAGTGATCATCTCAGAGCTTTCTATTTTACATTTTTTCTTCCTGGTAGGTGTCAATTCCATTGAATTTCACATATTGTTTGATTGCCCAGTCGCTCAACCTCACAAGGTCCTTCTGCAGTTCTTTGCAGCCAGCTCTTGTTCATGCTAACTCAAAGAACTCAGCATCAGCAGCAGACTTGTTTCAGCTGCTTGTATGTTGAACAGCAGAGGTTCAAGAGACACTAGTCAATCCAAAGCTACCTATTCTCTAAATGAATATTCAAAAGAAGCATGGCATGATCTGTACTCAGAAAGAAGACACTGATAATGAGTTCTTTGCATTTGCTCTGAATCTACTCCAGAGTTAAAGTTTATCCCAAACTTCATCACTTCTGTTTCAGGTGAGTTTGCCTTACCTCCTAGAATACTCAGAAGGCTGTAATTCATTACCTTGGAAGATAATCAGGAGTATGTGTGAATGCGTGTGTGTGTGTGTGAGAGAGAGAGAGAGAGTTTATACACAGAACATGCCAATCTGTTTCTTTTTCCAGGAAGGAGCTACTTCGGGGCAATAGTGCTTTTCATTTGTCAGACCATTGAAAAGGAGTTGAAGGGACATGGCAGATAGTTTTTACTGAAGACCTTAAGCATACCTGGAGAAAGAGGTGCAGGAAGCAGACTTCTGAAGCAAATACTTGTAGGTGAAAATAGTACCGTTGAGTTTTAATGCTGTTTGAATTGTGCCCTTCATGTAAGGTCTGCTCCAAATGACATGGTGAGACATCCAGAGCTTACAAAGAAATCTACCCCCCTGCAGTTTGCCTTAGTGCATTTTTAGGCAGTAGTTAGATATTTAGATTGAGATGGATGGTGCAAGAAATGATACAGAAAAGCACATCTAACAGTGGATACTATAAGTCTATCTTCTAGTTGAGGTTAGTCAGGAGGGAGCTGGAGCATTTTGCTATTTCTTAATTTCCAGTTTTCGTTATAATGGCATATACAGACACAGCTGCCAAAAGAAATGGTCCTGCCTGCTCCCTCCACTACTTCTCCAGTTATTCCTTCCTTCCTTCCCTTCCCCCAGGCTACTGCCTGCTTTGTGCTGGCAGGGGAGGTTTTCTGGCTCTACAATAAACTAGGAACAGATGTGTATTTAAACCTTTTTTTTTCACCAGGAACTTTTCTCTAGCTGAAAGCAACTCTGAAGCTACAGCATTACATGCTGCATTAGAAATCTCTCCAAATTTTAACACTCTCCCTGTACTGAAGGCAGTGCTGCTGCCTCTTTCCTTCTCAAACAACTTCCTGGGCCCTCATGCAGGCTCCAAATTGATCCCTGTTTTCTACTGCTTGTCCTGGCCTCGCAGCTTCTCATTGTCTACACATAGATGCTTCTTTGTGTGGTACCTTCACTTCCAATTGACCTCAGTGTATGAGAGCTCTCCCCTGCACCTGCTGCCATAGTGAACAGATTTCCTGTAGCTCTGACCCATACAACCTCTGGTTTGTCTCACAGCTCAGCTGCAAACTCTGCTTTTTCTCTTCTTCATTCATCTTTGTTTTTCACTCTCCGCCCCATCACTGCTACATCAGAGACCTTTTCTGTTTCAGTAATAAATACTATATTCATCAGAACATGCCCCTGAAGGGAAGCCAACTATCCTTGCAAATTCAAGTCAAATTTAAAAAAAAAAAAAATTTTGCCTAGCATAAGAATGGGGAAATACCAGATATGTTAGACTTATTTCTTTCGATCTCTTTAGGATCAAGACATCTTGATCCTTTTAAGCTAGGCTCCCATGTGGCACTGCAGCATCTATCACAGAGCAGAAGAGTAAAAAAAAAAAACAATTATCCTCATGTTCTAATATGGACTTTTTTCAAGCTATTCTTCTCATCATCTCTCCTTCCATTTACAAACTGTTTACATGGCACCTTTTGAAGCATGGCTGCAGCATGGACTATGGAAGCTGCAATGAGGTGGGAGGGTGGGAAGGGGTGGGTAGTGCAGAGCAGCAGCATGGGCTGGCACAGACTGGAATGAGATGAAGGCTGTGCCCACGGGAAGCAGGGCACCCAGAGAAGCTGCCATATCTCACCAGCAGTCTCAGGACAAGGGATGATTATAACCATAGCTGGCCAGGAGGCTGGGAGATAGCAGCTCAGTTCAGTGGTTTGCTGTGGCCATGGGCTCCTGCTCCCCTGCAGAAAGAAGAACCTGGCAGATACTTTTCCATTGCCTGGTACTGCTGGAGCCACAGTCTCTGAGCTGCTTCCTTTACACCTGCACATCCTCACGGCTTCAGATCAACACCTTTTATTTTGCCACAATAACATCTTTTGCAGAAAAAACTAACACTGTCTTTCACATTCCTTTTCATTTCAATTGTTCAAAACCAGAATTTCACTTTCAATGATAAAGTTCATTGAAACCAAATGATTGTTTTCCTTCAAAAAACAGTAAAAGCAAGGGCATTTTGGGTTAATCTGCTGAGAACTTTTAGATATATATATATATACTTATGTTATCCACAGAATTGAAACAAAATTTTTTTGCATGGCTTTAAGCTGTGCTTAGGTTAGATACACTATCATATCCTTTTCAAAATTAGATGTTCGAAGTTTGTGCTTTAGTTAACTCTGTGGTTATTTAAAATGCCTCTGGAATATACTTTGTGATGTGATTCATATAAAGGCAATATTCATAATAGATAGGGAAATAAAATAAATCAGTGTGCTTATTGCAAAAAGTAGAAGTCCTGGACTCAGTTATCAAACCACAGAACTAGAGATTTCAGCTAAGGCAAGATTTTGTTAAAAAAAAAAAAAATCAACTTTTTAAAACAAACTTGTGCAAATCTGAAAGAAAATGATGAGACTTTAATGTGATTATTGTTACAGGTGAATACATTTAACTTTCCATAATCACCTTTTTCATTGTTCATCTGCAACTGTGACAGGGAAGCTATTTGATTTTATGGGCGTCATTTTCTGATCCTGTTCCAAATATAGTGACTCAACTATCAGGGTCAGGGTAGTCTTCAAAACAAGAGTAAAGCTGATAGCTCATTATCACTCAATCCAAAATATTTATGGGATGAAGAATGATATATTATGGATAACTCAAAATGTTTGAAGTCCTAATCCAGTGGATATACAATTCAGAAGAGTTAAGCCTTTTGATGTTTATTTTGACTGAATGACTTCCCATAAACTTAATTTAGTCCAAGAAAAGAATTAGATTCCCTAGAGATACCTGATCACTAGCAAACAAGCTGAGGAGTCATATTGCTGTTCTCCAAGCTTTAAAAATACATTGTAGTCATAACAGTATGAACCAGCCATAATTCTGAGTCAATAGAGCAACTAAGAACAACACTGTGAGTAACAGGAACACTGGTTGTTTAAAAAGCAGAGTAAGCAACTGTCCTTTTTACTGAACTAATTCCCCCAAATCCTTAATTTCCTCACATTTATTTGTCACACTCCTTAGTATCTACTGCATGTCACAGACTGGGATTTAAACATTACAGTACAGCCACTAAGTAAACAGACATTCCTGCATTCTTTTTTTTTTTTTTTACATCTGGATATGGCATTATTTTCTACTGAACTGTCATTATTATGGTGGGGTTTTTTCACAGCATAAGTGTATTTGGATTTGAATTTTTCGTTATTTGGCTGTAGCATTCACTTAAATAGACCTTACTTCTTTAAGATATCATCCCCGTAAGACGGTCATTCTATACATCCACTTTCCTATGTGGATTGAGTGGATCCCACAGAGAGGAAGGTCTGGCATCTGGGCAGTCACAGTGACTCTGGCACAGAATCCCTCACTGCCACCTCCCACTATCACAGAGCTGTGGCAATAGCTTATGCCATCCTGCAGCACTGGGACACAGCTGCTCTTGCTGACTTTCCTACACTCCTATCACTCCCTGCCTGACTGCATCAGTGCTATTGAATGACCTGCTGGTGCTGTGATGCAGGTGACAATGCTGGCTGAGGAATGATGCTGTGACTTGCCCACAGCTGGTCACCACAGCTGCCATGGGAAGGGACTGCCCTACGCTATGTGGGTGCTCTCAGAGCTGTTAGTGTACCCAGCCACAAATAGCATTTAAGTGTGTTAGCTTTGACAATGAGTTTCTGCTGCCTTCATTTTTCCATTTTTAGCAGTAATTGCAGGGGGGGTTTGCTGCTCTGTTCAAACAATTCTTCTGTTACCTGCAGAGCTTGCAGAGCAGCTGGGGGAGCACACTGAATGGCTTCATGCAGGGTGGCACACCATGCCTCTCAGCTTGTGCTGTATCCAACAGACTCTCATATGCAGGATTGAACAGGGCTTAGAGAGTTTATCTCAGCTTTCCCCCTGCCCAAAAGGAGGAGTCACAGATCTGTTATCTAACATGCTGCAAGTGACTGTGTTTGGGTGATTGAATCCCACACTGGGGTTTTAGCCTAAAAGAAGTGTTTACACCCTGGGAGATGAAGACTGATATCTTCTTCCTTTGAATAAATGAGATAAAGTGAACTCTACAGCAGCTGATGAAAGGCCTCTTTTTCCCAGTTCTTGAATTGTTTCAGAGATTCTTTGATGTCCCTTCAGTGTTCTTTTTGAGTGGGAACACTCCAGCAGCATCTGTATTCCAGCAAAGGTTTCATGTGGGGCTTTATATCATTTCCCACTACATCCAAAGACAATCCTCACCTTTTCTCCCATCACACTGGGAACCACTACTGAGTTGCTTCTCTGTTCTGACCTTTCTGAAGTATTTCAGTCACTACTTGCTCCCTGAAACTCATCTCCTGTAAGTACAGCCTCTATTTCCTCTATTTTAGATAACTAATTTAGAAATATACCTTGGGACTGCACTAAGACATCACTTCTCTGGATGGGCTCTCTAATGAGCAATCCTGGCCCCTCTAGGTGACTCTTCTTTTCATCATTATTCCTACCTGACCAGTGTTCACACTATACAATTTCTTAGCAGAAATATTATGATCACTCTCAGATCTTGATGAAAACATTGAACAGCAATAAGTCTTATACTGCTCTGTGCAGACTTCACTACAGTATTTCCCATTGCTTAACAGTTCTCCTTCGACAGCTGTACCTTTTCAATCCAACAAGTCTCATACCATCAAATATTTTGATCTTACACAGTTCTACATTTTCTTTAAAAACAAAATCAGGCTGTTGTGTGATACTTGTTCAAATAACTGACAGAAAACTCTTGCATTTCTGATGGTCTGTATCTACCAACCTTGAACTCTCATCATCAATAAATACTGACCCTCAGGCCTGATAAGTCTTGTTTTCATTAGTGTCTTCCACATTTACTACATCAGCACCTTCAGTTTACAACTGATTGGGTTCATTACTGGTAATAAATTTATTTTTAGTGACTTTGCTGAGGGCAGAAATTAAGCTGACCTGCCTAGAATTCCCTGAGGCTAGTCACCTGTATTGAGAAGGAGCCTGTCAGTGGCACAGCCTGACCTTCTAGGGTTGTGCCAGGACTGGATTGTTACCTAACCCAAACAATGGGTTAGAGAATTTATTGGCCAAGACCTGAGACTTGGCAGGGAGCAGGCAACTTAGACCAACCAATTTCTTAATATTCATGACATCTTCCCAAGTTATCAAAGGACTGGAAGGCACTTGAGAGATCTTTGTAAGTCCTGAGTACCATCCTCCTGCTTTCTGTTTGTGCTGGTTTTGGCTGGGATAAAGTTAATTTTCTTCACTGTAGCTAGTATGGGGCTCTGCTTTGGATATGTGCTGGACATGATGTTGATAACACAGAGATGCTCTAATTATTGCTGAGCGGTGCTTATACAGAGTCAAGGCCTCTCACACCACCCAGACAGTGAATAGGCTGGGGTGCACAGAGAGGTTGGGAGGGGGCACAGCCAAGACAACTGCCCCAACTGACCAAAGGGATATCCCATACCATATAGCATCATGCTCAGCATATAAAACTGGGCAGGGAGAAGAAGGAAGGGGAGAACGTTAGGAATGAAGGTGTTTGTCTTCCCCGGTCACCATTATGGGTGATGAAGCCCCACTGTCCTGGGAATGGCTGAACCTCTGCCTGCTCATGGAGAGCAGTGAATAAAGTCCTTGGTTTGCTTTGCTTGGGTGCACAACTTTGGCTTTACCTATTAAACTGCCTTTATCTCAAGCCACAAGTTTTCTCACGTCTCTTCTGATTCTCTCCCCATCCCACTGGGGGAGAATGAGCAACCACGAGTGTGGGACTTACTTGCCAGCTGGGGTTAAACCATGACACTCATTCTTTGTCCTCACCAGCAGATGGAACAGCTACATTAGGTAGTCAGCATGATCCATCACTAAGATTTGTCTCAGCCTGAGATTTCTAAAACATACCCTTATTAGTCTTCCTAATCATTGGCTTCATATCCTCCCTAGTGCAGGGTTTCCCTGAGAATGTGCAGATGTACAACGTAAGAGGTATACAGGCATTTCTGAGGAAACAGGAAAAAAATAAACTCTCTTCCGTGACCTTCACACGCCTTGCCTGTTCACAGGTATTTTCCTGACTCTGCTAAGCCAGAAGCCGCCCTGCTAGTGGTACTGTTGTTTCTGCATGATTAGAATGGCAAAGGAAATATTTCTATGGTTGGTGATACAAGCTACACATAACAATTCTAGGAAACCTGGTTGTCAAAAATAGATTTACTTTTTAAGAAGTAAACTATATGAATTAAAAATCCTCCTCATTTTATTCTCCAATTCAGGAAATGCCATGAGATGACACAATTTTTTTCATTTATTTAATGCTTGGAAAGAGGAAAGCTGGTTCCATTTCAGACACCATCAGAGAATACCTTTGCCAGAGGATGTTATTACAGTTTTAGGCTAAATATATAATATAAATAGCCTGTCTTCTGCTGTACAAAAAATCTCTGCTGGCTGGAAACAATTATTGTGAGATAATATGTGGAAGTTTGCCAGCTGGGCTTGTTACATTTTCTAACTCTACATTTATAATTTACATTAGTGCACAGCACTATCTCCGAGCACAGCCAAGGCTCTATTGCTCTATTTGTGAACTACTTTATGTATCAGTGGTAAAATTATAGGGCTGAAGTAAACCATGCAGTGAAGTAATATAAACCAAATCCTTAGGAGAGATTAATTTCCATTCAGGAAATAAGCACCACCTCTAAGTGGACCACATTCAATATGAGTGAGTTATTATTCCAATTATTCAGCCAGCTTTACAACTTGCAAGTGGCTCAATGCCAGCATTTTACTTAACAGGCTAATAAAAATTTGATTATCAAAGCCACTACGTCAGCTGCACACATAACAGCAGTTGGGGGTAGAGAGCAAGCTGTAGGAGCCACTGCCACAGCAGCCACCTTGGTCAGACATAAAGCCAAGGAATTGTCTGCTACATCATGTCCTGCACTCAGCAATAAAATTAACCAAAAATACTCCCAAGAGCTATCTGGGACAAAGAACAGGTGAAAAAGAATGCAGTTTTCCCTCCACCACAGTGGTCTGTGGAGAAAGATTAAGTGTGGGAAAGAGTGTCCTGCTGAGCCTTCTGTGGGAGAAGGGATGTTCATGGGGAGAGCAGTCATTCCTTCTCTGCCCACAAGTGTTTAAAAGGGAATGAAGGGCAGAGGTGGACAGGGAAGGGTAGGGAGAGTCAAACTTCCACAACTTTTTGCATTCCTGGATCAATAAGCTGTGATTGCACTGGAGGTGAAATTCTAGGAAAACCAGTGACAGAATCATACAGGCAGATCGTAGGACCAGATTTCTACAGAGAAAACAGACCTTTTCCATGAAACAGCTTGTCAGCAACCTCAGTAAGTAACAGAGTGCACCTTCGGAAAAGCTCTGGGAAGGTTGTTTTAATGTGACCCATATTTTCTTGGTCTGATCACAGAGAACTGGAAAAATCTCTTTGGGAACAAATGTTTGGATGGAGATAAGCCTGCATTTGCAGTTCATGGTTGCTGTGTGATTTGCTACGGAAACGGCTAAACATGGTTCCATTCAAAATGTTGAAAGTTAGCCCCTGGGAAACATTCTCCCGGCAAAATGAAAGCCATGGAAACTGTGGATGCCTGCTTTTAAATGGCTGGGTGAGACTGAAAGTTTTGTTTCCCTTTTCACTTTCATTTCCTTATTCCTCATGTGATACTTATTTTAGATTGAAAAAGGAACAGGAGCAAAAATGCTCGCTTGGCTTTTTGAAGTCAGACCAAATGCTTTGTCTATAGCAGAGACAGGACTTTGGGCTGGGGGAAGGTTGTTGCAAGGCTCTGTCAGCTGCTGTGCTCCAGTGCAACTATGCTGACTGCCAGAGTGGGGGCAGAAATCTGGCACCTGAAAGGGCAATGTTTGTTAGAGGGAAGATACTCTGATTTTTGTCCCCATTCATCTGACATGTGCCAAAACACTGAGATTTGTACTAAATAACTTTGGGTCCCCTATCCCAAGCAGGAGATCAGTCTTCACAAAGTCTTACAACAGCCTTAAAAACTGAGTCATCTTCTGGAGGTTCCCAATTGACTGCAGAGGGAACCAAGGAAGGTCACCTTCCTCATCTTATAACCCCAAACTGTGGGAGACAAATCTGGGCTACACAAATGGCCATGCAAACAGAACTGCTCTGATTCAGCCCTTGGCAAAATAACCAGAAAGGGAGAAAGTGGTGCATGTGGTTTGGCAGGAAGCAAGAGGGAAAAGTAAGAGAAATAGGGAAGCTAGAAGAGGAAAAAGTGGAAAGGAATGAATATGAGTGGTAGGAGGGAAAGCAACTGGTGAAAGGGAAATAACAAAGAGACTAAAGCGGGGGGGACGGGAAGGGTCTGAGAGATCAAGCAGAGAAGTGAGAAGGCAGAGCATCACGTGGAGCAGCCCTCATCCCTGCACTCTGGCAGAGGACCAGCAGCTGCCTGCGCCTGCCGGTCTCACTGGCTCAGCCACCCCAGGGGCCAGGAGGGAGCCCTGCAGGAAGGACACTGCAATTTGCTCTGTCAGGGCTGCTCCAGCCACGGCTCCTTCTGCCAGTCCTGTCAACAGCAGAAATTTAGCACCCGGTTGTCAGCAGGCAGAGAATGAAATTTTCGTTTTCTCATGGCAAACATAGAGCACTGTTCAGGAGACACAGGGCAGGACTTCTGGTGTGTCGCGGCAGCAGGAGGAATTTTTCAGTTTTCTGGTTTCAGTTTTCTTTTAGATGTGGAATAATTGGCAAGTTATTCAGGGCATTTTCCTTGCTCTGCTGCCAAAAGTATCACAGCATGACCAAAGTAAGGTAAGCACAGAGAAGCCTCCAACCATATTCAGTTGATGCTGGGAGTGTCTGGAAACACTTTTAGTTTAATTGTTAAATGTCTTTCATACTTACCAGGTACTTGGAAAGTTACACAAATATGTATGTTATACAAATCCAGTGATTAAAAGTCACTTACTAGTTCTTAACACTAAATATACTGCTGAACGGCAAATTTAAATACAGTTAAAAGAAAGTAATGTGGGAGATATTAGCCAGTGTAATTACTTTAATAGTTTCTTATTCTCTTTCCTGGAGTTTTTGCAAATAAGCGCACACATGTACCCACTGTGAATATACCAGATTCAAAATAAAGCTCTGGTAGAGCCAAGCCACAAGGTAACTATTTAGACCATTGATAAAAGGACTGCCCTTGCAGCTGGATTATTAAGTACTGTAAAACGCAGTGAGATGCACTTTTTCTTTGAGAAACCTTCCTGACCGCTGCTTGCTACCTGGAGGAAGCGTTCCTGAAGGGAGAGCCTGCACCTCTGGGCTGGCAGCATCCCGGCTGCAGGCACAGGGCGCTGCGGCATGAAGCGCCCTCAGAGCTGCCACGACGGGCCGAGGGAGGGAGAGAGGAAATTCTCACAATTGCCTGTTTCCCCGCGACGCATTAAACGACTGAGTGATCACAGGCCACAGCTGAATTACAGGAGTGAGTCACAGAGTTCAAAACAAGAGCATCCACTAATTGTTTCATGGAAGAGGCTCAGGGAAGTCTGAAGAAGGATTTTGTAGGATATTCTTTTACTAACTGCGAGCTTTGTAGTCTTTTGTAGCAAAGCCAGCCGTTCTGATCTGAGAGTTTATTTTACAACTCACGGACCAGGGAGGGCTGTGTTCCAGGGCTGGGCATCCATCCCTCATGGGCAGCTTTTACTGCTGTGATCCTGGAATAGCTTTGAAGCTTTCTTCTGGAGCTCTCAGACACCACCAGATGGCAAACGGGAGGAGGGGATCAATGGCCTTATTCAGTCTAGCTGTCCCATCCGATCTGTGCAAATATTTTGGTCAGTTTGATTAAGATCTGTTCACCTACATTTTGAGTGTTCAAGGCAAGAAGATGATCCTGTAATTTTTATTTGACAAATATCTCTATCCCCAAGCCTCTGGACTTGGATAAGGTGTCTAAATGAGCCTTTCTCTATGGGGCTGTAGAGCCACATACAAGATGGGCTTCTTGTGGAGGTTTACTTTATCAGGGCTGGATCATCATACCATCATCTCAGCTGATGAGTGGGAATGAACAGGGGTCCAGGAGGCACGTGAATCCTGGGCTTTGTTTTGCCACAGTCTGTATCCACATCCTAAGTGTGTAGTGGAATGTCAGCTCCTTTTCCATCATGTAAAATCAATTAATCAGTGCTTCTGTGATGCTGTTACACCCTGGTCATGGACACTGAGAATGTTTGTGAGAGGGATGAGTGCAGTTGCAGGCCCAGGGGTTGCACAAACATCTGGGAACATGCTGCAGGTTAGAAAAAGGGCCAAAAGGGCGCTCATCCACTGGCAGATCACTCTGGTGAGTGGTCACTGAAGATGAAGATGGCTTCCACAGTGCTTATTACTGCAGGGTTACAAGCAGACTGCAATTTTATGGCTGTGGGACTGCCTTGTGGCTGTGCTTCCACCCTTCTCTACCCCTCCCTGACCATCACCTCCAGCAAGCTGCTGTGGTTGAGTCACACACAACACACTTGCTTTTACAGTACTGATTCCCTTGATCTCTTTGGCCAATGTCTTGGGCAAAGAATCAGTTTGTTACTACTTCTGGGTAACTCAGCTCCTCCATAAATGCTCTAACCTCTGATTTACCTGACTTGTGTCATGTCCTTCTCCCACAGCTTTACCTCTATGTGTGCTCCAGGTTATTGGCATCCAGTTTTCAGAATCAGGGAATGCAGAAAACAGCCCAGGATCCAGCCTGAACTAGTGGTATAGAAACCTCTGCCAACATTTTTGCTTAGTGCACACTGGGTTACCATGTACTCATTTCTCTAGGTAATTCAGATAATCTCCAGCTGCTGTCCAGCTGGTAACCCTGAATCTTTCTTTCCTTCTGTTCTCTCTGTCCTTTGAGGCTTGACATCTCTTCTCATTCTTGCCTCCAACTTTCTGGTTCTATATACCTGCCTAAGACAATAAAGGATCACAGCCTGTCTCCTGGACTGTAGTTTTCTGAGCTGAAGCTTATTCAGTGTCTCAGTAGACTTCCTTGCAAATTAAAGCTAACTAAGGCTCAGTAACTCTTTTGTCTGGAGTCATGTTCTTTTCAAATTTCAGTCCCAACCTGAAGATAAAAATATCAACAGAGAAAGCAAATGAATCAAAATGGGATTTGCACTTTAGTGGAAAAAGGACCTGTGAAGAATGATTTGCTTGGCAGAAGCTCAGCTGGTGGGATCAGAGGCAGACAGGAAAGACTTTACACAGATATAGTGATTTTTTTTCCCACTGACATGATATAGGCACAAAAATTGTGATGCTCAAGAGCTAAGGTCCCTCCCAACATAAACCACTATGATTCTATGGTAATCTCACCCTTGTTTTTTTTCTGAGTGATTAAATTAAACAGTGGCTGCTTCTGGATTTGTCCTCCTCTCAGGGCTCACTTGTAAAGAGAAGTCCCTGCTATTGGCAGGAGCTGGACTCCTTTGCATTTTTCTTTTTATCAAAAAATTAAGACAAACTTTTTTCCCATTGTCAAAAAAGTGGAAAAACTAGCAGGCCAGGGATGTGAACAAAAATTAGAAAATCTTGCCAAAAATTGGAAATTTTCCATGTTTCCATTTGGAGTAAAAGTACTTGTGAAAATTATTTTATTATCAGAAAAGTGAAAGTTACCAAAGAGATCTTCCAGGATTCAGAGGAAGCTCAGGTTATCAGAAAACTATATCACATTTGTGGACCACCTACTAGAATAGTAACACTTATGGTCTTATATTTAAAACAACAGCTTGGTCTCAGCTGTCTAAAAAAACTCATTGCATTACTGCCAAGTCATTAGCTTACAAAGCTCCAGGTCCTGTCTACACACAAGCCTGCCATCAGTTTAACTAAAATCACTATTTAATCCATTTAGGGCAATCAGCACAACCCTTTTTTGGGTAACCAAATTAAACTAAATCAATACAAGCCTGTTGCAAACAGAGACAAACAATTTAAGGGCATTGACATCAAAACCTGCATTAGCTCAGGCAGTGTGAGTTTTGTGGCAAGGCAGGAGCTCAGGTCAAGCCAGGGAGCTGCTGCAATGGTCCTTTTTGCGTCACAGAGCTGTGCCTGAAGCACGTCCAAAAGCAGCTTTGTGTTGAGATGCCTAAGTGATCTCTCCTGTGTGTTGCTATATGCATTGTTAGATTCCCACAGCTTCTCAGGGCCGTGCCCTGCTGTGTTTAGGAGCTGTGGCTGCCCTTTTCCCAGCCCTGAGCCCTGCGTGACAAACCCAACCATTTTGCTGGGGGAGCTTGTGGTGAAAGGTATAAGACATGGCTGGCTCAATCAGAAAGTGTTCAGGTTCAATGATCCAGGAAACCTTGTTTAAACTCTATTCTCCTCTGCTGAAATGCATGAGAGACTAAGTCCGGACACAGCCCTTTATGCCAACATCCTCCCTCCCCGTGTTTGCAGCTGCCTGGGCAGGAAACCAGGTCTCTTCCTAGGAGACCTCCTGCATCCTCCTGGGAAGCAAGGAGGAAAACAGCAGCAGCAGCAGCTGGCCCAGAGCACAGGCTCTGGGTGTGCAGGGTTCTGGCTGCTGTGGCTGTGCTCAGCCCTGTAGAGCCTGCCCAGCGCCTGCCCATGGCGAGGCAGGAGGACAAAGCTCCCAGCAGGGCCACCCTGCAGCCAAACACAACACACACCTGAAAGGAGCCCAGCCCAAAGTGACTATGGCCAGTATCAGTTGTTGGTATCTAATTCTTCTCTTGGCAGGCACAGTGAATGGTTGCTCCATATCCTCATTCTCTATGGAGCACATAACTCTGTAGACCTCTATTAAACCCTCCCTATCCACTCCGCTGGACTTCCATAGTTTCCTTTCATAGAGAAACTATTCCCTACTGTTAGTTGTCCTTTCTGCTCTTCTCTGGACCTCTTCCAGTTCTGCTATATCCTCTCTGAAATGGAGAAATCAGAGTCACACGAAAAAGCAGGTGACACAGGGACTCATACAGTGATATTTATACAGCATATTCTTGTCTTTGCTCCTAGTCCTCATAATTCCTAACATACGATTGGCTCTTTTTGCTTACTGACAAGCATTGAGTTGATATTTTCTTGGAAAAAAATCCCAGTATTTTGAAGGGGGTACACAGGGATTATTTTTCCCCGTGTGTTACAGTTTCATATCTACCTGCATTCAGTTTATTTCCCATCCTGTCACTCTGCAGGTCTGTATTGCTCTGCTGCTTTTCTCTTTTAATTCAAATATTATCTTTACTACAGTGAATATCTCACCATGAGCAAACTCACAAAGTCAAACAAACCTCACAGCCCTCATTTTCCACATCTTTATATATGTGCTCCATGTGTGTGCACAGGGCAGCAGAGAGGGAAGTGCACAGGAAATAAAGCAAAAATATAAGCACATACTCATATACCTGTTACTCCATTTTCAGATGTTATCAGCAAACCACCATGGCAACACTCTAGAGCAAAATGTGACTCCCAATAGCAAAGGAAACCAGCTTCAGAAAAGAAGCAGAGCCACAGGCAGGCCAGGGAAGGGCTGCCAAGGTTTAGAGACACCTTTGTAGTTGCCTATCTCTGTGCTTTCCTGTTGCCCAAAGGGAGCACCGAGTCCAGGCCTCAGAGCTTCTGATGACCTTGGGGAGAGCTTTGAGCTTTAACCTGAGGCAGAGCTGTGGGATGTAGCTGCAGAGTTTCAGCAGGTTAGGGATGCCACTAACTTCCCCATCAGAGCCAAGGATTTCAAAATGGTTTTACTGAAGACACCAACTGAAATCTCACTTGAGTTTATCATAAAGACTGAGAGGACTCAAACTGTCTCCTACCTTTATACACAGTGCATGTTGGGTCTTGCACATTTGTATGAAATCTCAGTCCTGTGGCAGAAAAAGACGGAAATCCCTCTGAAACCTGTGATCTTCCAGAGGCAAAGGAACTGCTCTAAAACAAACCAGCATCTCCTTCCTCCCATGGCTGCAATCCAGAAAACAGTTTACATTAATGAGGTATCTGGCCCCCAGCTAAGATACATAAAGCCAAAGATGCTCAGATATGACTGTGACAATATAATGTAAAACAGGGCTAATTTTGTATTGCAGAATGCCTGGGTAGCAGCAGATGTCTGCAGCCACATGTCCAGACACACCAGCCTCACCCGATCATTTCCAGTGTGCCAGCCCATCACCCTGGAGCTGGGTACAGGATGGGCAGGAACTCTGGGTGTAAGAACAGGAGATCTGTGCTTTTCTGTGGCTTTCAGTCCCAGAGTGGATATCCTGTGAAAGGTACCCTGTAGAAGAAGGACCCTTAAACTACCTTTAAATGACCTTTAGAGGAATAAAAAAGAATCTCTATGGTGACAGAGACACCATTTTTAAGTCTATTGATGCAATTTTGTAAGTGTTACTGGTGCCTTTCCACTGGGACAATCCAAGAGACAACTGTGGTTGTGTCATGACCTTAAAAAGCCTATTGTGGTGTTTCATCATCCCTCTGCTGTGGTGCATGCCAGGTCTCTTCTGGCCCAGGGCACCCCTGAGCAGCACAGAGCAAGGGAGAGACAATGGATCAGGACAATGTGAGAGACCAACATACCTTTAGCATTAACTGGACAATGTCCCAGGGCTTGAACACCAATCCCAGCCCCCTTCTGTTCAGAGAGTGCAGCACAGCTGCTTCTTTTACCTTACACACACACAGTGGGTTTGAAGCCTCCTGTGCTTTCTGTCTGAGGGTTTTCTCTGACAACCGCAGTCAGGGCAGAGAAGCATGCAGGCAGAAGCATTGGATTTTATACCAGAAGTTCAACAGCTAAAAAAACCTCGCATCTTTTTGTATATGTAGCAAGATTAGAAGATAAATTAAGGAGTTTAGGACTCCAGTCTATGAATCCTTATTAGCACTGGTACTCCTTAAAAGTACTAGTTCAAGTAAAAGCATTTGTATAATTCACAAATCTGCAAAAACATGTCTAGTCACAGTTTGTCATGGTTTTTTATTTATTTGTCTTCAAAACACCGTATACACATATGGTGAAAAATAAAATAAACATATACTATTCTCTGGTACTCCCCAGATTTCCAAGTAGTAGAACACGCCAAGTATAAATTATTACTATCAGAGGCCTACCTAAGTCTAAAAGTGAAGTTTATACCACACCACTAATCATGTTTAGAAGAACTTAAAGAGAAAACAACAAATAACTTGTAATGCAAAAGCAAAAGCTTGAGCATTACAAGAGCTGGACACTAGGTGGCAGAAATATTATATGTTCTCTAATAATTGGCAACTACTCTTTTATTTAGAAGGCAGGCCCAGAGAAGTTACAGCATATATCTCAAATAAATTGAAAGTGTATAGATGCCCTGTGTTTCCTGATCAGTCCCAAAAGAGCATATGCCCTGTTAAGGTTGGGTTGAAACCTTTTATTCTCATTACAACAAGCACTACCATGTAGTCACAAACCCAGGTCTCTTGCCGCAAATGTCCATGGTTGTCCTTTCCCCATACAGCACATTTTTAAAGTAGGACTCAGGCAAACCCTACCGCAACATTTAAGAGATGATAACATTTTTTATAGTGAGGTAAGGATCTCAAAAGAGCCCAAGTGATTTAGGAACCTCGGTGTAGCTGTGAGTTGGTAGGACACATCACAGGTAGATCAAATTAAGAAATAAGGATTTAATTATTTTCTAATTACCACTTTGCTCCTGTAAAGCACATTTTTTCAGCATCCCATCAAACATGCACCACCATGGGCAGAGGCTGAGCTGAGAAGGCTAGAAAAAAGGCTTGGGAAGGAGGCAAAGGAAATGGGTGTCAGCACATGTCCAGCCCACACCCTGCCCTCCTCTTTGTGCCCTGCCAGCGAAGATACATAAAATATAAACTATTAATAAATAGAAAATAACAGGAATCAGAACTTTATGAAAGCCAGCAGGAGGTTCTGCATCAGTGTTCCTGACACCATCCCCTGCTCACGGGGCATGTGTAAATGCACATATGTGGCAGGTCACAGACCTGCATGTGTGAGTGACCTTGGGATTTTAGTGGTGCAGCTTCTGGCCTTGGCTGACTCTGGGGAGCAGAAGGATCTGAGGCTCAGAGCAATGGGAGCTGGGCTGGAGGTTAAAGAGACACATCTAATTCCAGGCTCCTGACTGAGTTGCTGTACAGCCTGACACAACTCCGTCTTACTCATCTTCCCTCGCAGCCCTGGCATCTGCTGCCTGTCACCTTTCCCCCTTGGTCTGAGGTGCAAAGTAAAACATACCTTCCAACAGTACTTGCTGCAAGGAGAGAAACAACTCCTGCTCCTTTCCAAAATGAGAGTCCTGGTGCTTTACAATGTTCCTATGACATCCAACTCCCAGGAGTGACCATTCAAACACATCCTTTGCCCCTATCGTTCCAGTCGCCCAGCATGAAATAGCTCATTTTAACAAAAATCTCAACTATTTCCAGATCAGTTTTTTGAGCTTCTCTTTCTGGGGCCATTTGAGGAGAAGATCTTGAGGAAGAATTACATGGAACTAGCAGGACCCTTCCAGATTAAAATGGACTTGCAAGCCTGCAGGAAGGTCAGGGCTGTGGGAGGAGTACCCAAAGACATGTGATCTCCCATAAAACCTGCACTGCACCAGTAGCCAAAGAACAGTTTATGATGAGCTCAAGAAGTCATCTGACTTGTGTTGTGGCAGTGGAGGAGCAGAGCACAAACAACAGTGCCTTTGTGAGCAATGAACATCTGCATGACATGAAAACAACACTGGGGAAAAAAAAAAAGGGGTTGAACCCACATGTCACTGGTCTGCAAAACTCAATAGTGAAGGCTCAGAGTTCAGCCCTCTCAAGTGGCCAAAGGGACACCAGAGCCAGCCTGGCCAGCCTGTGGGAGGGGTTGAGAAAGGAGCCATCACATCACTTTTGGCCAGTGTTCAGGGAGGCACTGACTGGCTCCAGAAGAAGTCATCAGCAAGTCTCCTCTTCTACATTCTGCAAATAGGCCTTTCAAAGGGGGGTGAGGTAAAAAGAGGTAGAGTTGATGCGAAATCATACTTCTCAAAGACAACCTTCCTCAGAACTGGAGAAGAAACTTCTTTCATGTTTGTAGGTAATTTTCCTTGGCTCGTGATGATTGCAAACCTCAGAATACCTACAGTTTGCTCACCTGCAAAAGCAACATGAGGTATGCCCACCTGCCCACCGTGACACATGGCACCATGGCTGCCGTAGGATGTATGAACCAGGTCTTATGCAAATGCAGGAATACCAGACCTCTCCCCTCAGGGCCAGAGCACTGTTTCCAAATTTGGAGGTGCAAGTAGACAAACCTACCTAAGAAACCGACCGATTCCTCTTCCTGCATGGAAATGTTTTACCCCAGGATTCCAGCTAAACACGAAAAGGACTGAACCAGGGGATGAACATGGGGATTGGCTCAAAAGAACGGTACAGCCTAAGAAAGGATAAGAAAAGAAAGGCAAGAAACAGAGAGGGGGTTGAAGCAGCAATGACAGCAAAATGGACACGTAAACAGCACACAAGGGGAAAACTGTCATGACCGTAAGCATTCCTTTATGTTAAAAATTGTATCTAACCATGTTTCTAATAACTGCAGATGTGTCATTCACACATCAGGGTTTGTGGCTACCAATATGGGAGTAAGGGAATGTGGATGGGAAGTTGGGTCATATGGGAACCGAGAGCTTGTTGTTGATTTGTGACAGCATGACTGGAAGCCTGTAAAACCTGCTCAGTTCAGGACCTGCAGGTTCTCAGCTGCTCAGGAAATCAAGTTCCCCTTATTTATGGCCCAAGGCTAGATCAATGCTTTGGGGACCTTGTGGTAATTTTAAATTCAGTTCCTAGTCAACTCTAAGTCTCTTATATAGCTGAGTCACCTGGTTTCAAAGTGTTGTTTCCAACTTCTCGCAGGGCTGTCTTCCTGTCCCACGTCCTCCCCAGTCCCACCCTAATTGCATGTGCACCCGCTGTCCTGTGGCTCTTCCTCCATGCTGTCCCACTCCTTGCCACTCTTCCCCCCTTTGTCTCTACCTCACTTCCTTCCATTTTGCCTCTCCACTGCCTTCGCCCTTCCCAACTAACCCTTTACTGTCACACTCCAGACTTTCTGAAGTTTTACCGAGTTTCTTTTCCAAAACGGGAAGTGGTAAACCAACCTACTACCACACATCATCTTCTGGTAAAAACCCTGTGACTTTATCTTCCCTGCCTTCTACAATCTTCCTTTTGTTTCTCTTGGCTACCCTTTTCCCTACTTTTAAACTGCAAACTCTTTGGGGGCAGTGCCAGAACCTGGTCTGGATTCCATAAGGCACCTAATGCTAAATTATTATAAAATATCCTTTTTATTTGATTTTGATTTTTATAAACTCACTAAAAATCCGAGTAAGCAGGAATTTAAGTAGGCAGACATATGTGTCTTGTCAACAGGAAATTTCTCTTGCATAACTTCTCTGGCAGTTCTGGAAAGCTAAACGTGGATGAGTTTATTTTCCTCGCTGCAACTTAACAGTCAGGAAAAAGAAGTGAACCCATAAAGAAAAATCATTTCTGAGAAAGGAGATTCTAGAAAGGCCAATGATTTTTAGCACGCAGAGCTGCCCTTGTGAAACATCTGCTAATGACGTAGTCCTGTTCTGGCTGTAGACCAAGCGTATCAATAGCTCCATAGAGTAATGGGATAAGAAATGGGAAAATTGCCATTCCTTGTTTAGCAGCTTGTTTTGCTGATAAATGTCTATCACTTTTCAAATAGCTACAGAGCAATTGTTTTTTGGGCAAAATATTTCCTTGAGCAGGAGGTTTGCAGGCCATTAGCTACTTCCCATCTGTGCTGGTGTTTTAATACACTGCACATACACTTTGATCTCTATTAGAAATTATTTGATTATGAGCAGGCAGCCTGAAGTTTAGAAATCACGTCTATCATTAAATAGATTTCTCTTGCCTTACTGAAAATTTAAATCTCAAAATCATGAGAACCAATATGCATTTTTTGAAAAAGCATCTACTTTTAAAGAGTGCAGGGGGGAAAAAAAAGAACTCTTTTTAGACTTCTATAGTGTTAGAACAATGAATGACTGTACAAAAGCAGGAGCTGACTAAAGTGGTGGCCACTGTGTGCTCATCCCATGGCCAGAGGCAGAATGTCACTCAGCCAAGCACTGCCATGTGCTGGAATTCATCTCATCCCTTTTCAAACTGTGCCATGAACATTTTTTAATTCCACCTGATAGCTGCTAGGACAGACAAGAGACAGACTTCTGTTTAATATCACGATACCTCTAATAATATCTGCTTTTGCTTCACACACCTATACTCAACAAGCAATTACTTGCAGTAAATTTAGCTGTGCCAAAAAAACACAGAACTATACTCTTAGCTGCATCAACTGTACTAGATGTATATATTTCAGGGGAGAGGACACTTCAAAATTACTCCTATTAGCAAGCATCCTTCTTTCTTTCCCCTCCTTCTGTCAGAGGGAAAAAAAAGCAGGGAAAAAACAAGGAGATATGTAAAAATGTGGGTACTGTTGCAGATTTGTTCCAGGGATATACTTGTTTTGTCATCTTAATCCTTTGCTTTGATTTTTTTTTAATTCAAGAGGATCACATAAAGGTTCTATCCTAACTAGTTTTTAGACTTCAAAGGATAAAGTTAAGGGAGAAAGAGAAAAGAGATTCAGTTTTAGAAAGTACCCATATATGAAGTATGAATATAGAAATGGAGTGAAACTTCCAAGTCAGGCCCTGCACAGCAGGAAACTAACACTGTAATTTACCACTCGGACTGACAGGCAAAAGGACCAACATAGAGGCAGTGACTACTTTTCAGAATTTATTGCAAAAAATAGTATTAAACAATAGGAAAAAAGCCACTCCTTGTTCAACCCATCATATATTGCTTTATGTGAAAACAATGGAAAAATGTGACAGAAATGTATTTACCCGTTCCTACCCATCTATCAGATGATTCCAGCTACTCAGGACATGCTCATGGGAAAAATATTGGCAGTATCACAGCATATGGAAGTGGAAATAAAAAACATGCAGTATTTTCAATTGCAGTTGGGAGGCCTATTTCCTGGAGTCTAAAGATCATGTTGTTTTATCTGTTTTTCTTTAGCATAATGTACATTATCAGACTTTCATAACTTCAGACACCGGCATAAAGCCCTGATTTTTTGCCAACAGTGACATACCCACCTCAAAGATAAATGTGGAAGCCAGAATGTCTGCCTTACTTCTGTTTGCAATTTCCTTTACATAGGAACACGCACATGATATAGTTCCTGCTAACATATATTTAAAGCTTGGCTAGCCCTTCTTCACTTACACCAGCTCAACCCCACTGGAGGTCCTCAGGGCAGCGCAAACAATGGAGAACAGACTTCCAATGCTGCATCACATTAATTCTGGCCAAAAACCACTTGTCCCCACACCAAATTATGTCAGATTCTGCATTAAACTGTATTACAAAAAATGTAAAACAATACATTCCACAATTATTTTTTTTTGTGGATTTTCTAGCTCATGTCAAAACTGTGACGTACCAGTGTTAACTTGAACAGAGCCCAGTTTAAACAGAGCCCAAAATAACCAGTGCATAGTAATATTTATCTGGTGCGATTAGCTTCATTATCAACTGGCACACAGTTGACTTAGCCTCAGTTTCACACTTTAAAACATTAATCAGAGAAAACTTAAGTTACATGGCACTGTTGAGACCACCTCAGTTTCAAGTCAAGGGATGAACTTACACACAGGTGTGTTGTTCTAGGTATGACACAGCTACAGAACACAAATATTCAGAAAATGGGTCAGCAGAAACCTATGGATAATGTTAAATATGAGTACCTAACCATTTTTTCCACTGCTGTGCTTGCTGAAAACTTATAACAACAACAACAACAGCAACAGTTTGAGGTGACTCACACAACTGACAGTCACTGGAGCAAAGTGCAGTGGAAATTTTGGTCATTCTGAAAGAAGATACAATGGAGCAGTACAGGAAATTCCATACCAAGAGGCCAAAGTCAAACATCTGTTCTCTTACACATCATAAAAAGTATTTTTGGTTACAAATTACCACTGCAAACAGTCTTCTCATAGATTAAACTAAAAATGTCTCTACCTAAAAAGCTTTGAGAAGGGTCAAAACCCCACAAATCATAACTAAAAAACCTTTTCTAAGTCCTTTTCCCTTTTGAGTTGTCCTTACTTTAAGGAAGACCCTCATCTTGGTCAATCAATTCCGTTTTGGTGGAGAACACATCAGCCAGCATGTGCTTTGGGATTTCAGATCCCCGTACTTTTAATGTGTAGCAGGCATTCTCTACTTTTGCCAGACTCTGTTTCAAAGTATACAGCTTCTTAGATACTTCATAAGGTCCAGTGTTGCCAATGAAAGTAAAACCATCATAGATCTGACGCAAGAACTGGCTCAGTTCAAAAGGCGTGTCTATGTCACCGTTTCCAACGCTGCTGATGCACAGCCGCATCAGCTCTCCAGTCAGATCAGCCACTCCCAGCAGGTAATCAACAGGTGTTACCTTCAGGCTCCAAGTATGTGGTTGGTTGTCATGGGAATCAGAGGTCTGGGGACAGAACAAAAGAAAGTTCAGTACAGAGAACTATGAAAAAGCAGTCTGTAATGGTTCAAATATACATTAACTTATCTAATGTAAGTGAAAATTAAAAACATTCTGGAAAATTAAATTGCATGGCACTTCTACATGCTCTGATTTCTGAAATATTAATCTCCTTCCAGCATACCAGGAGGTAAGAAAGCATCAGTTTCTACTTGAGATGTGATTTTCATTCTAGCAAGCATGATAAACATCTACTTCTACCATCTCTATTTGCAAACAGAATTATCACATCTTTGTAGCAACATTTACTTATGTCTTTTTTCATCTGACAGATCTCGGCCTGACAGATTCTTTTACTAAATGATCTGTCCAAAGCTACCAAAGCATCAAAAAGAGTCTGTATTATGAAAACATCATATAATTTTGTAATAGTATCTTGAATTTCAAAATTTATTTTCTACAAGAAGCTGATAGCTATAGTACTCTCAGATTTTTTTAGCTATTTTAATGAGTTCAGTGGATACAAAAAAACCCTTCACGAAGAAAACTCACCACAGATTTACAAGTTTGCTCCTTTATCCAAGTTTCCAATACTTTTTATTGCCAAAATATTGATAATGTGGGACAATGCAGGTTTTTTTCTGTTCACTTGTTCCCATAACACACTATCTACCCAAATTCACAGACCTGGTCAGAGGCATGGACGCTGGGGTTAACAACTTCACAGTTTGTTAAAATTAAGTGTGCCACAACAGGCATGCCTCTGGTAAAAGCAAATTAATTTAAGCTAAAAATCTGGTTCCCTTGCAAATATCTTACCAAGAAAATAAAGAAGGAATAGGAAATGCTTTACAGCAGAATCTCTTCAACAGAAGCAGATTGAGGAATTCTTCTAAAGCACCATTATGTCTGCTGCACCTCAATTGCACATGCACTTCTGTAGATTGCTACAAATCACCTGTTTTCCCCTGCCAACAATCAAACTGCACCTAGTTTACTGTGGTTGGTGCCAGTAGTTTGTCCCTATGACCCATTTAGGGCAGGGCAGGAGTACAAGCAAGTCAAGAAACAGCAAATAAAGGTACTAGGGCTAACATACGATGGGACACCAGCTTGTCCTCTGAGAGAAATCAACTCTAGGGAAGTTAAAAATGACCAAGCTAAGATATATGCAGTGCTTTTAAGAGAAGCTGAATACAATATCTCCCATGACTAGTTCAGTACCAGCAGAAAGATTTTGTTCAGGGAATCATCCAGCCTTGGATGCATTTATTTCCCTCAACTTCTGCAACCTCACTATACACCAGCAGGTCTTACAGGCAGTCCCAGAAAATAAAAATCCCTCCCCTACATTTGTTTGCTAGTATTTCACTGTACTGGATCTTTTGCCTTATCAGAAAGAGTTCAGTTTGCTCTGAATAAAAAGGATGTGAAATTTATAAACTTGTATCCCATGGACTTAGTTTACTCCTCATCAGAGTAAAAAGTGTTTTGAACAAGTGAGTCAAAAGCCCACAGGTATATCTAATCCCATTCCACTAACTGGCCTTATTTAATCAGATGCCAAAAATGTGACTAAGCCTTCTCATCGCATTTCCATCCCAGAAAGATGTTTGTCACTTGAGAAAAGAAAAACTTTTACCATGTTTGTTGTTTCTTTGTCTTCTGCCGTAAATATTAGTTGTTTGTTGATCTCTTCAACACTAATCAAAGATCGTGTTTTGATAAAATACTGAAATGAGACTGCCTCAACATACTCTTGAAGTCCTGCAAAAACAGCAGAATCAAGCTAATGATTCAAACTTTCCAGTAATGATCTATCCTCACAATTATTTCTTTTCTAACAAGTCTTTTGAATGAGACTATTTGAATGTTACTAGCAAAAAGTGAAAACTAACATAATCCAGAAATAACATTGAAACATAATCTAACATAGAACACTCCTGAAGTATGAAAGTCAGACCAAGCACAGAGCAGATAAACATGTTCAAGCTTTTACTCCAACTGAATTTTTCATTCAGTACCTTCTGTAATTTCAACGTATAGCATCATAGTACTCTCAGAACCATACTGAACAGCAGCTCCCCACAGTGTATCCCAGGGGTTCATACTTGGACCAGTACTGTTTAATATCTGCATCAGTGACATAGACAGTGGGATCAAGTGCATCCTCAGCAAATTTGCAGGTGACACCAAGCTGAGTGGTGTGGTTGACACACCTGAGGTATGGGATGCCACCCAGAGGCACCTGGACAAATTTGAGAAGTGGGCCCGTGGGACTCTTATGAGGTTTAGCAAGACCAAGTGCAAGGCGCTGAATCTGGGTCAGGGCAAGCACCAGTGTCAATACAGGCTGGGGGATGAACAGATGAAGAGCAGCCCTGACGAGAAGGACTTGGGGGTGCTGGTGGATGGGCTGGTAATGTGCACTTGCAGCCCAGAATGCCAGTTGTATTCTGGGCTGCATCAAAACAGCATGGTCAGCAGGTTGAGGGAAGTCAATTCTACTGCGCAGCTTTGCTCTGGTGTGACCCCACCTGGAGTGCTGTATCCAGCTCTGGGGTACCCAGACAAGAAAGACCTGGACCAGTTGGAGCAGTTGTAGAGGAGGACCACCAAGATGATCAGAGGACTGCAGCACTTCTCCTTAAGGCAAAGGCTGAGAGAGTTGGGGTTATTCAGCCTGGAGAAGCAAAGGCTCCAGGGAGACCTGACTGTGGCCTTCCAGTAACTAAAGGGAGTTTGTAAGAAAGATGGGGAAGACTTTTTAGCAGGGCCTGTTGTGATAGGACAAGGGGTGATGGTTCTGAACTAAAAGAGGGTAGATCCAGACTACATACAAGGAAGACATTTTTTACAATGAGGGTGGTGAAGCACTGGAACAAGTCACCCAGAGAGGTGGTGGATGTCCCATCCCTGGAAACATTCAAGGTCAGGCTGGATGGGCTTCTGAGCAAGTTGATCTAGTGGAAGAGGTCCCCTCTTGTTGCAGGCATTTTGGACTAATGACATTTAAAGGCCTCATCCAACCCAAACCATTCTATGATAATGGAGCTTTTAAAATACAGCATTTACATGATGGAGAGTGTGGATTACACATTCTCAAGTTCACAAAGACACAAGGCAAAGAAAAAGACTGCAGGTAAATCAAAAACAAACAAAAAAGTTTCCTTTGCTTCATCTTATTGGAAACAGAACTGAATTTCCCACTTCTCTGTTTTGTGGGAATAAGTGAACAGGCTCCTTAAAACATGCAGGTTTGGTCACATTCATGTTCAAGACAAAGCATCTCTTGTTACAAACTACTCCAGACCAAGAAAAATCAACCAGACAGGACAGTGATGTCCAATAAGAGGACCAACAGGTGACCCTGCTTTGGCAAGGGGGTTGGACTAGGTGATTTTTAGAGGTCCCTTCGAACCTTTCTGTGACTCTGTGAATATACTGAATAATTGCTCTGTTCAAACTAACTTACATTCTAAAAACAAGGCATGCAGAGGGACAAAAGGAGAGAGTATGTTGGCAAGGAAATAAAAGATGGGATAATAAATGTAGGTTGTACCAGATTTGTATGCCATCTGCAGCTACCTGCCACAATTACCACTTGCTACCTACTTAGCAGATGGTGATTTTCTGTATGCCTTAGAGCAAAGGTGAGATCTAAAAAAAAAGTTTGAATATTCACACAAGTAGATTTCACAGGTTCTCAGTTTTTCCTTATGTGCACAGAGTAGATTTGGGGAAAGCATATGAGCAAAGTTCATTAGCAGAAAGCTTAAGTTGGCACTGTTGGTGGAAAAAAAAAGCAGAAACAAAGCTGGAACAAACAGTCACAGCAGTACTAAGCTATAAAAAGTTCTGAAGACAAAGTCAATGCACGTGTATATCTGACCCATGGACAGAGAAAGCTCCAAAGGAAGACATTGAAGGAACGTACTGTAACATGACAGAGATGTTTCTAGCAGAGCTATTCGGAGCCATTTTAAGGGGATGATTTCACTTCAAGAGAAGCAAAGAGGTATCATGCTGCAAGAGTGCCAGGATTAGACAATAGTTTTGTCAGTGCACATAGTGAGAAAATGAGGACGTACCCAAGGGTACCAGAAGTAGAATACTGGTTCTATGAGAATAATTTTAATATCCTCAACTGACCTCTACAGAGCCAAGACCTCAGCCTATGGAGATACGCAGGAAGAAGCAAATTTAGACTTCACCTGGATCAAAGAAAAAGTCTAAATCAAAAAGAAGAGAACATAGATTTGAATAACAGATGAGGGTGGAAATACCCCAAAAAACCCAGAGTTAACCTCAAGGGGTAGAAGGCTTTCCACATTACAATCACAAAACATAATAAGTGACCTGCAATTTTTTTTTCCTTTTAAATAGGTATTTGAGTGGAAGCAACTCAGAATGGGAATTCAGACTTTATCCTTTATAATTCTCTAGAGCAGCAGTGAGAAAAGCAGAATAAACATGAAGCAACCAAAATCACTCAACACTGCTGTTCACAAACCAGAACACAAACAGGGAGCTGCTGCAATGCCAATTAAATACCCTAATTTAATCAACTGAATTCAGGTAAAGCATTCTGCGCACAAGCAATAGAAGCATACTAGATAAAAGCTACTCAGGATCTTCTCAGATAAATAACTTCAGAAGCTGCAGAGCAGTAGATTTCATCACTCACTCTTTCCCTGACTTACCCTCTGATGTAACATGACCAGTAATCTATTACAAAATTTTGTCTTTTTCTGTGGATAAGCTGTAAGCTACCAGATACAGTAGCACTCAATATGACAATATCTGTGAGAATCTCTCTGCTCTCTGTGGAGAAGACTATCACATATGAAGAATCAACTTGGCATTTTCCACAGCTCTCAGAGAGATCAAATCAGCTCTCAAACCTTTTGGTAAACAGTTTTCTTGCACAATCATAACTCTCACTTTCAGCTCACTCCACTTTACTATTTCTCCACATAGACAGAAGTTTTGTCATTTTCCATTATAAGGATTTGGCTCCTCTGTTCATTTATCATTATGTATTTTTATATGGACATGACTTTATGTGTATGTGTACACGTTTTTGCTTCTCCCTGTCATCCCACCCTAGCTGACATGTTCCAGTCTTCTGTTCCTTTCTTTTGTTTAACAACACTGTGAATGTTGCACACTGTCTTGTATACCATTTACTGTCACCTTTTCAGAATTAAGGAATCTATTCCCACCATTTACAAGTCTTACAAAATCTCATTTAAGGTTACCATTACAAAGAGACTGGTAACAAATCCTGGTCACAACTACTTTGCAAAAAAACACTCATTTTTACTTTTTTTTTTTTTTTTAAGTTCTTCTTCCAGAAGTAGCAACAGTATGACATTTCAATGACCCAAGACCTTGAAATAAGGTATTTCCATGTGCAGGTAGAAGGATGTTTAAACATGTTATGTTTTAGCTTAATGGTAGGACATCCGCTATTTTCAGCAAATAATTCCCAAGGTGAAAAAGCCCATCCCATTTCACTACACCATCCAACAATACCTTTCCCCTTACGCTTTTGTTTTGGATTTATTCCAAAATTCACTTATTTATGGATTAAACTGCCAGTAATGGAATATTTTGTAAGACTGCCTTTTATGTTTTGGGGTTTTTTTTCTAGTACATGGACCAAAAATCCCAACTAAAAGCACTATATTATTTCTACTAGCACTTCTTAAAACTACAGCTGTAAGGGAAGAAACTGCTTAAGTATTTTGATATTTTACCATATTTATTCTATATAAATAGCTTGTACTAGACAAGTGACAGTGACTCTGTAAAACAGCTTCCTTCTATGTTTTGAAAACTCATTTTCTACACAAAAACTTGAAAGTTACACTAAGACATCTTCTGAGCACATGTCTATAAAGAAGATGTTTCTGCCTGAAAGTTTAACCTTTTTTTTGCCAACTATATCAGCTGACATTCAAGACATTTTTGCTCAACTACATATGCAAGCTCTGAGAAAGAAGAAAAAGCAGTTTCCGTAAGAAACTTAGCAAGAAATCAGGTTTCTTAAAAAAAAAAACCAAAACAAGTAATTGGAGCATTCAATCCAAGAGTCAAATGAATGCATAAGACACAGAAAAAGCTGGTCTTATTTAAAAAAATGAGTAAAGAATAGAAATTACTTAATTGCAGGAGTCATGTTAGGGTAAACAGAATCTAATTCCACCTGAGATGTACGTGCATGCATGCATGTACGGAAGCTTCAACACAGAATGACAGATTAAACAAGGGGGGAAAATTTCCTCCTAAAATTTTGTTTACTTCATTTCCTCCTTTAAATACCTGTTCAACAGTTACAAAACAGGTTCAAATGGATTTCATGCTTCTCAGTTGTTAGTGTTAGCAATGCCAATGCTACCTGCCATCTTCCCGAATAAGCTGCTTCTCACCCTATTTCTTCTCATTTTCTTTCTCATCCTTTGTCCTTATTCTCTCTATCTTTTTGTTTACAGAACAGCCTCTGTTGATGACTTGGACACAAGCAGATAGACACAAGTCTCTGCTCTCTTACCCAGCTCCTCCCCTAAACCATGCAGCAGAAATCACAGGCCAACAGCAGCCACTAGAAAGATGGTAGGAAGATAGACTTAGCAAGTTTCTTCCAGGATCACTGTATGAAGGGTGGGGCACATTACTTACAAGGTGAGTCATATGAAACTACCCACTTGCTAATTCATTACAAAATCAAAACAGCACAGCCATGGCTCTATCTTATCATCATGTTTAGGCTGGCAAGTTATATCTTCATTAAAAAAAACCAAAACCAAATACAAACACAGAAACAAATATCCCTCTTCCTGTCTCTCTCAAAAAAAAAAAAAAAAGGCAACAACAAAAAAACCCCCAACACCAAAACCAAAATAACCCAGGAAAAAAAAAATAAAAAAGGAAAATTCTTGTGGAAATCTCAAACCAAAGTTAAAGTGGAGAGCCCTTATTACTAAGCTCTGCAGACTGCAAGGAGGATGGTAGACTTAAGGAACCCACTTCTCCAAGCATATTGATCCATGAAGGGGAGAACTAGTGAAATTAGCAAATAATTAACAGGTACGTCATCAATCGAAACAAGTACACACAGTAAATTTTAAAATATTAATAAAAAAATTAAATTCAGTATCCTATTAGGATGAAACTGAAAATTCACACCTTTGTCTTTTCCTTTTAAGTTCTTTGCATACTTGACAATGATTCCTTAGATTTGCAGGTCTCTTTTCAGACAGAAGCTATAAAAACTTAAGTAACTAAATTAAAATGGAGGCTGTGAAACAATCAAACTGTTTTGTTGATGGTGAGCATGAAGTCAAAGGTTAATTTTATAACAGTACACTGAAACAGAATAAAGCCAGCCCTACTCAGAGACAGGCATGCTCTGGACATCCTATTGTGAAAATGGTTTAAAAGAGTAATTTCACTCAGGGATGGATTTTATAAAACACTACTGAAAATACAAATAGTAAGTACTAAAAAAAAATCTGTACAAGCTTACAAATTTTGGGGGAAAATCTGTTTCTATTCACTGAGTAATAATTCAAAAGTGGAGTAATTTTAGTATCACATTAATAATTAAATTCATGCAAATTTCTTGTATTAAGCTCTAAATGTTTTTATGATTAGACAATTGCTATGTGACAACTATGACCACCAAAAGGTTCTGTTCAATTCTAGCTGCATGTGTTGAAGGGATGTATTTCAGATACTGAAGTGTTATTATTGTTTGCATTTTGTTTAAAGTTGAATATACACCAGCTTTAGGGAAAAGGTAATCCCAAGATTAGTCTGTTTTCCCAACAACTACAGAAAGAAATATAGGTTCCCTTTTAGCTAGAGACAGGTGCCTGCAAGTGTTAAATTATTTCCCCAAACAGGAACAAAAATCCTTCAGAGAAGTGCAAAGAATATTTTAATCTCTTGTTGCAGAGAACAGGTTAATCAAGGCTTTTTTATATTGTTATTAAAAACACGTGAACATATGACCAATGCTAGGCTTTTTTGCAGATGACTAATTATAGGTGAGAAATTCACAAACTTTAATTTTGCTTCTACTTGACCTGAGGGATGTACCCTTGTTAGTTTTGTAGTCATGGTTTGTGTTCTAAGTTTGGGGTTTTGCTTTTTACACCCCACTAACCAGCCCCAAAGGTAGTAATTCTGAAGAGCAGCCAATGTTCTACATGAGTTCTTAAAAAAACAAACAAAAAACTACAAACTATTCCTGTGACAAGCAGTCTTCCTGACCTCTTTGACTACCACCAAACGCCTTGATAATTAATAGAGAGTTTTAAAAGTCATTCATTTAGACAGCAAATTTTACAACACTAACAGCCTTGAGGGCAAGTGTTCAAGATACCAAAGAAAGGAAGCTCTGACTCAGCCAGGATGTTCAACGATCAAAGAAGGAAGAGCACCTAACACAACACAGCTTCTGCAGTGCAAACCATGGTGAAAGTTCTCCTTAAGATTATGTTGTTTCCATGCAACAGACCCAACTCACGAGCACATCAGAAGTACCAATAGTGACCATTCATCCTCATAAATACAGAGATCGTATAAACGTGCATCACCACTCACCTACCCCTATTTCTCATTAAATGACTGCAAAACAAAAACCAAATCACAGGGTGCTATACTAGTTGTTTCTTGGAAGGGAGTTCCTCTATGACACATTCTCCTGTGTGATTTTAAATAAACAAACAAAAAAGCTGCATAGATTTTTCTTGAACTTCTCTTATGTTCCAGCTGCACTTGGTTCCTGTAAAGGCTGGAGAGATCTGGTCCATGAATGACTAATGTCAACAGCTGCAACGTCAAAAAATATTCCTGAGCCAGAGCACAAGGTCTCCAGCCTTTTGCTAGCTATGAAACAATTAAAAGACAAACAATATCACTAATTTCAGACTGTCACGTGAATAACTGCAGTATTTGCCATAATAGTGTAGCAGGACTTTAGGATAGTTCGGTCTTAAGTTAAAACTAGGAAAGGACAACCTTTGTGATCATGCTGAACCACAGCACGCATATTTTAAAAAATGGACATAGTTTCTCTTAAGGTTTTATTCTGCCCCAAATGGCTCCTGCTGAATTGACATCTCATTCAGGGATCAGCTGACAATGACATCTCATATAGCGTGTGCCTTGTTGGTCATGTCTGAATTTGCATTCATTCTCCCAGGTTTGTTTTATGTATTGATATACAAAACCTGTAGCAGCATGATAGGCTTTGCAGTGGCTGACCTTTCCCTTTCCCTGAAAGAACCTAGACAAAAGGCACAAACGAAAAACATGAAAGAGTAGTAAAATGCAACAAGCTGAAGATACCAACTTTCAAATAAGCAACTTGAGAGGTGAAGAAAATCAGTTTGACCAAGCTTGTTGGCAGTTAGGGATGTGAGTTCAGAGAAACAGTAATTAACAAAACAGAAAGAAATTAACAAAATTGTATCTGATAAGCATTAGCTTTTTCACTGCAAATTCTGTTAAGTTTTCCAGTATAATCAGGAAACTTTCTTTCCATTTCTGGCATTTTACCTCTCACCTACAACAGCAAATAGATTAATTCTTCAGTTACATCCTGTTCCTGTGTTATTATATTTTCCCACCATCTTGCATAAACCTGATTGCTTCCTCCACGGATAGCATTCCTTTCAAGTTTTAGGTGTATTCAGGTTTTATGCTGGGTGAGACATTCACAATTCATAATACCTTCCTCATGCAGTAAAAAGCTTTTCCTTTGTATCATCAACTTATGATTCAATGCGTCACGTATTCTAATTAAAATTTTTAAGCTTTCTTAAGAAAAAAAAACACGTGCCCTACTTCTATGGTTCCCCATGTGCGGAACAGTTAATTGATATTATATCCTTGACATTATGTACCTTTGTATTAATTCAGAAATACATGTGTGTCTACAAATAGAAAGGTAGCTAGCACAGCTTGAGTATGAGATGTTCTTTCCATATTTTGAGTTAAAAAGTCAAGGAAAAACCCCAGTAACACAGAAACCACTACATGGATAGTTCTTTAGTTTGCATTCTAATTCAAATCCTCGATACAATATTCAAAAAAAACTTATTACTTAAATCATCAGTAATCTAAATCTGGCCAGCATGGACCACACTCACCTTCATAGCATTTCTTATAGCATCAAGTGTGGTGGTCCATATACTGCAGTTAAAAAGTGTCATTCTACTGCAATTAAAGTACTTCTTTTTCATCCACACAGCCACAACTGGCTTTGTCCAATCCAGCAAAGCAGTTTGTTGCAATATGCTTACCTGCCGAAAGTGACTCTAAATGGCATAAAGCAGGAGACAGAAATAAGCTCCATTATATCATTCTCTCAGAACACAAATAGTGCCTGCGCAAGATAAATTATGTGTTAGACTGCGTCAGTGCTGAACTTTTACACAGAATTCCCTGCATCATCAGCAGCAGAAGCAGTCACAGAGCAATAGTTTTGACAAGGTGCTGACATTTTACAGCCTCGTCATCTAATCCTATTGAGAGCAAGTGCAGACATGATAAACAGCTAATGAGCTTCTCTGTGCACAGCACTGCACTCGCCACTGCTGCTAGCACAGGCACACAGCAAACAAAGGTCAGCCAACAGTGCTCTAGTTGCATCTACTATCATCACTAGACGCCACACTACTTAAGAAGCTCCAGAAGAATTATGGACTCCTCATTCAAAATTTTGTTTTAAGGGACAAAAATGAGTAAATCTTCAAATAGCTAGAGATTTAATTTAACAAAATCATGTTAAAAAGGTACTCCATTCAACGTCACACAGTGCCAACCTATCGAGCAGTCGAGCAGTCCTTAATTTTCCCTTTGCATTACACAAGTTTTGAATTTATGCAGCGTAGATTTAGAACATGCTTAGAATAATTCCATAAATCCCAACACAGAATCATGAATTAGTTTAGTTTGTAAAAGACTTTTAGGATCATCAAGTCCAACCACTTAAAGCAGCACTGCCAAGTCCCCCACTAAACCAGGTGCGTAAGCACCACATCTACATGTCTTTTAAAATACCTCCAGGAGTGATGACACCACCACTTGCCTGGGAAGCCTGTTCCAATGTTTGACAACCCTTCCTGTGCTGAAATTTTTTCTAATATCCAATCTAAACCTCCCCTGGTGTGACTTGAGGCTGTTTCCTCTTATCCTATTGGTTGCTATTTTGGAGAAGGGACTGCCCCCCACCTGGCTACAACCTCCTTTCAGGTTGTTGTAGAGAATGATAAAGTCCCTCCTGAACCTCCTTTCCTCTAGGCTGAGCACTCCCAGCTCCCTTAGCTGCTCCTCATTGGGCTTCTGCTCGAAACCTTTCACCAGCTTTGTTACCCTTCTCTGGACACACTCCAGCACCTCAATGTCTTTCTTGCAGTGGGAGGCTCAAAACTGGACACAGCACTTGAGGTGCAGCATCACCAGTGCCAAGTACAGGGGGATGATCACTGCCCTGGTCCTGCTGGCCACAGTACTGCTGATATAGGCCAGGATGCCTTCGGGCACACTGCTGGCTCATGTTCAGCTGCTGTCAACCAGCACCCCCAGGACCTTTTCCGCCAGGCAGCTTTTGAGCCATCCTTCCCCCAGCCTGTAGCATTGCATGGGGTTGTTGTTACCCAAGTGCAGGACCCTATACATGTTGCAAAGCACTTCTTTCTTGTCTTTAGGTTTCATACAGATCTTTCCTGTATATTGCTGATACTTCCCTTAGTAGTTGAGAGTTAAATCTGTAAATCTAAATGCTTAAACACATATATACACAAATAAAAAAATCCTGATAAATGTCTTCCTCCCTTTCATAAATTCATACAATCTTTTTCAGTCCTTTTCTTGCACAGTGTGTCTCAACAATTTTAAAGAAACAGTACAAATTTCCTCACAGGATATATAAGGTATACACTGTAAAGTGGGGCAAAGGAGCAGGAATTCTATATTCCAAATAGTAAAGCTTTAAAAATATCAACAAAGCAGAACACTCTAACATAACAAATGAAGAGCTCTGCATTAAAAAAAGACTTCATTATTTCAGTATCTCTTTGTTTGCTTGTTTAATCATCCCCTGGGACAATCTGTACTGTTAAGAAACGTGTAGAAAACAGTCATCAGTTTTTGTTGTTGTTCAATTAGTGCTATACTCAGTGTTTGAGCTCATGCAAGTGTCCTTTGGGGAAATGTCCTGCGTGCCATTAGCACTATTCTTAATGAGGGAAAGCATGAAACTCCTTTAGTGCTCTGCCAGAATTGTTTTATCTTCAAGTCAAAAGAACAACTGCTTGGAGTGACCCCAAAAAAAGCATTTAACAATTACAAGTGGCAAACAATATTCCCAAGCATTATACTCATAGCACTCTTCTATTTATAGGCTAACAGTTATTATACTGAATAAAATATGTATTAGGCAGCTTTATTACACAGTCAGTCATGATTCCCCAGTTAAGGCTGCTACAGCGGTTTCCATTATAAGCCCCATTTTGAACCCTTTACTCTTTCTATGAGAGGTAGGGTGGGGAACAGGAGGATGTTTCATGTTTGGTTTCAAGACAAAGGAGAATATTTTTAGGAAGTTTGAGGTTAATTAGACATGCTGCTTTTGAGATATGGGACATAGGCGTTTCTTTATTCTTTTTTGAAGAAAAAAGAAGTTTAATGGCAATGTTTTTGTTCATAAGAAGCTTTTTAACTAGTTCTCCAGAATTTCTTTAAAATACAAAATCAGAATTGAAAACTAGGGGTTAAAGGAAGGTCAAGACTTACAGAGCTAGGAAATATATAATGACAAAAGATCTAACACTTTTCTTAGCTATGCTTATTTTCAAAAAGGCATGCAAGCTTTTTCCACTGAGAAAAAAGCAAAGCAACAATTGAAGAACTCTATACTTAAAACCAAAACTAAAAGCAACGTTCTTAACTCTTATCACTGCTTCCCCCCAACTACTGTTCTTCATGAACAGTGGTGGGCAGGGGGAATAAAGCATGCCCTTTCCCAGTTCCTCTTCATCTAACTGTCCCCCCATTCTTCTTGTTTCCAGGTTTTCTATCTCAGCTTCATAATCCTGACGTCAAGCATCTTCCCATCTCTAACATCTCCTTGATCCTAGCTTCAGCACAATCAAGATTACAAGTCTTTAATGCTGCATATTCCTTTTACTGCCATCACAATGACTAACTGGAGAGCAGAGGGTTTAATGAATAAGGTAAGTGTAAAGGTCCAAGTTTGCATTTCATACTTGTTATACACCCAGGCTCATTTACACAATGTCTAAAACCATTCTCTGCCTTCTCAGTGACACACGCCTACATTCTAATGCATGCCCTTACAAAACATGGGCACCAGCTGGCACAAACCTCCCTCACAGAGGAGCATATGTAGAAAAGCTAGAATTTAAATAGACAATCTACAGAAATAGAACGAAGGCAACTTATTTCAGTTGGGTTTTATGAAAAGTCTTCTTAACGAGTCAAAAATACCTAATTACAGAAACAACAGTGAGATCTCAGGGCCAAGCAGTATTATACAACTGAGGAGGGGCCACAGACTTGACATTTATGTAATCTGAAGAGAGGAGAAAAGTAGAACTACAGCCATTTCTGGTTCTAAACCCAGAAATGCAATGGGGACTGTGTATTTCTATCTTTTAGTCCTGCCCAAAAAACCTGCAAAGTTCAGGTATTTGGGAGACCGCACATCTAATTTCTGGAAAGATGGACAGCATCATCTACTTCTTCCCCTTACTATTTAGGGCACTAATACCTTTTTGCCTTCCCTTCTTTTTACCTAGAGAGGTCAGTAAGATTAATTCTCTTTTCTTAATACTGTAGTCAGAAAATTCTTTAATTCTATGACAATCTCACTCCAAATCCCATGTAAGTGTTAGGGATGTGCTACTGTATATGAAACTGTGTGCAGTTCTGGGTGTCACAATTTAAGAAGGATGTAAAGGTCCCTGAAGGCAAGAAGGGAAAGGCAAAAAAGCTGGTGAAAGGGTTGGAAGGAATGTTCTATGGAATTTGGGCTTGTCGAGTTTGGAGAGGACAAGGCTGAGGGGTGATCTCATTGCTCTCTACAGCTTCCTGAGGAGGGGAATTGGAGAGACCAGTGGTGATCTTCTCTCCCTGGTATCCAGTGATAGGTCATAAGGGAATGGTTCTAAACTGCATCCATAAAGGACATTTCTTTATCAAGACGGTGGTCAAATACAGAAACAGGCTTTCTAGAGAGGTGATCAATGTCCCAAGCCTGTTAGTGTTTAAAAGAGGCATTTGGACAATGCCCTTTAACTTTAGCTCAGCCATGATGTGGTCAGGCAGCTGAACTGGATGATCATTATAGGTCCCTTCTATCTGAATTTCCCTATTCTATTCTAAAAGTTTTGCAGTTGTGGAGGCATTGAGACATCACACACATGCAGAAGGCCTCTAACCTCCTCTGCTAACTACTTCTGCTACTAACATCCCTTACGGTAATTTGTCCTGCTCTACAATGGACAAATAGGTCTTAGTCATTTTAAGAGGCTGAGATTTACAACACCAGAAAAAAGTTTAAAAAATTCTGAACTGTTTCTGATAGCATATTTTTAGGTCTTTTTCTAAAGAGTTTATTCAGGTTCATTCAGGTATTAACAAGTGCATTCACACAAGTCAGAAATAGATTATGCAGGAGAATCAGTGTAGCTGACTGTCTATGAGTATTTACCAAACTCACAAAGAAACCTGAACAAAATTTCTTTTTATCAATTTCTTTATTTTGGAGTTGCTTTGGCTAACTAAAGTTTATATATCTGTCATATAAAAAAGAAATCTAACTTTTGAGGTTTGCAAATATGTATTTTTAAGAAAAAAATAGGATTTTTTTTTTTACTCAGAGGAGAGAATCTGGAAGGAGAAAACTAGAATCAGGTTGGTTCACTTTTTTTATAAGAACACAGGTACACACAGAAGTTATACGCAGTAAGCTTCCATATGTCTGCTATGCAGGTGTACTCTACTATGTCTGAGATGAATGCAAGCTAATTCCAGGCAAGCTGCTCCTCAGTAAAACTAGAGGTAGGTAAGCCTCTTTGAACTTCCCACACAGAGACACTTATCAAAAAAAATAGAGACAGTTGAGGTGAAGCAACTGATGCAGAGTAACTGGTTACTCTGTAAGAATCTTGCTCACATGGCATGGCTGGTAGCTTGCACCATGCAGTCTACATAGATTTGTGAGGCAGCAGCCCTCAAACACTGCTGTTCTACAGACAGCATTACATGACTTACACAGGACTACAAACTTCAGGGGTTATTCAGAAAGGGTTTACAAATCTCAGTGAAACTTTCATAAACTTTTGTTCACACATCCAAAGGCAAGGATTTTCAGCTTTTATAAACAGTACTTAAAATGAAAATCAAAACATATTTTCATCATGTCAAGATATCATAATAACACTTAGACCAGTATTGTTCACCATTTGAGATCATCTGTAGTGTCAGTGTTTTGGATTATCTCTTTCTTTTCATTGTGTCATTACAATACTTAGCCATAAATAGCGCTAAGGCATGTATAGATAAAGTGGCTCTTCAGGAAAAACTACTTGTATTTAATTTGAACAATCCAATGTATCACAGGTAAGAGGCCTGTGGAATTAATTAAAGACTATCAGGACAAGCTCCTTCGGGTTCTAAATTGCTAAACAGAGCTTTCACTGAAGAGCTGTCTCGCTCCTAACAAACTTAACTTTGTGAAAGACACGAGTACAAGTTAACCTGTGCACTGTTTGTCTTGTAAATTACATACACATATTTGCTGCTGGTTTATCAAATCAATCTTATGGACATTTTTAAACAAATAATTCTGTTCTTCTCTGCTGAAGAAGTCTTGCCTAAATAAAGAAAAATATACACGATTCCCAATATGTTAAAACAGAGATCAATTAGCACAAGACACTTTTATGCCACGACCAAGATGTCAAAGAAGCAGTTATGTATTTTACTCATATATTGCCACAAACAAGGCATACCAATTTTAGGTAAGATTCAAATTGTCAGCAAAGATTCAGAAAAGAAATAACATTTGACAGAAAGAATCATGAAAGCACTGTGACTTAATATCTCAAGAATGTTAGTAAGACTGCTGTTTACAGAGAGGGGCAGAAAAAGATGTGATTGAAACATATAAACTGATTTCATGCTTGTAACAGAGAGGCAGAAGCAGATTCTGAGTCTTTGTAAGAAAGAAAATGCTAATCTAAGGATTTTAATTCATGAACTCAACTCAAAATGGAGTAAACAAGTGTGCTACACATACACCTCTCAGTCAGAGAAGACCAGCCAGTACATTTGTTAGAACTACTCCCAACTGCAGTTTAGGTCAGGGTCCAAATTCTTCCAGTGGTAGTCTTCCATTTAAATCTTCCTCTAAACTGATCTGAAAAGAAGACTGTAGGACAGGAGCCTCTCAAATACCAGAGCTAACTTTGCTAGTAACAAAGATTAACCCGAGTCCTGATCTATAATCACAGAAACGTAACAAATTCAAACCTGGAGCATGAAGGGGAAATATTACTACATAAAGAGAAACTGAGCTCAATTCAACAGAGCACACTTCCCCTATTTTAAAATAATTTACCTGGAGATATAGCTCTGTGGAACTGATACATATCTTCTCCAATCAGTTCTTGCGCAACCTGCTTGATCTTCCGTCGGACAGCATCTAGCTTGACTTCAGATTCATTTAATATTTCTTCCCCATTGGGAGCACTGCAACATAAAACAGAAACTGAAAGAGAAGTTTTCAGAACATGTGCAAGCAGTTAAAACACATTACACATTTTCTTTTACTAATCAATACATTTTTAATGGCTTAAAGAAAAAGCAAAGCTTATATTGGAATGAGAAACAGTTTAACTTTTATTGACACCTATTCAAATTCTGTAGATTTTTACTAGGAAAATAATCAACCAGCCAAACAGTTCTGGTTTATTTCAGATGTTTATTCCTGACTAGAATTGTAATTATTGCTTAAGTAAGAAACAGGAGAAAGGCTTCAGAAAATATTCCAGAAAACTAGCATATTTACAGAAGTCCTTCAACCTCAAAAAAAAAAAAAAATCAATATTTTGCAATACATGGCAGTATTGCAAAATGTAATACATTATGTACTTCTACATGTGATTTTTTTTTTTTTCCAGGAAGTAGTTATGGACTATGCTGTTCAGGAACAGCAGAAATGTCTGATTCACAACCACAATATATGCTTGGCATTTAAAGTTTAGTTTATTTCATTTCCTTTAAACTTTCCCCTCCCCTGCCCCCAGATAATCCAGATGGTATATTAGTTTATGGTCTATTTAAGGAACTACTGATAGACTGGTCTTGAGAAAACATTTAAAAGCAAACAGTCAAGTTTACTGAGATTAAAGCCACAATAACTGTGAAATGCAAAAGAGAAGGAAATACAAAATACAGCATGGAAAGCTTCCACTCTCACAAAACCAGGAATGTGTTACAAAATAGGAATCTAAAATTTGGTGTAATGAGGAGTTTTTTGTTGTTTTCTTTCCTCCACAAGTTCCCAGCTACCTAGCCCCAGCAGTGGGAGGTAGCTATTTACAGTCAAGGCTGTAGTGATTACTGGAATTATCACAATACCTCTTTGCAGAAAAAAAACAAATTAAAAAAAGAGCAACTTCATAATCTCTATTTATAACTGTTACTACTACGGTAACTACAAATAGTTACTACTTCAGCATAAATGCATTGATAGGTAACAAAAATTAAATTAAATTTTTAAAAAAAAGGAACAGGGAGAGCAGTTATAACTATAACATGCAAGACCACTGTTTGTTGTATATGGCAAACATTTTATACAACTGGTTATGCACAGCTCCAAATTTTTCAGTTGTTCTAGTTTGTCTGTGGCTCCCAGATTGCTTGAAGGCTCATGTGAACACAAAACATACAGAAGCTCAAAACTTCATATAAAAGCCTGTCCAGTTGTAGGATATACATAAAAAGACCCCAGGTCATGTCCTCTTTGCATTGACAACCTTGGGTGCAGCTGCAACAACCAAAATGGTGATTTAATTGCCTGGACAACTAACCTGAAGGAAGAGTGCATACTCTTCTCTCACAGGCTGCTGAAAGCTGGAAGACTCTCATTTGCTGTGCACTCTACTGCTCTGAGCTAGTGTAATACACCTATAAAACCAACCGAGAAACTTGAATCTTTAAATTCGCTAACTGGAGTGTGCATTAATTAGCTCACATCCACCCTAAAGGATGTTTATGGGAAGTTAATTAAATTCCTCTCAACAGAGCATTGCAGCTGTTAATCACAAACACAGACAACATGACAAGTCGGCTTTTGGGTTTCTACGAACATTTTCATGCTCAATGTGACTCACCTGGTAAACCTGTGCAGCAGAAATATTGTTCTTTTGCTTTCGATAGTTATATCACGACTGAGCTTCACGAGCCGTTCATATTTATCATGCCTGGTGTCAAGCTCCAGCTGGAATGCTGTGGAGTCAATCATTACAGCAACAAGCACAGTTATCACAGGAACACAGTGCAGGGAAAGAGCAAAGTGCCTGTTCTGCAGTAACTGCTTATGAGCCTCTGCCCCACCAGGCTTGCCCCCAGGTGCCTTTCCCAAGGTGGGCAGCGTGGCTGCCCCTGCATGGGGCACGGCTGCAGAGCCGACCACCTGCCAGAGCTGGAAAATTCATCATTACTACTACCTTTGTTTAATAAGTCAGGCTTAAATAGACATCAATCCTGATGATGCTTTAAGGCAGCCTAAATAGTTTTAAGGTGAAATACTTGGTTTTGCTAACAAAATCTATTCTGCAATATTGCTGTTCAGGAAACGGACTTCCAATTTCACCCAAATTCAGAAGATAAATAGAAAAATAAAACCCTAGAATCATTTCTAAATAAGATTCACCATTCTCTAAAACAAAACAAATAAAAGGCATCTAAGGCATATATATTGTTCAAAATGCACCATTTAGTTATAAGAAGGTTTGCATTTCACGTTCCAGCTAAACTTGGCCAAAAGTCAGGTATTCTAATATCCCTAAGGTTTAGAAGTACTAAAGCAAAGTGAGATCAATTATTTAAAATAAGATTTCTGACTTGCTGATGTTAATTCTTTATAACTACAATGAAGACAGAGAAGAGAGGACATGTATCTGGTTATCACAGTCAAATATTATAAATGTTTCACAGATACCATTAACATTTTATAGGCCATTATTCCACTAAATAAATCATTAATAGATACTTAGAAGAAATCTAACGTATTTCCTAAGTGTCTGAGGTGTAAAAGTGTCTGTGCAAGAAAATGCAGAAAATAAATGAAGATGTTACAGTTTTAAAGGGTCTGACAAGTGAATATCCTTTAAAACATATAGTTCATAGGCAAGCAAAGTTTAGATGAAGCTACAAAAATAACTATTTCATCACCTTAGTCCCTCTTATTTTGTTCTGTTCTCCCCAGACTTACTCTGAAACTCTAAGGTAAGTCACAAATGCTCCTCCTAATCTTCTAATTCTTACACATCTGTTTGGTGTATCTCTTCCAAAATCTGAGAGTCAATTCCACCCCTGAATTATCATCAAGAAGAAATTTTCCCTCAGATCACAGTGACAGGAACTTGAGGAAGTGTGACTGAGACTTCTGTTCATAGGATACCATATGACATTTCCAATGACCATTTACAAATGTCATATACCAGGAAATTCACTATTCTGAAGATCTAAAGTATTAGCAACGCCCCCACTCTCTTCTGGACAATTGTGGCTTTTAGATTTTTATGTTAGATTTTAAGCTTGTTAGGGACTATTACGAAGTGCTTTCTGACCTGAAGTAAAACAGACAAATAGAGTAATCTTTAGCCTAACAGGATGCAAGAAAACCTATTGTACTGTGCTACTGCCTAAAATTGAGAAGGATTAGAACTCGAGGGGTTCTCCAGCCTAATACATCAAGACCATGCAGCCATTTCCTCTACACATCCCACTATCATGTCTAATCTATCACTGAAAGCAAAGATTCAGACTCTATTGATAATTCTGGTGGTACAGAATCAGACGATTAAAAATGTCACTTAATAAATCTTCACTTTACAAACCAAGGTATGATCCACTCTCTGTATCACTGAACTGTCATATTCAAAATGTATTACCAAAAAAAGGAGTATCTCCTTGGTTTTTCATTAGCTAAATCATTCTGTGATACTATGAGTATTACAGAAGACAATTTCGCATTACTTTTTTAGAAATCTTTGGTGCCAACAGGCCAATTCAGCTATAGCTTTTTTGTCAGAGGTTAAAAATAGCAAAATGTGTATATCCATTTAAGGCCACACATTAATGGGACACCTCTGGTTGTTCGTACAGACTGTAGAACAAAACGCTGAAGAGCAGGACCAAGAAAGGGACCTGGGGGTCCTGGTCAATGGTCAGATGAATATGAGTCAGCAGTGCCCTGGCAGCCAGAAGAGCCAACCCTGTCTGGGCGGGACATCAGGCAAAGCATCACCAGCCAGTCAAGGGAGGGGATTGTCCCGCTCTCCTCTGCGCTGGGGTGGCCTCACCCTGAATATTGTTGGCAGTTTTGGGCACCGCAATATAGGAAAGATATTAAGCTCTTAGAAAGTGTCCAAAGGAGGGCAATGAAGATGGTGAAGGGCCTTGAGGGGAAGCCGTATGAGGAGTGGCTGAGGGCACTTGGCCTGTTCAGCCTGGAGGAGACTGAGGGGAGACCTCACTGCAGTTACAACTTCCTTGTGAGGGGAAGAGAAAGGGCAGACACTGATCTCTTCACTCTTGTGATGAGAGACAGGACCTGAGGGAATGGCATGAAGCTGAGTCAGGGGAGGTTTAGGTTACCCAGAGAGTGGCAAGGCATTGGCACAGGCTCCCCAGGGAGGTTGTCACAGCACCAAGTCTGAGAGAGTTAGGAGGTATTTGAACAACACTCGCAGGCACATGGTGTGACTTTTGGGGTGTTCTGTGCAGCACCAGGAGTTGGACTCCAGGAACCTGATGGGTCCCTTCCAATTCAGTACATTCTACGGTTCTATGATTAAGTTGTTTGGATTCAGACAATATACACAGAAATAATGCACAACTCTGGTTCACCTTGCACAGTTTGCTCAATTGTAAACCATCTGGAGCATACTTTTTCCTAATGCTTGTGCCTTACATGGAGACAAAGACCACATGTGTCTCTGTCTGGGACTTATAAACACTAGTGCAATACAAAGAGTAGGTCTTTGAAAAGCTGAACAAACTCTGTCCCCTAAATCCTTCCTGAAATTAACCAAACACTGCTGACTGGATCTCATGGAAAAGGAAGGAAACAAGTGTAGGTACAATATTCAACATGAATGACAGTGCAGTTGTGTTGGAGGGAACCTTAAACATCCATCTAGTTCCAAGCCCCAGCACCACAGGCAGGGACACTTTCCACTGGACAGGTTGCTCAAAGACCCATCCAACCTGGCCTTGAATACTTCCACAGACGGGGCATTCACAGCTTCTCTGGGCAAAGTTCAGGGGTCACAGTTAATCATCTGCCAAGCTGATTTACACAGAAAAATCTAAATACCTGTTTTAAAAAAAGCAAGGAAATTATATGACATTGAAATTACCATCTGTAACAGCCAGACAGCTTGTATTTCTTCACCCTCCCAAGCTTCATAAAAAAATATGTGGAATGGGGAAACTTTTACAGCAAGAATTAATCTGTTCTCCATATCAAATCTCCGTCCTTCTTCTGTCAAGGCATCTCATTTCTGAAGGCCAACTTTGCCCTCTTAGGACTAGTCTAATGAGAAATTTAAGTTTACTGGAGTTCAAATCTGATTTTGTGAAAAACCGCTAAAGGGAAGTTTACAACTCCTTATTTAAAGAAACTCAAATATAAGTTCATTTTTAAAAGGCACTCAAACTGAAGTGTCTACACATAGGTCTGTATTAATTACTCTTATTTTTAAAAAGTGCAGGTATAAACAAGTAGCAACTCACAAAACAATGCATTCATATTTACATAAAAGCTTAGTCATCTATGCACCAGAGCCAAGGTCAGCAGCGTCCTCAGTTTCCCTAAGGTCACCATCTCCTCCTCTTGCCCCTGTGGCTCAGATTTTGCATTACACCTCTGCAGATCCTACAATTTTCTGCCACCAAAGAGCCTGGTCACCTTTTGCCTGGCTGACCACTTGCGCAGTTTGCTCAGCATCAGGTTCAGCAGAAGTGGGGTGAGGAGGGGGAACAGAAGGTGGAATGGAAACAGGAGCGAGTCATGAGTTAGGGGGAGCTACACAAAATCCTGCTCTCAGGACTTCACTGCACAAAAAGTACAACACTAAGCTGAGCGTGAGTCCCTCAGAGAGAGAGGGTTTATTCCATCATTAAATGCTGATAATTTCCTAGCAATTTCTACACCAAGTTCTTATAATCTGTTTTTCCAAATATTTACTTACATTTAAAAGACTTCATCAAAGGTGAAGATGGATTAACATTCTCTTTCTCCTCTCTTCTTTGACCATGTGGAAAATTGTCATGCTTGCGTTTTCTGAACCCACCCGATCCTATTAATAGAAGGTACACGCAAAAAATATATTTAAAAGTAGTTTTGCTAGAGCACAAGCAGCACCAGAATGCTGTCTTCAGAGCATTCCATATTTTACAGGCTAGAACAAGGTAACTGGATGAACAGTTATTAACTGATGACAGCTTCATGTGATCATGTTACTTTTTCTACTACATTCCTAGTGAAAATTAGAAAAAAAAACAAACTTACCAATTTCAATGATCAAGAGTGGGAGAATTCTAAGTACTTTTTTTTTGTATGGTTTTCACAACCTTTTGAGTTTTCTTTCTGTAAAGGAATGGCTGCATGCAAATCCTTGTGTAAACAAGAGCCTACAGGATTAGACCTTCTGGTTTTTTACTTTCTTTTTTTTATTCAGCTTGAAAGGAGTCAATATACTGCAAGTTTTTATTATTGTAATTAATTACGTCATGAGTTTTCAGTAACCAGAAAAAGAAGCAAGGTATAATTTAAGCCATTAATTTAGACTACCACTACTCAGATATGCACGTTTAACTCCTGCACTATAGCTTCCTAGGTCCTTACACTCTTCCCATTAACCGGTTTGTTCTCTATTCACACCAGCATGGCTGTTCCCTTCAACTGGCTTTGTGTGCCTCTTCCTTAGACCCCCTTTTCAAACCCACACCCGGAACTCATCTCTTTTGGACTATGTTTTACTTCTGATTTACACCTTGTATTTTTTCTTTGTTTTGTCCTGCCTTCACTTTGGACTGACTCATTGTGTCACTTATGCATTAACCATTCCTCCCTCTCACTCCCTCCTTTTGTGACAGCTGGACACTTTGTGTTCCTAACAGAGGCCAAAATCTGGCAAACTGGCATACAGGCATACTTTTTGAATATGTAGAGTTCTTTCAATTTCCTTAAAAGAATTAAAAAAGGAAGCTAGTGAAAAGTTACAGAAGAACACTGGATTTTAAAATGTTTCCATTTAATTGTTTATTATCCCAAACCAAAACCAGAAATAGGTGTAGCTACTTCGTAAAAGAGGAAACCGAAAATCATTTTTTCTTTCTTCTCTGTTAGGACATATATTCAGGGTTTTGCTTTTCCTGTAGCAGTTAAAAACATTACAAATGCATCCCCTGAAACACTGCAGCAAATTAAACTCACTGCAGTATACCAAAAGTTGGAAACATCATCATGACCTACAGGAAAAAACCTGGCCCTCCTGAAGTGGGAGGGGAAGGAAGACAGATAGAGAGAAGGGGTTCCACTGAATAACAAACACCTTCAATATCAAAAGATCAAGGGCTGCAATAACAGTAAGTTAACCTTGATTTTAAAAAAAAAAAATAATAAAAAAGACAGCTTCCTTGTTACTGGCCCTAATGCCTGGCTGAAGGGAGGTCTGTGTGACTCTCAGTGGTGCCAAGCAATAGGACAAGAGATAACACGCAGAAACTGATGCATAGGAAGTTCCACCCGAATATGAGGAACTTCCTTACTGTGCAGGTGACCTAGCACTGCCATAGACTGCCCAGAGAGGTTGTGGAAGCTCCTTCTCTGAAGATATTCAAGAACCGCCTGTACACAATCCTGTGCCATGTGCTCTGGGATGGCCCTGCTTGAGCGGGGAGGTTGGACCAGACGACCCTCTGTGGTGCCTTCCAGCCTGACCCGTTCTGTGATGCTGGGGCTAAACCATCACACAGGCTGCAAAGTGACCTGTGAAATACATCTATTCCGTATATATGTACATACATACACACACACACTATACTGTAGGATAGTTACCACAAGTGCTTTACAGGCCCAACACACTCAGCTTCCCGCGGCAGCCACTGCCTTTTCGCCCCCAAGCACGCGAATCCCTAAAACCCTGCTCTGCGGCACATTCCCCGCGGGCAGGGCGGGCCGGGGACATCCCGGAGGGAGCGGCCTCTGCCCGTGCCGGTTCGGCCACACGGCCGGAGGGCACCTCCGTCCCCTCCGAGCCCCGCCCCGCTTCCGCCGGCCACGGCTCCTCGCGCCTGGATCTCGCGGGGGGCGGGAAGGATCGGGAAGGGGAGGAAAAGGGAGAGGAGGGAAGGGCACATCACCTTCCTTGCCGCTCATCCCGCCGCCGCCGCCGCCGCGTCCCCCCGGCAACCCACCGCCCCCTCCCGCCACACCGGCGCCACTGCGGGGCGCCCCGCGGGTGCCTGACGGCAAGGCGCCACGCGGGCAGACGGCGCCGGCCCGCGGAGGGCGCCGCGGGAGGCACGCTGCGGAGCGGCGGCGCAGCAGGGGGTGATTTGGGCGCCGCTGCCCGCGAAATCGGGATAGCGCCGAGGGCGGGCCGCTCTACCGATCAGGCGACCGCGTAGGCAGCTAGTGTGCGGCCCCCGCCGTGGGGCCTCGGCGCCCGCGGCACGACGGGACTTGTAGTGCGGGACGGGGGGCGGCGCTGTGGGAGTGGGGCCGGGCGGCTCCGAGGGCACTTTCGGCTCCCTGGGCAGCCCATCCCATCCCGGTGTGTAATCACGCGTTCTGTGGAGAAAGTTTTCCTAGTGTCCAACCTGAACTCCCCTGGCACAGCTTAAGACCATGTCCTCTCGTGTCTCCACGTGTCGCGGCCAAGGTGTTTTCCTTCCCCGCAAGGGGAATGGGGCTCGCCGCCCGCGCCGCACCGAGTGCCGCGATGCCCCCCTGAGCGCCCAGGTGAGGGAGGCCAGGCAGGCTGCGAACTGACACCGAGACAGGAGGTGGGAACTGGAGACACGGACCAGAAATATCTGATGGTGCAGCCACCTGACACCTGGGAAAGAAAGCTGAGAGGCAGCCAATGCCGCTGCTGCCACGGGGGAGGCACGTTCCTGAACCCGGGTTATTCACATCCTATGTTTGCTCAGGCCTGGTAAAAAGTGTTTCCTCTGCTATGGATCCAGTGTGAGTGTTCACAGGAGATAGGCCAAGACTGAGCGCAAGGGAAATGGATGCACACTCTGAGTATCTCCCCACAGTGAGGGCATTTGATGATGCGTCAGTTCTTATGATGATAAGCTACAAAAAGTCTGCTTGCCCCACTGGATTCATGCTTTCCTACACATGCGTCCCGATGTGTTCCTCTTATGTGTTTAAAATAGGGATGGGTGTTGCAAATCCCCAAACATAAAGGTTTGCAAATGATCACTCTTGCTGCTCTGCTGCTAGAGCTCGTTTCTTGTCACAGCTGTTGCCTGTTTTAGTAGCTGGATTCCCAAGGAAACAAACCTCATATGAGCACAAAGGCGGAGTGCTCACAGCCTTTGTGTGTGGGTGTGCGTGTGTGCCTGTCCTTCCTCCCCACCCTTAATAATTTTTTAATCTGTTGGTCAATTGGTTGATCTGATTTGACACAGGGAAAGAGACTCCAGGAGTGATTGTAAACATCCTGAGTAGGGAAGAAATTTTGGGTGGAACTTGCACCTTGCTAGAAACCAGATAAGCTCAGCTGTGAGATGCGAACGCTTCAGAGTTCAAAGTTAGCAGAAGCAGCCTTTGGGAGTTCTGAAAGAGCAGGGACACCAGCCCTGGCTCAGGCCTTTGTGTTTAACGAATAAACAAATACAGCCTTTAGCAAACCTGAATACCAGGTGAATCTGTCAACAGATTGAGGAGGACAGTAAACCACCTAAGTCAGATAGTAGAGGTGTAAAGCTTTGACAGTGAGCTTTAAACAGTCTCCAGGCAGCCAAGCAGGAGTTGCTAAAACTTGTGTTTCCAAATATTGAGAACACATGACTGTCATGCAGTGCTCAAAATTATTCAGAAGCGTAACATAAAACCTCTCTCCAATTTCCTAATCTGAGAAAACAGATTTCAATCACCCTTGAAAAACAGAGGACAAAGAGGATCCCAGCAGAACTTCCTCAGGCCTGATCTGCATATTGAGTTGTGCAACAGCTTGATTGCTGCCCTACCAGCCGCACAGGAGTTTTCTGCTTTCCATGTAGCAAAATCAGGACATTAAATTACTTGTGTCAGTGTTATCGCTGCACACATTCAGGCACAGCCTTTTGTTTCAGAAGATGTACAAAACTGCTTTTGGAAACACAGACTTTTTTTTTTGGAACTGTGCTATTTCCCTGTTCTTGGCAGCTCTTTGGACAAAAAGCAGAGTTGTTTTGGTTATGTTGATGTCGCAGGAGAGTGGAAAGAGCACTGGCATTTGAATGTTTCCCAGCAGTGGAGAATTTGAGCCAATTTTAGGGAGTGGAGGTTATGTTTTTCAATGATTTCTGTGGGACTCAGTGACACTTTGCACATGCAGAGAGATACTCAACAACTCGCTTGAGATTACTGAGATGTTGTGAATAAGACCTGGTTGGATTTCTTTTTTCCTGAGACAATCCGTTTAAATGTGACAGTGTTAAGCCACTTTGGCAAGAGGTTATTCCCAGGTTATTTTTCCCTTTCTTCTAGTTGATACCTCAACCTTTTTCCTTCCCCTTCCAGTATGTGTTCTTTATGCCTGAAGAGAATGGCACATGCACCTCCACAAGTGTGAAGGTGGGATAGCAACATTTTGAGGGAGTAAACAGTAACAGAAAGGAGGCACAAGGATTAGGGTAGGGCAAAATCCCCCAGCAAACTAACAACAAACCAACAACATTTTCTCAGAGACTTAAGGTCACACTGAGATGTTGCAGATGGGTTGTGTATGACTGTGCTCCAGATCCTAGGATGAGTTTGGAAACAGCCCTCACATGGAAAAAAAATGTTTTTTAAGACTAATAGTTGTGAGGACAGAACATGAGAGGGTGGACCAGCTACAGTCTCTGCCTGTCTGAGTGGGCAAACCAACTGAAAACAACCACTCTAGGGGGCTGGAACTGCTTCATTAATTTTATCCCTGAGGTCTACTGCTTTGGGCAATGACCTACTTTAGTCACACTCATACACTATGTTCTTCGGTGAGCCTTTTGGTCTGCTGCAGTACTAGCAGCAGCAACCACCTTGAAACAGCACTTGAGTGGAAAATGAAATCTTTCCTTCTCTGGAAAAGCCCAAGTCTAACACTGACTCAGCCGAACTTTGTGAAGGGCAGACAGAGTAGTGCTGGTGGGTCCAACTCAAGAACCACACTAGTGAAGCTGCTTCAACACCTACAGCTTCAAGTAATGGAGCTGAACAGAGGTAAGACCCAGGTGATTTGTCAGACATGAAATCACCATATCTTTCTGCCCCCGGTTGTTTCAATAAAGCTCTGTAGAAACTGTTTAAGATCCCTGGGTTCCCTGGCAGTGTCACAGTGTACTCTTCATGCCCCTGTATGGCTTGTATAGCTTTAGAAACAAATGCTATCTTTGTATTGCCCTCCCATGTTTAAATAACCAGCCTGGGAATCTCTCCTGAAGTTTCTGCTAAAGCAATAGCACTATGGATAGTTAGAGCTGGAATTATCTCTGCTTATGCTTTTGGTTTTCATTTTATCTCATGACATGACGTACTCTCAGAGCAAGGTTGTGAGGTTGCCTTGGAGATGGACGGCTTAGCCACGGGGCTCTCTGTCATACCGAAACGTTCGAATTAGCCAGTGTAACTGAGAGTGCTTTCAACAAACAATTGAGTGAAGTGAAGTGACAAAAAGCTTACGAAATGGTCACAGGGGAATTGCATAAACTGGGGTCAGATGTTCAGTTTGAGACTGTTACATGACCGAGGAGTTTTGCAGCTGGTTGACGAAAGGAAAAGGGAGGTCAGCTGGTCTCTAGTTGTTATAACAACAACCTGTTTTGTTTCTCAGGCAACAGAGATGCCCATGGTAGTGGCAGGATGGATCCGGAGGATGATTTCCTCTTTTCCTGGAATAATGTTTGAAAGCTGTGAATGTCTTTCTGCTGGTTTAATTTGGGATTTGAATCCTGTAAGTGACAGGATCCAAGTGCTAATACACCATGGTGCAACCTTTGAATGGATCAGCAGAAAGGCTTTAGGAATCCACCATCAATTTAGCTACTTGTAAATGAGCAAGTGGAAAAGAGGACAGAGAGAACCTACAGATTTGCTGCAACATTCAGCTCGAAAAAAACTAAAGGAGGCCAAACTATGCATTGCCTTTATTCCTAATGTTTAGTTTATATCTTCCAAGGGAAAACTGGCAAATGACCGGCTATGAATAATATACCCATGGGGAAAGTTTGTTTCTAAACATGAACAGTTAGTGCCTGGCTTATGTCTGGGTGGGTGTGCTGGCTATTTCATAAAGATTTCATTCTACTGAGGCAACCACATGAAAGAATTGCTTTAGAGGAATTCAAGGTGAGAATATCTTTATTTTGCATCACACCAACACCCTTAATGCAGTAGAAGTGCAGAGATTAACCTTTCTCCTGCATCTCTCCCATGCCCCTCTCGGTGTCTGAACTCTTTGCAAATTCTGACTGAAATTATATGATCCTTTGTATGTCTAGCTGCTCCAAACTGGCTTGGTTGATTAAATGCTGGGCTTTTCTGCCATAGTGATAGAACAGAGAAAAGGTAGGGGCTAAAGTTATAGTGTGTTGTAGTTTTGGAAAAGATGCCGATGCAGTAAGAGCTGCAAACAAAACAAAAACAAAACAAAACAAACAAAAAAAAACAAACAAAAAAACCCAAAGAAACCTAAAACATTTACCTTTGGCTATAGGAGTCAGAAAAGTGAGGTAGCCTGAAGATATGGCTCTCATCAGAAATGATAAATCCGATCACATAACAGCAGAAATGCATTTAATTTTTTTTATGCATACCTAAATCTCTCATCTGAATTATATGAATTTTGAAGAGTCTCATATGCTTTTCAGTTCCTACAGCTCTCAGTACTCCCTGGATCCCTGCAGTGCCAAATACATATTCTCCTTCACCCTCTTGGTCCTCTCCAATGCTGCAGTTTGGAGATAATGGCTCTTGGCAAAAGAGTTAATCTGATTCATCTGCAGTTAACGTCCTGTTAGAGGAGTCTGAGAATGGTCTTTGTGTTTACATCTGAGAGAGGCAAAATACTATATTATATATGGAAAACCCTTATTCATGCCAATGTAAATCAGGTATAATTCTCTTTAAATTGGGTACCATTGAGATGACTATCAAGTCTTGAGAATTCCCAGTGTACAGAATATTTTATGCTGCGGTGTAGGTAGGGCCAAAAAAACACAGCAAGGCTCAGGTAGTTAGAGAAATGCTTTCCTAACAATTCCCACCAAAAAGTTCTGTTAAAAAAAGTAGTTAAGGTTGCTCCAGGGCAAAACACACCCACACAAGAAATGACAGGTTAGGGGAACCTTCTTTGCATAAGGTATCGTGCACACCTCATATTAACCACTCCCAGTGACAGACTCCAAACCCCAACAAGAAGCTCCCCTTGTTCTGCGGGATAAAGAAACACTAAATACCCATCCCTCCTACATGCTTCAGTGCAAAGCCCTCTGGCTTCTGCAACACATTAGCGGCTGGTGCATGTGGAGAGGCCATGGTGATTGCAGGGGGCAAATGGAGATTAACAAGTGCCCCCTGAGCCATACGCTCTGCCAGTACCGCTGGTCTCAAGGACCTTCTGTGACTCTGTCAGACTGTTTTCTCTGTGGCTGGCCACACCACTTAGCAGACCCCTTTCACAATGCAGATCTGAAGAGCCATCTGTTGCTTTTTATTAGACTGGAGAATGAGCTATTTGATACACTTGTACCAGAATAAATCTGGTTCCCCTGCTGAAAAAATAGTTACATCTGCACCAGGTATTTGTAGGGGGCTTCTTCTAGGTGATTTTTTCCCAACTGGCCAGAAGAGATTTTACGTGAAAGGTGTTTTGTCACCCAGCACTACAGGGATCCTGGCTAGAATGATGATGGCACTAAGTTGTAGTTAAAGCTTTATTTTTTTAAACGGAATTTTATGATCAGCATAGCATAAAATTTTGCCACCAGAATAGGACAGGATTTTTATAATCAGAATCAGCATATTACAATTTTCTGAGCAGCATAGCACAAAATTTGTATCAAAGCTTAGCTTACAGTTCCTAATCATCTGGACCCATTGCAGAATGGGTCAATCTTAATTCTTGGCTTGCAGTATCCATAAAACAATCATAATATAGAATAAAAACATGTAGAAGAATATGAGTCACTCATTTAGACACTGGAGGAAGCAGATGATAGTGGAGGCATCTCTGACCACTGGGAGATCATGGGTTTTGCTTTCCAGCAGCAATTGTGGTCCAATTCCCACCTAGATGTTGTAACTGCTTGATTTTATAGACATGTTCTGTGCTGGTGTCATCACAACCTGGCTGGCTGGATGCCTGAGACTTTCAAGGCTGGTAAGGAGTGAAGAAGTTGGCCTGGCGCCCAGCAACCTTGAGGCTGATAGGGAAAAGAATTCTGTCTGGTGCATGGGACTTTCCAGGCCTGATGAGGAAGGGAAGAAGGACTGACATATGACCAGTTTGGTCACAGAGAATGGCCATTTGCCCTTTGAATTGGCATTAGCTAAGCTAACCATATTACAAGGGGTCAGGAGCAGGAGTTAGCATTTACAGATTTATATTGAAGAACCTGTGCTTCAAAGTGTGTTGGTGGTCTTCCATCTACCTTCCTCTATAGCTTTATACCTTCTCACATGTAGTGGCTATTTTCATACAAATTTCTTCTGCTCCACAGGGTCACACTGACCAGTACTGACAGGTTTCACCTCATTGTTTAAATACTGTTACAGAGTTAGTTCTGCCTTTTTGTATCCAGGTGCTCTAGGAACAATATCTTGGCATTGCATTAATAGGACTTATCCTCTGCCCCTGTGCTATAGGGGGCATATGAGTCTTCTCACGCTCTGCAGAAACGTAAATCTTTGTTGCTCCAGGCACAGAAACCAGAATTCTTATGCTGGGTCTCAGGGCAGGGTGGGGATGGGGTGGGTTTAATGCAGCCCCTACACAGAGCTGCATCAAAACAAAGAATTAAAGACAAGTAGATGAAGTACAGTAGTGTTACAGACCTTTGTCCGTTCAAAATGAGATGGAGATGACTTTGTCAAGAGTGTTAGTCTAATAATATAATTTTGTGTCATGAATGATGACCTTGAAGATGCTGAGGACTGAAAACCTCCTCACCTGAAGCTTCTAATGCTGTGACTTGGTCACAGTCTGTTATTGGTCAGGTGTCTCCAAAATTCAGGTCCTGCTCTTCCTGACTGCTGTGCAATATGATCAGCTCCGACCTGGAAAACTGAAATCATAGTAAAACCGTGCTCATTACAGACTGAACATTTTATAGTTCTGTGACGGTGCAAAGGCCCCAGAGAGTGAACTAATAAGGGTTTGATATGCATTTATAACCTCACCTTTAAGAAGTCAGCATGAAGTTTTATAATCTGTCCTCCAGGAAAATCTATTTATTCCAACATATCCTGGAGAATCAATACTTGTTTAGAAAACTGTAGTAACAGAAACATTAATCTTAATGCCTTTTAAATGTTGTATGCCTCTATTAGTGGTTTCTAACTTTACCATGGACTATGTAAGGGTAATGCACAACATAGGGTAAGCTTGGAGCATGGGTCTTTTGAGGATACCTATACATAACACGTACGTCTCTACTCACTGGTCTAAGAATGATATTAAAGCAGTGGAATAATTTCTTTGTTTCTATGACAAGAATACATCCCATATGGAAGTCATCAGCATCAACAGTAAGCTTTCGGGTAAGCTCTTTTGAGCCACCGTTATTAAGTATGTATTTCACATACACCTGTACATGTTGAAGTCTTGGAAGGACATGTCTATTCCCCAGATATCAAAATGCTTTCAGTGCAGATGCCTGCGGGGGGACAGTGATCCTAAAGCAGCCAGAGAGCCAAAGGAATGCTGAGATTTCAGAGCCTGCATGATTAACCACAGCTGTACAAACAGTACAGTGGAGAAAACAGATTGACCTTGGCCATGTTTTGAGAGTGCCAGATAACCATGTCCTTCAACAAACCCTGTTTCAACATGAAGAGGAAAGAAGAGACAGTGAGGAACACAAGGAAACACAATAATGACTAAAACAGCAACATCCTAAGTCAGCAACGTTAACATCTTCAGGGGACTAGTCTGGGTCAAAACTGGTTGGTGATGATAGACATCTGCCTTATGTACCTGGCAGCATGAGAAGTGGATTAGACCAGGTATATCTCAAGTACAAATAGACAGGACACTTCAAGACATGAATTAGTGTGCTTTGACCATCCAATAAATACCCATGGCAGAGAAATTTTAGTCTGTTTGCAGTAATTTCAAAATGGAATTGAAAAAGCAAAGAGTGTTTCAGTGTATTTCTAAATCCACAGGGCCATGGGTATCTTTTCCAGTTTATCAGTGTCTGGATCTGACTGTATAGAGAGAACATAGAGGGGGCCCATACTAGCAAATAACTGCAATGCTCATCTCACTGACCTCCCCTTCACCTTTGCAAATAGGTATTTTCTTTGCTGTTTCTTCACATGTCTGGGGAACACACCCTACAACACTTGCAAAAGTGCAAACATTATCACTGGGCTGGCCATCAGCATCCCCTCTAGCTCTTATCTTGGGCTGTGTCCCACTAGGATCACTAAGTTATATGCTTAAACTCAGGAAATCTCTCTCCCCTCCCCACGGCAGACAAAACACGGTGGATCACCTACTGGTAGAGAGCTCACTAGATGCTGGGCTCATAAATGACAGAGCTTGATGCAGGATCAAAGCTGGAAGTTAACTTCCTCCAGAGTATCCCATAACTCAGAGCAGGCTGTGGGGATGATCCTCAGAATGGTTGTAGGAAACAGCTTGAGGATTGAAGGAAGTCTTATCTTTGCTGAGCTGGAAATCTGAGCATTACACAATACTTGTTTTTCTTACCTCGTGAATTCTGCCCTTGCAATGTGCACCTCAGGCACCCATGTGTCCACTGCCATCCAGTGTCTTGGTAACTAGAGAATAAAGAAGAGATATTTGGAGAGCTTGTGAAGTTCACTATGAAGAACATTACTGTAGCAATGAAATTACAAGCATTCAGTAAACATGAAAACAAAACACAACAAGAGCAGCAAGGAGATGGAAAGGGATCAGAAGGTGAAGGTCAAATGAAGGTGACTGTTCTGTCACTTAGTCACTGGTGGAGGACTCCCCTTCTAACACAGGCAGTATGAAACTGTTTCCCTATTAAGGTTTCACCTATAGCTGCTGCCAGCTTGGCAGAGAAAGCAACTCTCTGATGAAAACAAATTCCTGTGTTCCCATGACATTGAGTTGCTCCTGCAACACTGCAGCTGTCAAAAAACTTGAGTGACTCCAAGAAGAAACACTGAATTTACCCTGGCTGTTTTGCTTTCCCCTTTTGAACACTAATTTTATATTCTACAGTCAGCCAAGCAACTCTTTACAAATTTTACAACCCATTCTCCCAAGAGCCTGAAGGCTCAAAGTATTCACACAGTGCACAATCTGAGAATTGAAGCACAAAATATATGAAAACATGTAAAGCCTTTACGGAAGGTCCTGAATAAGGTCAGTGAATCTGCCTACACCTTCATGAGCAAGCACTCACCTGACTGATAAGCTAAGAGTTAAAAATAGACCACGTTAAAAGCTGATGAAAGCACCAGTAAGCATAGAGTATTATTTAGATCTGTCACACAAAAATCCTGCATCTGATTTATGAGAAAGTGTATGGAACATGTCCTCACTAGATTATCTGCCAATTGTGTATCAAGATCTATAGAAAAAAATTTAGAGGAATGAATAACTACAAATTGTATGCAATGAGTAGCTGGGAAACGGTAAAATGCAAGATGGGTCTTTCAAAACTACATCATGCCAAACTAAGCAATTATCTTTCTTAAATGCAGTTAACTCAATCACTTTGGCAGAGGAAACATGGTAGGTGTCACCTACTGGACTTCAGTAAAGCATTTGATTCAGTGCCACAACTTGAGTGATTAAAAGGCAAACTGGAGAAGATGGAGATTAGTAGGCAAACTGTAAAGCAGTGAGGAACTGACTTAAGGGAAGAACATAAATTACATTGTAAAGGTGCTGTGCTGGGATGAGGGTGTTCCACAAAGACCAATTTTAGGACTTTCAATATTTTTACTGACAGTTTAGATATTTAAGAAAAACAGGAGTGTTGTGAAATATGGCTGATATGTGATGAAATCTGTCAACAATGCACAGCTGGAGGGTGTTGCTGGTACACAAAAACTTATGGATATCACAGGCAGAGATCCTTCAGGGATGAAATTATACAAAGAGAGTCAAATGGTGTAGTAAAAATCAGATAGAAGAGAGGTGGAAATGATGCTAAGAGCATTGTGAAAAGGCACTGGAGAAACTTCATCTGGAATATTGTATACAATTCCAGTTAGATCTATTTTCAGAAAGCACTCAAACTAGAACAGGTGCTGTGAAGACATGTCCAGGAAAATTACAGGAAATAAACACCCTGTCCTGTAAGACATAGGAAGAATTTAAGCAAAGCAAAGGATGAGAGAGCTTATGATTTCTCACTGTAAACACCGTGGGGGGACAGGACAGAAAAAGACAAACTTGAATGACAATCTGACTCAAAAATATTTGACTGCAAACTGGTCATTAACAAAGTCCTGAAATTAGAGGAAAGTTGCTAGTTACCAGACGCATGACCATAAAAGCTTTCCACAGAGGAAGACAGCAGCAAATGTTGCTGCTTTTTGGTATGAGATCTATTTAGTTTCCAGAGAACCTCTAGCATATGGCTGCCTGCAGCAACCCAGGCCAGGCTCAGTGCTCCAAGGGATCACTTCCCCTCTCCGACCCTGCTCTTGTCCTCAGCAGCTTCTAGTGGTGTCCTAGGAAGATGTTCCTGAACTCTGGTCTTACACAAACAGGTGTCTCACCAGCTGCACAAACTGGGAGGCAAATCTTTGAACCTCTGTCTTCCAGCCCTCAAGGAAGGTTGCTCCTTTTTCTCACAGTGGGGCAAAATACAAAATGCTTTTCTATTTCTCCAGTTGCCAGTTTTGCAGAGGCATTCTTCATTTTGATCTTAGGCAGCAGTTAAACAGCTCATTTCTCCAGCCCAGGTGCTTCCTCTGCCAAGGCAACAGGAAACAAGTAGGCTCTTTGGCAGACACGTTTCTGAGCCCCTGTGCAGCATTTCTGCCCCTGCCCCTTCATTGATCTCTGCCCCTGCCCCAGCACTGTAGCATGCTGTGTTCTTGGCTGTGGCAGCACAAGTCTCTGTGGTGACCTACCTGAGCAAGCACTAGGTCTGTCCAAAACACACATGGCAGTGCAGTTGTGAAGAAGGCGCATACAGGCTCTTGGGGGGAGGAGGAAGGGGAAGCACTAAGGTACTTTTGATTATCCATGTTACAACTACACATCCATAGAGCCTGCCACCTTTCTCACTGGAGGAAAAACATGTATTTTGAAAGGTTTAACATTATCTTTTCTGGACCTGACTATTTTAAAAAGAGTGTGTTGAACATGGCAGACAGTCAGGTGCTAAAGACCAACAGAAGTGCTCTTTTGTATTCTTGAACTGCAAAGTCTGCTTCTTGGAAGAAGGGGCAGAGGAGACTGTGGGTCAGCCAACTGGACTGTAATCTCTGTCAATTGTGACAACACATCTGGAGCACCTCAGACCTCCAAAGCCATTGATCATCTCTTGGGGACTGGCTTTCTGCATGTGTTCATAGTGATGCACACTTACCTCTACTGCTTTGACATGCAGCTGCACCAGGCCTTCCCAAGCTCAAGACTGACCACCAGGAAGATGCCCTTTTTGTAATTGCTGGCCATGCCAGGTTTACTGAACCACCCACATTTTTTATTCAGCATTGTACTGGCCCTGCAATAACTGCAACTTTTCCAAATACTTCTTGAAGCCATCCTCTCTCTGCTCTCCCTTCTTCCTAGCAGTAGCTTTCTGTGGTCAGAAAGGATTGGGTACCTGCAGGGTGTCCCCTGCATCCCAGGAAAGCAGTATCTGGTGTAAACATTAAAGGTGGCTTTTCCTTTGCACATGTTAGCGTAAAGGAGGTGCACTGAGCTTTTCCATTGCTGCAGCTCATGTGAGTGTAAGCTCTGTTGGCACTCAGGAGTCCCGTGGGTTTTGGGAAGGGGATCTGGCCAGTTTTCATAGAAAGCATTAACAGGGAATACACTGTGAACAAGCTTGTGGAAGACAGGAGATATGGGACAGGGCTAAGTTTTAAATTCTGTGTTAGCACAGTACAATCCTGGCCTGAGCCGAAGACTCCTCAAAACTATCCAATACCTATTCTAATGGTGATAGTATTTGGAGGTAATCCTGTTCCTATGCAAAGGGGACACACAATTGTCCTGGTAAATAGTTCAGAGTCTATCTTCAGAGCAGAGCTCCAGCAAGTAGAGAGAAAAGTTGCTATTTCATCCACTCCTTTATATGTTGACCCTGATGTCCAGTCTGGCTGACCTTTCAGTAGTGTAAAACCTCTGAGGAATATTTTCATCCTAGTGTAAATCAGTGTAGCTATGGAGTTGGCATCACAGGAGGTTCTTACCTCATGGGGACTATCCCAGCACAACCTTCCTTCAGAGCACAGCTCTGGGCAGGAGATAACAGGATCTGCTGTATATGCTGACTGTTGCTGGCTGTGGCTGTCCCCACCGCGAGAGAAATCCTGAGCCAACCACTTAGAACTTCCCCCTTCCCTTCTTAAGAGCAGCCCCAAACAACTGCCAGTATCTTCCCTTCAGGCAGTGTTTCGGCCACCCTGTTCCCTCACTGCAGGCAGTGAGGAGGTGAGGAGTGTAGCTCTCTGTGGTCTTCTGCGGTTGAGAGAGAGGCAGGTGCCTGCAGAAAGCAATTTATCCCTCCTAAAATCTTAACCACGTCTCTCTGAAGAAGTGCCCAGGACAACTGTGCCCCTGACTTTAATGCTTCATTTTGTACACCTAAAGTGAGGTGGGGATAAATCCACACCTTTCTGCTTCTCAGGCATGATGTTTCACAAGCAGAAGTGTTGTAATTCTCCTGCTTGTTGCTCTCAGCCACTAATGTTAGGTAGGATGTTAGATAAATTACATCCTCCCACATTCTGGCAGGGCTCTTTGCCCCAGTTGGCATAAATGATAACTTTTGTCTTGCTACACTAGATATTCAACATTGTGTAGTGCAAAGAGTGCATATTTTTGTATCTGGCTGTGATCGATAACATAGTTCCTATCTATGGCAACAGCTGCCTGCAACACTGAGGGTTTGTATTTTATGCAATGATTGTCGAAATGGCTATCTTTTGTAATCAATAGCCTGAGAGTCTTTCTCGGGAAGATTTGCATTGCATGATCAACAGCAACAGTAGTCCAAGCCAACTTGATGAAAGGGACAGTTAATCCCAAAGAGCCAAGTCATTGGAATGTGCCCTGCTCTGGGAGGGCATCACTCAGCTATGTGCATACAGCTGGGTATGGCTAGTGTAGCTGAAGCTGGTAGTTAGCCAGAGGTTTGGGGGTTGGTTGCTGGTTGTTCCATACGAAAAGAACAAGTAATCTACCCACATGGGATATATGTCATTGTCCTTGTTTCCTCCTTGTTTACTTTCACCTTCTGGTAATGTGATGTGGGTGACAAGATTTTTCCAAATACCAAATTAGGATAAACAGTAGTTGGGTGCAACAGATGAGGGGGAATAACTGGCAGGCTTTTAACAAATCAGTAATAGGGGCACAGGGCAGATACTGAAATGCATAAATCTTGCACTGTTTTACAAAAGCAGGCAAAGGTAAAGCCACACAGGTTGAGTCCTACAGCTGTAGGGTCTCTATACTTCACTTTCCATTCTCCCCTTTTTCTGGAGGCAGCTGCTGCTAAGCAGTGATAGCTGAGCCCCATGTGAAGCAATTCCTAAACCACTGAAGTTTTCAACCTAACATGTTAAAACAAACTCCCCCTCACCTAAGCAGGGGAGTGAAAAGAAGCCCAAGGCATGATTCTTTATGGAGGTAAAACACCTCAAGTGACATAGTCCCTGGTTCCCGAGCAGGGTCATTTCCACATATGAATGGCAGTGGTTTGCACCTGTTTTACCCAGATGCATATGCCTATGCACTGCCCAGTGCAGTGAGAGACACACTTTCAATCATATTCAGTGCAAAGTAATGGTCTGAGCTGACCACATGTGAAACATCTGCCAGAAGCCAGCCTGTGAAACAGGCTCTCCTCACCATTGATCCTCTGGAGCTACACACACCCTGGCAATGGAGCAGAAACTCTAAAAACCATCCAAATCTAAGAGGAAACAGCAATGACAGTCAAAGCTAGAATTATGTGAAACTGCATAACTTGGCCATATCACCTATGGTATCTGAGCATAGCTCAGCTGCAAGCAAAACTTCTGATTGACAAGTGCCAAGGCCTGAATTAAATGAGTTTTAATTTGTTACCATTCTCTTATGTGAGGCCCAGTCACTGACTGAAGGCACTTTGCTAGGTAAAATGGGTTGGTGTTGATCTTAAGTGAAGGTACCAAAACATGCTCATCCTATGCATGGTACTTGGTAGAATGGACCCAGCGAATGTTGCACTTCAGGGCACCTGGTTGGGTCTGCCCAGCCAAAGCCATTTCTCGGATCCCCAGCTGAACTGTCAAGGCTGACTTTTGCCACACCAAGTTAAAAAGACCAGGACTGGGACTGGCTCACACTCAAGAGAACATGGAAATGGCCAGACTGTTAGAGGGAGCTGGCAGAAGATCTTGGAGAGTTGGGCATGCTGTCCTACGAGTTGGGTATGCTGTCCTAACACCATTGCAGGAGAGGGAAATAGCAGAGGTGGGACTAAGGCAGTAGTTTGTACCCTCCCATTCCAGTTGGTTACTTTGCCAATGGTGACAGCCAAACTTGACTCATATTTGCATTCTCCGTGTCTTGCTGTCTCAACACCCAGAAACAACTTCATTTCTCCTGTTGGAGGGAAGATGGTGCTTTTATTTCTCTATCAGGCTTAGAAAAGCCAGAACATAGCAGAGCAGATACGATAGTCCAGATAAGCATCACAAAGGGAGAAAAGCCCAGGTGGAGCGTGGGGCCAGGTGCCCAGAATGCCCCAAGCCGTCCATTCGCAGGTGACCTGGCATGCCATTCACGAGGCCACCTGAATCCTGGGTGGAAACCAAACCATGGGACTGGAAAGTTGTGTAGCTGAGAGGGATTTACATGGCTATAAGCTTCCACTGCTTACGTGCTGGGAGTGAGCTCCTCCTACCTGGCACACGGCTGCCTCAGCCCTGGGCTGCATTGCTGCCCAGCTCACACCTCGGCCCCACTTGGATTCACACATGCCACACAATGCTTTCACACAGATATATTTATCAAGCTAAAAACATCCTGGTTAGCTGTTGCGTTGACTGTGAGGCCTAGTTGTGCTATCTAGGAGGGAAAAAGAGGCCACCTGGAGCTGTAAAAATCTCCTAAGCCTCATAAGGAGGACAGCATGCTGGTGGGAGGTTCTATACTTACTGAAGTGGCAGAATTCCTGCAGCAAGACAGAAACGATTGTCGTTGCACAGTCACTCCCCCAACCATTAACAATATTTTATTTTTGACATATTTCCTGGAATATGTGATATTACTAAAAGAGCATTTTATGCTCCTGTAATGAAAGTGAATCCAGTTCAGTGGGACAAAGTCATTCTACAACAACTTTCAATGAATTCAAGAGTTACAACTGGACTGACTTTGGTGTAGTAAGTCCTCAGGATATTGGTGGCTGCTGCAGTCATGTTTTTGTAGGCAGTCTGGATCTACTAGTTTTCCTAGTATAATTGCAGTAAGAGCTGTGAAGTTTTGCAAGCAGACTCATTTGTACTGGCAAAATCCCTGCTTTGGATGATAGAGAGGTGGCTTACACCACTAATTTTTTCACAGTTTTTATCTGAAATTGCTGTTTGATTATGAAATGTCTTTACGCTGTCAGCACAATAGGTGCAGATGATTACTTCTGCATTGTTATAACAGTACCCTATTCTAGCATAGACAAGCTAGAATATTTAGACTCTTTTATTTTGTATAATACAAATATTAGAATATGGTTGGGGAAGAAAGAAACTACTATCTTAAGACAAAATAGATTAATGACCCAGAACAGCCTGCAAGGCAAATTCTGTGTGACAATAAGAGACCAGAATTCACCAAAATAATCTAGAATTATTTTTATCAGGGCTGGGATCCTCATTTCCTAAGCAATCTGTATAAACGTCTGCATGAACTCATAGCCTATATATGTCTATTTTCCTTTCTAATATCCGGGTTAATCTTGTGTGCAGCATGCAGAAAAATTGAGCAGTATGCAAACACCACTTAATGTCATCCCCATTTGGAAATGCAGTAGCACTTCAGTATCACTGCCTGGCCAGCTCAAGGGACAGACAGTTGGACTCCAGCAGCCCTGCCATTGCCAGTTTGGCTGCAGATGGTCTAAGGAATTTTTGGGAAGCAGATGTTCCCTAGTGCATCTCCTGAAAGTGAAAGGCAGTGTTATAGAGAGCACAAATTTGCAGGGATAAAATCTATATGGGGCATCTCCTTGAAGGTGGGAATTCACCTTGTGTTTTATCATGGAAAGAGATAGGCTTGGAAGGCTTTAAAGGGAAAGAAAAGCAGTTGTGTTTGATGGTTCAAAATTAGGGGAAACTCAATCTGTGCTTGTTGAGAACAGCTTTACAGTATTTCCACATGTATGGCATACACCTCAGAAAAACTGCAGATCAGTACCATACTGTTCCTGAAAATAAGCTCCAGACATAACTCACACATCTCAGAAGAGACAGGAGAGCTGATGAAGGAGAATCTATGTAGGATCTGCCAAGGAAGAAGGGGCTCTGGGATATCTGAATTTGCAGATTGCTTCCGAGTGGCCCATCATGGATTATATTAATGAAAATCAGGTCCTTCTTCCTAGAGGCTCCCCTTGACAACCTATTTCTTGAGGTAACTTGGAGCTCACAGTAATCAGGCTGCAGATGGGAGGAATTTGCTCTGGGGGTGGCAGGGCTATTCTGGCACCCTGCAGCTGCCTTTCCCCAGGGCTCCTAACTCTCCTGCCCATCATAGGAGTGGTGCATATCCTTGATGAGACAGCAATGGGGCCTTGGGACACAGGAAAGGTGGTGCTGGAAACAAACTGCCAGTGATTCAATGGCCTCTTGCTCATTTGCAGTGAGATCTGAGGGGTGTGCTCCTTCCTGTGGCAACCTGGGGCACAGCAAACTCACTCCACCCGCTGTCTGCGTGCAAAGAAGTCCATCTGCATGTATGGAGTAAGACCATCAGCCACAATATAAATGGACTCGCATAAATTGGGTTGAGTACTTCTCCTACTGAGACGAAGAGGTCAGTGGAAAGTGGTGACAAAACAGCAGTTGAAGAGAACAACTTTTGCAGCAGCCCTGTGAATGGGTATGCAGCCAAAAGGTAAAATGTGTATGTACCTCACAACCAGAGAAAGGTTGTTCCAGCAATCAAGGTATAAGAGGAGAGTCCAGCACAGTTTTGGCTGTGAGACTAGCTAAATAAAAGACCATATCTTGTAGATATTATCCAAAAATAGTCTACAAGACTAAAAATAGCATGGATATACCAAGGTTTAGAGAGATCAAAAATGAAGTCTATAAAGATTGTAAGTCAAATGAGATAGAGCATTATCTTTATGGCTTATAAAAGACAGTGATGGAAATTAAATTATGCTAATTCACGCTACCTAGTTTCAATCTCCAGTCACCTGAGCCAAAACAAGCAGACAGCTTTATTTACTGTTTTTTCATTTTTCCTGGGATGTACAAAGTGAAGGTGCTGCATGTCAGACCTCCTGTGTTCCTCATATACAGACCATGTTTCTTGCTTACAGAGGCCTCTCTCTTCTGCCAGCATCTCAAGCATGTGCTGTAGTGGCTACCTCAAAAATTGCCTGGAGGACTGAAAATGAGAGAAGCAAGAAGCTGTCTGTGTCTGAAGGAGCAGGCTGTGTGTGAATGCCACTGCTTTCTGCAGGTCAGACGTGCCTCAGGTTTGCAGGGTTTTGCAAAGTATTTCGTGCACCACTTTCTCATGCCAGTGGGTTAGGATGCCCACCGAATGAGGCTGGTATCGTAGTCTTGATCAGGGAGCTACCAAGCTACCCAGAGAGCAGCAGATCTATCTACAATCAGGGACCAGCAGCTCACACAGGCAACTGCCTAGCAAATCTTGGCACCACCAGGGGTGTAGCCAGCTGCGTGGGGGCATTTCAGACTTTAGTTGTAGACTCAGGACCCTTAGTTAAGCATATATCCTTCTAAGGTACTCTAATCTTTCATCTGATTTAACCCTCCATCCCTGCTCAGGGGTATTAAGAGTTTAATTCAGCATTTGCAACCCAGATAGATGATCTTAAGGTGAAAGAACAAGGTAAGCAGGGGGGTTGCAGCAGAGGCTGATCCTTGTCCCATCTGGAGGACAGCACAGAGCCCTGTCATTTGGTCTGTATATTGCTGCAAGCACTGGACACAAGCTGGCTCAGAACAGTTTGGCCAGCCCCTGAATGAGCAGGCAGTGCTCAGTTCCAGGAGAGACAAGGGCAGCCACAGGAGGAGCAGGCAGGTTGCTTGGGGCGCCATAGTGGGAGGAAAGGAAGCGAGGAAACAGCTCTTCTCAAAGCCCTGCCTGGGGAGTCATAGGCTGTACAGAGCCATATGGACACAACCAGGCTGGAGATTCAAGTCTTCCTCCAGGTGCTGTTGAAGTGTCAGTACCCTAGTCTAATCCCACTCTGGCTGTTACCATTCTCCTCCTAACCATCACTACCCTCTCAGGTTTGTAAGCAAAACTGCTTGTATGTGGTCCCTTGGACCTCTGGAATCGAAGTGATCCACACTAGCTCAGGCAGCTGAAGCACAAGGTCTGCCTGTATTTAGTTCAATGCTAGTAAATAGGTCAAGGAAAGCTGGCGGGGGGGGGTGTGTTCCTGAGTGCTAAGCGAGTGGTAATCTCTTCAGCCAACAGACCTGGAGTTTAAAGATTGACTTATGCACCTCTGGTGATTTGCCCCATGCACCCAAAAGCTGACTTTGGCTGTTGTGTTCAGTGCAAGCTACGCCAAGAGGGCAAGTCTGGTCAGAGGAACTTTTTGATTCCCACGTGCTCCTGGACTGCGTCTTCCCTGCCCTGGCAGTTGTGGAGAAGCTTATATGTAGGTCCACCCAGGGGCAAGCAGAGTCACACTGCCCTGCGCATGCTGCCAAGGGCACTGTCCCTCCCTGCTGGTATAACAAGGTGTGAAAGCAGGGGGAGTGTCCACGCGTAGAGTGCATTCCTCTGCGTGAGCAGGACAAGAAGGCAATGCTGCTGAGCTGCCTCCTCACACCAGCAATTTTCATACCCCTAGTTGCTTGCAGCTAGGGAGAAATTGTTTTGGTGCTGCTTTAAACACTAGGATCTTGACTACTGGGCCCTGGCAATGCTCTCCTCACACATGTAACACATGTGTGGTGCAGATGGGTTTGGGGTTGAGCTTATGAGAGCACGGAATTTGCAAGTTCTCACCTCTTCCTTCCTTCTCAAGCACTCTTAAATCAATATGCCACAAACAAACCACTTCCTTGCAAGCGACAGTACTACCATGTTTTATGTAATTCAGAACTGCAAAATCACTTTCTCTGGGTACCTTACTGGGCATCCCTGTGAGATACTCTGAAAAGGGATCCAAAGAGACCCGGTGTTGACTTCTCTGTACAAGCTAGAACCTTATTCTCTCTAAGTAAGATAATTATCAAGGGGGTGTTTGTGCCCATTCTTGTTTTTGGGGACTCTCCTTTCCCTTTGCAACTATGACTCATAAAATTAGTTAAACCAGAGTATGCCTAGCAGGAGACCATTTAATTACACAGCAGTTGCAGGGTACTGATGGAATTTAGGTTTGACAGGCTGATGGCAAGATGGCTTTATCTACAAAGCTGTTTAGATGTCAGTATAGCAAATGCCATCCATAGGACCGGGCAAGCCACATCAGGCACCAAACCAGCAAAGGAGGAAGGTAAAATATGTGCCAGGAGGAGGCTCGAGACACTAATGATTTGCATAAACAGCCTGAAAACGTGCCTGTCATCACCATGTCTGGGGCAATGTGTGGAAACATTATCTGGTAAACCAACAGCCTTACACTGCACAGTGACCTAGATAGAAAATAGGATGCAAGGAGGGAGAAAGTGAGTCTGTGTACTGTTGTAACACATAGATCAGTTTATTTTCTGCTGCTTTTATCTGGCTATAAGAGTTTAATCACCAAAAAACCACTTAAAAACAAGTTCTGGCCTCTCCCTTCCCTCTCAGGCACTCTCACAGCAACAGTGTGCAGCCAGACCAATTTATGAACCATATATTTCAATATTTAGCAAAATATTAACAAAATATTCTGACAACTACTGCACATCTCAGCTATGTGTGCACCACTTCGAGAGTTCAGCCTTAAGGTATCTGTGAAGGAGCTCAGAGGGGTTACACCAACATTGGAATGACTACTGAGCTCTTGTGTGTGTAAACAGTTTTGTTTACATGAAGAAAACACTTTCCACTCTGGCCCTTGAGATTGGAGCAGACCATTCCGTTGAAGCAGGCTAGGATAGGTGAGCATGATTTTGCTCACTGGAATGAAAAAGCAAAGGGAAGTGTCTGGGAGCTAATGCTTGACACTGTCCGAAATCCCCTCTCATTTGTACATTTTGTCATGATAACTTAGAAGCCAAGCATGACCAAGTGATTTGTCATCAGTTTTAGTTTTGTGAGGGTTTTTTCCCTTATAATTAGCACATTGTATCGTCTATTCTATCCTGTCTAAGGTCTGATTTTAAAACTCTACCATAAAACTTTAGCATGCTGAAAGCAGTAAGTATTGTTTTGGCACAGAAAACACAACTCCCTCACCTTTAAAGAAATTGTAGCTGGATGACACTTTCAGGAAGATAGAGGAATAACCATGTAGGGCAATGGCTATTATATTATTTCCACATTATATCAACAATATAAAAATCTCTCCTAACTATGAAACTCTGCTGGCAGGAAGAAAAACATTTAAAGATTGCATCAAATTGATTGAGATCAAATTTGATTGAGATCAAATAATAATTTATCTGTAAACCAGTATGTTCAATATGCAGTCTGTGAGTGGGAAAATGGTTTGCTTTCATTTTTCATTCTTCTGTAGAGAGAATATTATCTCCCAAATTAGCCTTCTTGGCTTCATTTTACTGTTCTTAGCCAAAACTAGGCCTCTTTTTTATATTTTCATATTTTCCCCAAAAAAATAACAAAAGTATTGGAGTATTCCTCACTCAGATATATAGTAAAAAAGATTTTTATATTACCACGAGGCTGAGCTATCAGAAGTCAAATTTTCCTTTTTCAATCCTATTTTTTAAAGTTATTTCCTCTGAACATAACGCATGAAACTTGACCCCGACACAATTTTCCCCCACATATAAAGCATGGCTATATCTTGGAAAATACACAGTAGCTAAATTTTGGAAGACAGTGCTTTTTAATCTGCCTTCACAATCAAGGGACCTACATTAATGAAATTGAGAGTGTTAGGACAGATTCTTCTAGTTTCTGTAACAGTTAGCTGGTTTTCTTCTATATTTACATATTTTTTAGAAACAAAATTCCAAATGTTTTGCTCTAGGGACTTAGTCCAGAGTTATGTTCGTGATTACTCTGTCACATATTATCTCGCTCATGACAGTCCATCAGAGCAATTAAATAATTTCTATGTAGTAAACGACAGTAATTCTTACAGCGTGTATTGCTGTTTTCACTGATCCCAGTGAAACCATATCTCCATTTGTTGCGGAGAATGAAAGATCTCCTCTCCAGGAGTGTTTGTTGACGGATGGAGGCAGGTATCTGTCATTTGCAGCTGACAGTCACTGTGGCTGCATTTTTCAAACTGCTGGCAGTAGTTTCTGTGTAGCATCCAAGTGAATTTCTCCCTGTACATATGTTTTTGGGAAGAGCCTTGCATCTTAATTATTCTCCTCTCAAGCTGTCCTCAGACCTCATCTCACATTCAAGGAGATCCTATTCCCTTTCCTGGTCCCACCACACAGCTCCGTAACTCTTCCTCCTCTGCCTCCATTGTTGCTCAGCTCTACTCCCCCACAGAACAGTATTGCAAAACCTCCTCAGGGATGAAGACCTCCTCTATTTATAGAGCACTGAGGCTAGATGAAAGTTTCCAGAGAGTTTTCCGGAAGAGCTCCTATCTAGCTGCTCTGAAGGCTTACAAAGGGAAATGAGCCTTGCACCTTGCTTCAGAGCTTCACCCCGCATCTAGCAATTACTAAACCTTTGCAGTACAATATGTAGTGCACCAGGCAAGCATTTGATGGTATACAGTGGCATTTATAAACCTCTGAAAAAGTTTTCTTTCTTTCATGTCCATATCTGGATTACAAATGCAAAATCAGAGGCTTGGGGCAGATTATCTAACATGAGTCCATATTCTGAATTCCTAGGTCTGTGATTCAGGGCTATCTTAAGATAACAGAGAGGAAGAACTCTTTGCAGTATTGTGCTGCAGTTTTTTCTTAAAAGATTGAGGCCAATATTTTTAAATCAAAAACAAGGTTCCAATAACAAATGCAGTGCTGGGTGTTGCTCCACAAAGATACAATTCAGCATTTCTTTTACTCATGTCACAAATTAAGCACACAATATTTCTTAAACTAGTGGAGAAATGGTCACTATAGCTAAAATAAGGCAGGAGTCAGGCTGGATACACAAAGTGGGCCTATCTACAAACAGGAGTCTCTGTGTGTATACGAGCTAGCCATGTTTGGCCTCTCACACTGATAAGTTGCTGTTTACTAAAAAAAGAAAAAAAAAAAAAAGGAAAAAAAGCAGCAAGCCCTTGACTACTTTTGCCCATAGCACATGACTTTTATTGAGGATGTGTTTGCACAAAGGGAGAAGCATTGCTTCCCACATGAATTTCAACAACTATTTGCACCACTTGGTAAATAGGTGAGGAGAGTCTCTATCTATTGTCTGCCTATCCCCTCCAGTTCAAACTCAGTCACATGGTGAGGAAGCTCTAATCTGAAGAATCCTCTTTAGTAATCTGCTTTTTAATGAAAAGTCCTGAACATGGTCCCAGCATTACCAACAGTCTGAGCATACACGCACATCCCAAAACAATCAAATAAACAAACAACAGAACAAACCCCAAACAACAACAACAAAAAAAAGGGGAGAACAACTGCAGGGAGAAAATATAAGCCTAACGAAATAGTAAGGAAAAAAGTGAAAACCACCTCCTCGACAAGATAACCATTATCATCTTCCATTGGTACTGTGAGTGGATGAAGAGTGTGCAAATTGCTTGTTGACCTGTTTTTTTTTGCTTCTGCATAAAAATGAAAGGCCATTTCTTCTAGTACCAATAAATGTCACCTTATCGCTAGGTCACTAATTAGCTAACTGGGTGAGCAAGGAACAGGTACCAATTCTAAGTGACAAACTGATGCAGCACAATAGCAAGACTCAGATACAACCCAGCCCTAATTACAGCTCTGTAACACATACTATACTCTGAAGACAAACCAAGGATGTTGTTGTGCTTGCACAAACTCCTGGTCATTTTAATTTTTCAGCACCTGATATTTAGGTACTGCTCTGTAAAAACTCTCCAGCATACAATTCCACTGTTACGTTTCAGTGGATTCATTAACAGCATTGTGCCATCTGAATGCCCATTGAAAGAGATAAAATGAGTAGTGTCAGTTTAGATCATGCAGTGGGAAGAGAACAATTTTTCATAATAATATAGGAATTTAAATTACTATATATCCACTACTAGCATTTCTGGTTTAGCAAATATCTGTCCGTGGTATAAGTTGCTCGGGATATGCTTTAAAACATGATGAAATATCTTAGTCTGGTATTACTCTAAAAGTATTTGCACAGAGGGTTGTGCTTGTTAGCACAGGAAGAATGAGAAGACACAGAACACCATCATAATAGGTGTGCATCAATATCACAATTTTTAATACCATATTTGTTCAGTTCAAAAATATCAAGAACTATTTCAATCAACAGCCAAAACCTTTCAAATACTACAATCTGAAAAGTGAAACAAACACACACAAAATCTGAGTCATGCTGTTCCCACCATCAATAGCTTGAACACCTCTCCTTGCATCCTTAGATAGCAGAATCAGCTGATGCTGATTGCATTATCCTGTCTTAGTACATAATATCCTGCACTTTGGATCTGCTGATTCTTTCAATACAGTTTCAAAATGCAAAGCTCCTCTTCAGTCAGGGAGAAAGTGGAAATTGGTCATCTTATATAATATGAAGTAAATAAGAGCAAAGTTACATGACATGACTGAGTCAGCTTATCATTCTGCCTTGGGTGGTCCTGCTTTTCTCTCCCCAACTCCTGGGCCTGCTGGTCCACACCCTCTCTTGCACCACATCAAACCACTTGGTAAGCCGATCCAACTTGTTAATCCAACAGAAAACTATTCTCTTGAACTGACTCACCGAAGGGCTTGACAAGAGCGGTGCCAAGAAGCATGGCTCTGGAGAGAGCAGAACCACACCTTCTGGTGGGCAGCAGCTCAACTCCGTGTCTTAAAAGTACCGCAACCAAAGAAAGCATTGCAGGGCACAAAAGGAGCACTGAGGGCAAACAGAAGAGCATGGAGTAAAAAGCCTCTGTCTTTGGGAAGGATGGAAACGCAAGAATAGGCATCACAAAGCCTTTGGGATGGGGTAGGAGGAAGGCAATAGCAGAAGAGCAATGGGATATTGCATCCTGGTATGCATCAGAGAGGAGCATAGGAACACATAGGCACTATCCTGGCAGAAGGAACGAGGAATGACGGAGAATACGGTGCTGAACTGTACCGAGTCCATCTGGATTGCAGTGGCTCTTCAGGGTTCAGACACACAATGTTTGTGTGCATGTAGCCAGCCCTAAAAAAGGCCTAAAAAAGGACAGATGTACTATCCTGATAGTTTTAACAAAGCATGGGCTATATTTTATCCCCATTAGTCAAGAAAAGAGGGAGGACACCACTGTTCACTCAGAAAACAAACAATAAATAAGGCCTGTCCCCATTCTTCTCAAGAAACTGTCTTACCAAACCCCCCCCCCCCAAAAAAAAACCACCACAAACCCAACTTCCCTCCCCCCCACTAACTGTTATTGAGGAATAACATCTTGTCAGTCTTACCAGCTCAAAACCTCACTCACTATTATCTTTTCCCTCCTCTCTCAAATTACTGAGACAGGTCTCTCATAGCCTCAAATGTTTTAAGTTTGCTGTTTTCTTAGAATTTCTCCTACTGCTACAAATGCCCCAATAAGAAAAAGAATTTAGGGATATCAGAAATTGTGTGATTCATCTGGAGAAAGGAGAAAGAAACTGCATCTTCAACCAAAGATAAAATGCCCAGTCTTATAAGAAATACATTTTCACAGTTTCAGGAGCAGTTCTTGAGTTCCTCTCTCTGAGTTCTGGGTAATAGTTTCTAGGTAATCAGGAGGGAAAAGAGTGGAGACTTTAACCCATTAAATAGCAGGATATATTGCAATGCATTAGCTGAGGTGCTCCCAAGCTTCCCAAACCAAGGGACACAGGGCAAACTGTCCTTGCCTACACCCCAGGGCATCCCTGTTCTCTTTTCTGAGTACAAGACCAGGCACTGGCAGAAGTAAGAACTACGTGCCTGGCAGATGAGGAAAGAGAAAATATGATGTGCAGTAAATCAGGTACATGCAAAAAAATCATGGTGCACCACATCATCCTAACACTGCTCGGCATTGTTTCCACCTTAATGATCTTTCAGTATGTCACAATGCTGAATCATGATGACAGAGGGGTAGGAAGCACATATGAGATGCAGAATGAAAAGGTCTTTTCATGATTGTGGCCCTATGAAGTGCTGGACTTTATGTTGGACCTCCCTGTTCTCACTCTGGAAGACTTCTCCGCACCAAAATTGAGAAAACCTTCCAGAGCAATTCAGATAAATTTGACCTACATACAGATACAGCAGGAATCTCTCTTCCCCACTCCCCCACCCCCAAACTGCTTATCACTGTATCACTACATGAATTTTAAACAGGTTTAAAAAATGCTTTTTAAAAGTTCATAACTGTTCATAATTGGACTTTAAGCACCCTAAGGGCCTGATGGCTTGCTTAAGTTAAGGCCAAAAATGTACATAATTGTCAATCTTTAGCAAGACAGGGAGTTCTTTTCTAACCAGAGTCAGAAATACTCCTTCTGGAGAAACCTCACAAACAATGGGAAAAAAAGCTTTCAATGGTACAAACTTTAAAATTAGGACAAAACTGGAATGAGTCAGTCTTGAGCATTTTCTAAGCAATTCTGCATTTCCATAGCTTTACAGATACAGACATCTGGAAGCAGCATTTTCAGTTAAAAAAAAAAAAAAAGACATTGTTTTGTACTTCACTAGCATGATTAATTTTCCTTAAATGTGAACAAAATTATTACATTAGACAAAAAAAAATTAATATGTATAAATCTCTCTGGATAAACTCTAACCATATTTTTGGTGTAATAAAAATAGGCCATATTCCCAGATATGAAAATGCATATCACTTCACACAGATTCAGGGACAGCAAAAACAATTTTAGTTGAAGAGCCTGGAGGAATCCCGCAATATTAAACACAGCATTAAACACAAGTTTACATAAAGTAATTGAGAATACTTATCCTTATAATTTAGCCCAACCCTTATAATGTCAGATTATAATGAAAGGTTTTTTCTTTTAAACATTAGACCATTATGATATTTAGTGACAACCAAATTATTCTGTTACTTTAATTTCAACAAAAACTTTTAGAGAAACTCTGCAATGACATTAACAAGCACTAATATTAACAAGCACTAATCGGGATGAGAGGTGTTTCAGGGTACTCCAGACTATTGACTGTGGCAGGAGAATACCAAGTTCTTGGCTTATCAGACAGCTAAAGCCTGGATCTTGAAAGTTTCTGAGACCCGCTAGGTTGTGCCGGCCATGTGATTTGAGGGGGACCCTGTGTTTGGTCATGTGTTCCACTGTGACGGCTGGCACTAGCCCAGCCAGTCAATAACTCCACACCTTCCAGATCACCTCTAATAGGTGACTGCCCCCTGCCCCCTTTCTTTGCTTTGCAGAAACAGGGGGCGGGGGAGGTATTTGGGAGATGAATAAACCATGCTAACCCTTTGAGCACCTCAGGAAAAAAGTGTGCGTGCACTTAACAAAGGAGCACTTGCATAGCCTTGTGGAGGTACTTTGTACAATTTGTACTGATTAGAAAGGAAGTGAGTTTAACAGAGAATCCTACTCAGACAAACAGTTCTCTCATTTTATTTGGAAAAGCTGCAAACCTGTTACAGTTCACTTGCTAGTATGAAAAGCAAGCTTGAAAAATGGCCCTGTTGCGATCAGTGAATAATGGTTTATGTGGAATAACAGCAGTTAGGCTGAAGAACATGGTGGAGTGGTCTGGGTGGAAGAGAGCAAATGCTATGAGCACCCAGGTTCTGAATTTTAACTGACACTGTTGTGGACACACATCTGTCTCACTGACATCTTATACTACCACTCAACTCAGGAGTACATGTAGCTTCCAAGTGGCCTTCTGGCACCTGTGAAAAAGTTAGCCTAGAGTCCCAAGGACTTTTTTCTTTTTACAGCAACACTATATAAAGATGAGATTACTTTTCAATTAAACTTTATTTCTAAGCAGATTTTTTAACCTTCTCTAATCTTCTTATTCTGTACTCCCCTTCTCCACAGGCTTTGAAGATTCTTTTTTGGTTGCTTATAGAACCTCATCACTGTAGTACACCAGATATCTAAAGCATGGAATAAATGCAGCTATTATTACTACTTAATAAAAAGAGAAAAGTTACTCACTGACCAACCTTTTCCCCCCCCCCCCCTTTCTAATAAGTATATCAGATTCATATCTAAGTGGTGATAAAAAACTATGACCTTGCACTAAGTTTATCCCACAACATCCTCTTTACGACTGGTATTTAATTTTAAAGACTTTTCACCTGCATTCTCTGCAAAGCAGTATGTCTCATCATTAGCTAATCACAAGTAAAGTCCTTTTCCAACATTCACAGACACAGACAAGAAATTAGCTATCTTGGAAAGGCCACATTAGGGAGCAAGTGAAGGGTAACCAGAAGAAAATAAAGAGGGGGAGTCCCTTCCCCCTCAGTTCTGGCAACTCTCATGTTGGTCATTTTGCTTTGTACACGGTATGTTGCTTTTTGTCGTGCTTTGTCCTTATGCTGTCTTTTAAGGAACAAGCTCTTTGGCAATGAATAGTCTTTAAATGCTTGGAAAATGTCTCTAGCATGTTGTAGACACTATTGTAATATAAATACTCATTGTCTTACAGAGTTTCCTTACCACCAATACCACTCTTCAGCACAGCTTTGTCACTGTAAAACAACCCCCATTAAATTGTTTTGTGCTACTGGCAAAGCACCATAATCATAAAATATGGCAAATGCTTCATACAACCAAAGATGGATTTTGTTGAACTTGGTATTTCTGTTGACAATGCTGTAGAACAGTATGATGTCAAGACAACCTGAAGTAGCTTAGCACATTAGCAAATGCAAAAACTAAGATGTTTAACTGCATCCCAAGACATGTGGAAGAAAGAGGAAAAAAGAACAAAAGATTTTTGAAGTCAAAGTAGCCTGTAAATTAATAACTATCATTAGATTTTAGCCAGGCACCATACTCATACCTTGGTCCTTTTCTTACTTGTTTCGTAGTTGGATGATTGAGTTTTGAGTCTGTGACTTTCATGTCCATTATGTTTGCTGAAAGACTACACAACAAATGCAAAAAGTCTTTAACTCTTCGGTTTCTATCTGGCAGAACACCATTGTTGCATTTCTGCAGTTTTTGAAAGTAACAGCCTTGACTCTTCTCATTTAGCCCAGTTTAACAATACTGCAAGTCCAAGGAAATCAGTTGAATTAATCTCAGTTTAAAGCAAGCTAGAGAAGTGCTGAAACCTAGTATTTCTGCCATACCTCATATACCTGTAGTTAAAGAAAAGCTCTCATTAAACCTACATTAAAAATCTGCCCACTTTATGCTCTGGACTTAAAACTTGTTTTTAATCCACTCCCCTCTGCCTTTACCACTTTATTTTCCTCCCTTTAAGAGTAATGAACAAAGAAATGACTAATCTGAAACTTTTAGTACCCAGCTTTTCCAGTTCATTCAGCACCTTTTTTTTTTGTTGTTGTTGTTAATTCAGCCTTGGATCTTGTTGGTCATATTCTCCTTGAGGGCTTTCATGACCTTGTCCTCTCAGTACTCCTTCTGCCTTTCTAATAATGCACTCTGTTTTTCCTTCTCATTTTTCATGTATGTACCACAAGCACTTGTAGCCTTGGCACACTATGTTTCTCCTTCTACATCTTTCACGTAGTACATTCAATGCCTAACATTCCTCCAAGTTCTACTGCTATGCCAATTAATTTTAAATCCAGTTCTGCAGGAGACATGATAAGAACCAAACCATTTTAATTGCATACATAAGATCATCTCACTATAAGCATATTGCAGTCTTAACCACACAACAGCCTGTGAGGAGCAAAGGCATTAGTATTCGTCTTCTACACTGACAAAGAAAAAATCACTTATGCAAAATCATGTGAAAGCCTGTGGCAGCCTGAGGTACCAACCAGCGCACTCATTTCACCTTTCTACTTCCAGATCTGTATATTGGCTCATGTATTTTGTATTTCGTGGGCTTTAGAATGGATTTGCTTAACTTACAGGCAGTGCAGACCAATGGCAGGCACTGTGTCTCACCAGCCCAGGCCACAGAGTAGAAATTTGCTGTTTGTTCACCAGATCTTTCCCTGAGAAGATGGGTGGGAGAACCCACCCAGGAGGAATCCTTGCTCTGGCTTACCACAAGGCTCTGAAGCACCAACCACCATGTTGTGCCATACTGCAGGAAATCACAAAACACGCACCACTTTCATAATATATACCACAAGCAAGAAAAGCCACAAGTAAGCAGATTGATTGGAGTTTACACATCACCTCAGAGGAGTCCAAGTCCCCATGTGGCTTCTGACAGCCAACATGACTGTGTTAGGACTTTTGTCCCTCCACCAGCACTGCTCTGCCAAACCAGCTTCCTTTTCCCTGTCAGGGGCTTTGCCGTACTGATCAAAGCATGGGCCCCAACTCCTGGCCTCTCCTCGTTTCGGTAACCACATCACTTGCTCCTTCTTTGTGCTTTTTACTTTTTTTAATCCGCCTGGCTCTGGCCTTCCTTACCACCGAGTTAGGTGGGACACAAGCCACGTGTTACGAGGCAGCCAGCGCACGTCCCTCCCGCTCTGCCAGCTATCTGGCAGGGATATTTTGGGGCTTGTGGGGCTGGCAAAACCTGACCCTCCACCGCGGCCGCCGCCCTCCTGCCTGTCATTCAAGGCGACAGCGCCCGGTTTCCCTGTCGCCCCTGCCCCTCGGTGACCCCGCCTCACCTGCGGCTGCCCGCACCGCCGAGGGGCAGCGGGGCAGCTCGCTACTGGGGCCGGGGGCACCCACGGATCAGCGACCGCACCGCCCGCCCACAGCGACGGCGGGGCGGCCCAGCCAGCCGCGACCGATGACACCCCGGGCAGTGCTGTCCTTGCCGCGCAGGCCGCGCTCATCGGACGGCCGGCGGGAGAGAGGGACAGAGGGAGGGAGGGAAGCGAGAGGGACAGAGGGAAGGAGGGAGGGGACAGGCCCGCGCCTTCTCCCGACGCGGGGCCCCGCGGCCG